>JAWZYV010013696.1:0-490000 GCA_038373885.1 Cheiracanthium punctorium
GCACCTGCTTTTAGGCATGCTCTTCCGGTTTCAAGATGAATAAGCGATGGGATGGGAGGGAAAAGTTGTTTCCGTTAGCGGCGTAGTGTTTATAAAAGGTTTCTGCCGGAAGCTCAGAAAAAAATAAGCACTTCCTTGCAAATTCAAGCACCTTAAGGGAATTTACGTAAAAAATAAGTACTTTCAAGAGTGCTTGAAAACAATTTTTAAAATCAAGCACCTTTTAAGCACTTTTCAAGGCGCTACGCACCCTGAAAACTTAATAGGCATTTCCTACTTTTCCTTTTAAACTCTGCCTAACAATTTCCAAAGCCTGCAATTTTTGGTGATGTATTGGATGATATTTCAGAAAAAATTACTAATGGAGTAATTTACATGTAACAAAATGTTAATTTAGGGTACATTCTAGCAAAATAAAATAAAGAAAGCGTACTAACCATAAAGAAAGTATACTGAACCATTAACAAAACGCTTAATTTCTTGTAAAAAAAGTTAATATTTAGATATTTAAGTAATCGATACATTTTAGATAAATTTTCAAATCTGACATGTATTTAAAATTTGCATTTTGAATCCTTACGATTATTAATATTCAATCATTTCGCATCATAAATACAAGGGATTGCACAAAAAGTCATTAATTACAAAGACATGGGCCCCAGAAAATATTCAGCGGGGGCAGAGGCTTGGACTTTTGTGGTACGCCACTGCTACTAATACTAGTTATATCTTACCAAGTTCTTTCTTTTGTTAACATGATTGTTTTGCAATATTTATTTCATTTTATAAAAAAGATGCATATTATACTTTGGATCTTATTGATTTGCTTATTCGAGATTTATATATTCTCATAAAGAAAAGTCCTCTACAAGGGCGGATCCAGAAACTTTTTTCGGAGGGGGCGCAAATAGTGAATACTCATTTTCTCTAGTGTAAAGCCGACTTAATATTGCTGAAAGCCCCATTAATCTAGTGTAAATATATTTTTCTCGGAGGGGGCGCACGCCCCCCTGGATCCGCCTTCGGTCCTCTAGTTACACCAACTCAATGGAATATGTTTTTAATGTTCTATGCAGGGCAAACTGAAGTTACTTATTTCATTTTTCACATTTGCGTCAATAACTGCATAACTTAATGCAAAAAATTAATGTAAATTTAAGTTAGATATCACAGAAGCTTTTCGAATGTTTGCATAAATGCAAGTTTGGAATTACAGTTGATGCTCATGTAGTTTTAATGCATACGATATAAATATGATCATTTTATGCATGTACAACTTTTTAAGGACTATATTCCGTATACGGTGCCTTGTTTACATGTCAATGGTTTGTTTACAAATCATTGGCGAACAATCTGATGCGAGAGTGAGCGATGCACCGCCAACTGCCGGTGGTAGTTGTGACTGGCAACCATAAAGAATACGTGTTTCGTCAGGTTTGGGAATTTGAAATTGTTTGAGTTATTGATGGAAGGGAATGAAATGTGTTATGTTAATATAAGAAAAGAATTTGTGGGTGTTTGTTAGAAATATAGTACGTTATAAGCCGGTGGGTGTTGGGGACATTTCTGAGCGGTTATTTACCAAAAAAATAGAGGTAAGTGTTCTTTTTTAACGAATCTTTCGATGTTTAAGGTTTTTAATGTGAATTTTAAATTGATATTTGAAGTGTTTATGTTTTCGTAAGTGCTATTTACGTGCTATTCTAATCATACTGACTTTATAAGAGGTGTACAACTAGGTTGTTTAATCCACCGATGTTTTTTTGAGTTGAAAACGGGCCAGTGTTTGCCCAGTTTACATTAGCTGTACAACTAGGTTGCTTAGTTCACTGTTGTTGTTTTTTTTTAGTTAAAAACGGTCCACTGGTTGCGTAGTTTACATAGCTGTACAACTAGGTTGCTGAATCCACTGAGGTTTTTTTAGTTAAAAACGGGCCACTGGTTGCCTAGTTTAGATAGCTGTACAGCTAGGTTGCTGAATCCACTGAGGTTTTTTTAGTTAAAACGGGCCACTGGTTGCCTAGTTTAGATAGCTGTACAGCTAGGTTGCTGAATCCACTGAGGTTTTTTTAGTTAAAAACGGGCCACTGGTTGCCTAGTTTAGATAGCTGTACAGCTAGGTTGCTGAATCCACTGAGGTTTTTTTAGTTAAAAACGGACCACTGGTTGCCTAGTTTAGATAGCTGTACAACTAGGTTGCTGAATCCACTGAGGTTTTTTTAGTTAAAAACAGACCACTGGTTGCCTAGTTTAGATAGCTGTACAACTAGGTTGCTGAATCCACTGGGGTTTTTTTAGTTAAAAACGGACCACTGGTTGCCTAGAATGACTAGTAAACATGGCGACAGTCGCTGGAGCTTGGCGGTCGCCAAGCTCCAGCGACTGTCGCCATGTTTACATGGGGTGGGCACCGGCTTGTATGATTTTACCCTTTTTAATCAAAATTGTAAAACCATAAACTCAAAAACAGAAGATTTTGTTGTATTAACAATATCTCTTTCCCCCCCATTTTCAAAGAAATAGCAGGTGTAAAAGTAAAAACTGACTTACTTATTAAACCAATACGCTTACATTTTAATTTTGACACAACATAAAAGAAACATTGTATGAAATACATACCTTAATTCTTACATAAACATAAATTTGCAATCTGTAAGATAAAGTTAACAATAAAACATAGTTTGTGCCTAATTTTTAATAAGATATTATTTTTATATTTCCAAAAATTGTTTCTTAATTCTTTTTTATCACCATCCAAATAGGGGTTTCCATTAAAATAATTATACAATATTCATTAAAATAATATTGAACTAAAAATAAGAATCATTCAAGTTTATCTGCTAAGCAATGATTTGTATACTAACTGCTCAAATTTCATTTTGTTACACCAGCCACTGAATCAATATAGCACAGTAAAGAAAAAAAACTACTACCTTCAAAAGAAGCGTGGATATTTTTCACAAACAAACATGAGCAGCCGGTCCTCAGCCAAAAAAAAATTGCTGACTCCTCCCTGGGTGAGCGATCTGAAATTGCGGACTCGTTTAAGGGTCAGGAGTTCCAGATTTTGCGACGCGCGAGATCGCGCCAAGTCGGCTGGCGCCAAGATTACCCATAATGCAATTTCCAGTCCGCATTTTCTAAATACGCCCCCGCTCCTGGGCTATTTTATTGCTATCTCATAAGATATGATAGAGAAGAGGCCCCGCTCTTGCGCTTCGCCTGGGCCCCCCCCCCCCCGCACGCCCCTCGGGCTGTCTCTGTGCTGATAAACCAACAAAGTAGACAATTCATAGGTTCAAGGGGTATAATTGGAGTTTTTCTTCCTTTTCATTGCTTGCTCAGTAATTTTCTGGGCTGGTGTAAACCAGGAAGTTGTAAAACGAAGCTGTATTGCTCCCTGCAAATCCTTCCCACAGAATTCAAGAATCCCCTCTCACACAATTCTTTTGAATTCTGTGAGAGGCGATGGGGGGGGGGGGTGCTCGCTAATTGCGAGGACTGACTATATATCATTCCAGCTTTGGAAGGATATCGAGTTCACGGAATGCTAGACACTCAACAGTGGGCAGGTGGACACTACACTGTATTTAGGGGTGCAAAAAAGAAGAAAAAAGAAAATTAATGATGTCACAAAAGCATGCTATTTAAAGATATGTAAAGTTCCTTTTCAAAAGCAAAAAATGCTCACTTTCATGCACAGAAATAGATATTTCAAAAACTCAAACCTCACATACATTATTTTTCAAAATAAATCAATTTTTATGGTCTAAACTGGATTCATCTGGGAAGTACACATGCCCCCTCTGGATCCGAGAACTGGCCTTGGCTTAATATGTTAAATGCAGCTACTTTTTCTTTTACACTCTGAGGCAGACTAGAGACGTCAATGCAAGTGCAAGCTGTTCTGATTCTGATTTCTCTCTGGAGTTCCCAGATTATCACACTGACAAGGGGGGGGGGGATAGCCCGCGTCCCCAAATATCCCAATAATATAGATTAAAAATTCATATATACTGAAATAATAATAATAATAATCAAAATAAAACAATTTCCTTTGTAACAGTTATTGTTGTATTGTTGTCCATCATTAGATCAACTGGGAGAGATTTTTTGGATGCCCTAGTAGCAATGAGTGCTTGTTTTCTGCTCGGTCGTTCATCGACTCATCGTTAACTCATCGACTCGTCGACTTCAGTCATCGGCAAGTGCACTTTTGTTTATCTGCAATAGATGAATTTTTATTCATGGATAGAAGTGATCTAGACGAGCAGTTTTGCCGATGGAAAACAGAAAAACAATATCTTATCCGAAACTGCAGCTCTATAGTCAACGGGCCTTGCAGGTGTCCCCAGTGGTTTACACTTTACCCAAATTCCTATAAATATTTGCGTAATTTAGATGTGCCTTTGCGTAATCTAAGGGAAATTTTGAACAATTCTTGAATTAATCGCATAATTTACTTCAAACTTCTTGTATTGGGGTTGGGAGGGGGCAGGGGGTGGTATCCCCCCCTTGCCCCCTCCCACAAAATTTAAATTTGAAAAAAAATATTTACAAAAAAATGTAAGTATTTATTATATAAAAATCGTTTGTAATATTTAAATAATTTTAAAAAAATGTGTTTAAAAAAAAAGAAAAGAAAATCTATTTGAGCGTCAGCTGCATTATAAGAAAAAACGGAAACTTCATTACAATGAGCAACTCTTTTGAAACCTCTTTAATGTAAACAGCAAGAAGAGAAATCAGTTAATTTTTAAAAGTTATCCAAGAAATATGAAAGTTAAAATCACACTAAAATTCCTATACAATTGGCAATATTGTTTTTTAATTATTAATTATGAATGTTGTTGCTACTTACATACATTGGTAAAAAGTGAAATTAATTTCTTACCAATCGAATAATTTGACTATTATTAATAATAGCTGAACAACACTTAGTCAAAATTTCACCCAAAGTCCCAATCTGAGACTAAAATAACCGGTACTTCACACTTTGCCTTACACATGATAAGATTCGATGGTCTAGGGGTAGCGCGCTTATCTCGTAATCAGGACGCTCACGGTTCGGGCCCGGGGGAGGAAGATGGAAGATTTTTTTTTTTTTTTCAGAAAAACGGAAATTTAGCATACAAAAAACGAAAACATAATAAACAGAACGGACATTTTTTGAAAATTTTGCTGCCAGTCGTTTATTTTTTATTAACAAATATATTTTAAACAGTTTATCGGTTTCTTTTCATTATTTCATCGGAGTCGTCGGGAAACGATGATCGGCTTTATGGTCCCCCGAGCGGACATTTTGTACCAGTTGCCGATGAAATTTCCCCTTTTTTGGATGAAAAGCCGTGATCGGCCATTGCTCCTTCTCCTCGGATTTAACTCACCCGCCTCTCGTCGACCGATGGGTTATTGCTACTAGGGTGGTGAACACGATTTCACGATTTGATCAAAGTACAGTAAATTGAATGCCATTTTTTACCCCGAATACCAGTGCATTGTGTTTTATGTTTTAAAGAAGAAAGAAAATTACAAATTTTTTATTGGTCCAGGAAAATTTTCTAGCACGCTAAACTTGAACGCCTTGTAGAAATAAGCATCCCAGACAGTGGATTTAGAGGTGTGGACGCCCTGGGGCAACAAAGGAGTGGTGGCCCCTAATTATTTCTCAAACAAGTTAAGAATTTTTTCGAAGACAAGTGTGGCGAAGTGGGTTCGCCGTTATCTCATAGCCTAGAAGTCCAGGATTGGATTTCTGAGTTCGATATACGTTAGGAAATTTTATGTAAAGATGTCTATTGTGTGGGGGCCTCCTCTCTTGTGGAGGACCTGGAGCTGCAGCTCCGGTTGCCCTCCCCTAAATCCGGCCCTCACCCCAGACTTAATGTCCATAATGTTAATAATACAAATGGATGAAATATTTTTAAAAAATTATTCTTGGTTATATAATCTTGCTCAAGTATATGTACGTAATTTTTTAAAATTCAATATTGGAAGTTTCGAAAATGTTTTATGTTGCAAAAACGCAATAGCGGTCAAAAATATGCAGACCCTGATCATACTTAGATGGGCCCCGGGGCAAGAGCTTATTTTGGGCCTCTGTACTATTACAGGCATTTAACTTATTTTTGATTGTTTTCTATTTTCCCAGCATAAAAATAAAACATTTTTAAATAATTCTAAAATTGAATTAAAAATTACCCATGTATTTATACTCATTTAGAACAAGACTATGCATTTAAAATTAATTTTAATATTTTTTAAAATTCATTTATATTATTAGCGTATGTGTGCGCCAAGTTCCGCCTGCCAGAAAATTTTCTTTTCTTCATCATAATATGTATATATATATATATATATAATGCTAACTAATGGATATTTTATGATAAGTACATATGGCCATACGTTTTCAAAAACGCCTTTAATTTCTGTTTTATTAATCTAGTCTTAGAAACCATTATCATTGAGTTAGAAGAACGGAAAATATAAGTCTCGAAGCCTTTTTATTGTTACACAATTATGATATAGATATCATAAAGGAAATTTAGCTTAACAAAAATTATTATTGCAGCATATATAAATTTAATATACAATAAATCGAGAGATTTGCGGGGCCTCTATTTTTCAGGGGCTTCGGGCTTTTGCCCGCGCGTCCGTGTGATAATGAGACTATGAAAATACTATGTTAAAATGCTTGGTATGGTATAGTAAAGGGGGCCCCGAAGATTTTAGTTTAGGAGTGGCTAATACTACAAATATTGAAGAACTTGGTTATAGTGAGCTCGATTATAGTAATAATTCCCTTATAACGTCAAAATATTCTGTATCACACGCCCATAGAACACAAGGCCACTATCAGCGCGCGCGCGCGTAACTCGTTATAGAGTCATAAATAAATACCTGACTTCTTCACTGACGTTGTAATAGTGTTTAACTGTCCCTAGTAGCAATAACCCATCGGTCGACGAGAGGCGGGTGAGTTAAATCCGAGGAGAAGGAGCAATGGCCGATCACGGCTTTTCATCCAAAAAAGGGGAAATTTCATCGGCAACTGGTACAAAATGTCCGCTCGGGGGACCATAAAGCCGATCATCGTTTCCCGACGACTCCGATGAAATAATGAAAAGAAACCGATAAACTGTTTAAAATATATTTGTTAATAAAAAATAAACGACTGGCAGCAAAATTTTCAAAAAATGTCCGTTCTGTTTATTATGTTTTCGTTTTTTGTATACTAAATTTCCGTTTTTCTGAAAAAAAAAAAAATATCTTCCATCTTCCTCCCCCGGGCCCGAACCGTGAGCGTACTGATTACGAGATAAGCGCGCTACCCCTAGACCATCGAATCTTATCATGTGCAAGGCAAAGTGTGAAGTACCGATTATTTTAGTCTCAGATTGGGACTTAGGGTGAAATTTTGACTAAGTGTTGTTCAGCTATTATTAATAATAGTCAAATTATTCGATTGGTAAGAAATTAATTTCACTTTTTACCAATGTATGTAAGTAGCAACAACATTCATAATTAATGATTAAAAAACAATATTGCCAATTGTATAGGAATTTTAGTGTGATTTTAAATTTCATATTTCTTGGATAACTTATAAAAATTAACTGATATCTCTTCTTGCTGTTTACATTAAAGAGGTTTCAAAAGAGTTGCTCATTGTAATGAAGTTTCCGTTTTTTTTATAATGCAGCTGACGCTCAAATAGATTTTCTTTTCTTTTTTTTTAACACATTTTTTTAAAATTATTTAAATATTACAAACGATTTTTATATAATAAATACTTACATTTTTTTGTAAATATTTTTTTTCAAATTTAAATTTTGTGGGAGGGGGCAAGGGGGGGATACCACCCCCCTGCCCCCTCCCAGCCCCAATACAAGAAATTTGAAGTAAATTATGCGATTAATTCAAGAATTGTTCAAAATTTCCCTTAGATTATGCAAAGGCACATATAAATTACGCAAATATTTATAGGAATTTGGATAAAGTGTAAACCACTGGGGACACCTGCTGGCCCGCTGGGGCTGGCACTGGGGGCCCGCTGACTATAGAGCTGCAGTTTCGTATTGTTTTTAGGTTTCCCATCGGCAAAACTGCTCGTCTAGATCACTTCTATCCATGAATAAAAATTCATCTATTGCAGATAAACAAAAGTGCACTTGCCGATGACTGAAGTCGACGAGTCGATGAGTTAACGATGAGTCGATGAACGACCGAGCAGAAAACAAGCACTCATTGCTACTAGGGGTATTTCATACACTGACTGTAAGTATTTACTTAAAAACCAACGTCTCTTTTTTTTCTTCGGTAAAAAAATATTTTATAAATAGTTAAGATAATTTTTAATAATAAAATGTTTTAATTCATTAATGACATTTTTCAATTTTTAAAGGTTTTCAGATCTAACTCTCCAGTTTTAGGGGAGCTTTAGTCCCCATAGCCCCTCCGTGGGTGCGCCTTTGCCTGCAAGTAATCCAGTACCCCGAGGCCCATCTAAATATGATCAGCTTTGGATTCGCTTTTCTTCTTTTTTTGTCCTCTTTATAGCAGGTTGGCGAGTCTACAAATAATACTGAGAAAGATTAAAAAGAAAAAAGATGTACAAGGTCAGGCTTCAGGCAGGAAAAAAAAACCTCTTCCCCCCCCTCCCTCACTCGTGTGCGTGTGGTGTGTGCCCCCATAGAATCTCGGGGGGCACGGGGCACACATAGATACCCTGGGAGGGGCGGGGGAGGGATTGAGTATTCTTTCAAGTATCAGTTCCAGTTCTATGCTTGGTGTCATAAGAAAGAGAATTTGCACCACGAGATCAATCACCGGAAATGATGACGCGGCAAAAGTAGTTTCCAAAACGCGCTACAAACTACTCTTTTAAAAAAGTAGCGCGCTACACTACAAACTACTAAAAAAAGTAGCGACTACTGTAGTTTCGCTACTTGTAGCGCGCTACTCCCCAGCCCTGATCATTATATGTATCATCCAAATATAAACAAATGAAACGGTGGTGAAAATAAGACTTATTCATTTTAATGAACGGATTAAACTGATCAACTTGGTGGTGAATGTTTTTATTGGCTAATTTCTGCATACAAATCCGAAATATCCAATAAAATGCTGCATAGCTCTTGGCGATTGTCTTATTTTCACCACCGAGATCAACTCCATAGAATGGGAACCGTACTAAAAACATAACCCAGTTTCCGCCTGGTTGCTGTGGCAACGAAGGGGGGGAACTCCAGTAAAGGGGGAAAAACGGTGGTGAAAATAAAATAGTCGCTGCCAATAACCACTTTGCCTCTCAAAACCTAAACAAACAAACTCAAAGGAACCTATCATTGTATTCCTTTCCTTCCATGCAACTAATAATACAGTAATTGGTTCTCTATCAACATTCGTAATCGCCCATGACTATTTGAATGGGATTATGACTATATGAGCCGTCCTTATTACCGTTCCTATTTTTATTTGCAAAATGTTAGATCAGCTTATATCCCTAAAATGTATGTAAATCATCAAAAAGTAAATGTGTGGAAAAATGCTGATTTGTATGTACGTAATTGAAATCATGAATGATTTAATTTGTGTATTTTATGGAATAAATAAGAAAGTAATTCTTTAAGATTATTTAGTATTAAATTACAAAAAGCAGCATGGTTGCCCATTTAGCAACTTTGTGCTAGATCTAGCCAATTTAAGAATCTTAACTAATGCAATTTTCAAAAATGATACTTGTGGCATTTCCAGCCATGTTTTTTCTGTTTTAAGCCATTTCCAGCCACTGTTGATTTAAACATGAGCAGTCAGGGACGTACCCAGAAAAAAAAAAAAAATTCGGAGGAGGACCGAACTGTGAAAAAAATAGAATTTTTCACAAAAAAGACTTATTATTTGTTAACAAAAACGGAAATTTCGGGAAGGGGGGTGGGGTCTGGACCACCCTCTAGGGTATGTTCTTGTGAGCAGTCTAATTTTTTAAATTATATGAATATATTTTATACATACCTATATTCATCATTATAAGTGATGAACCATAGTTATGATAAATTTGCAGTATGGACCTTTTTAAAAGCAATAACCAGTATCCTCAAAGTGGAGTTTTCAGTGCAGCATAATTTAAAAATAAATTTACTCTTTCATATTTATGATATTTTAATAAAGATTTCAGTTAGTGGTTGAGTGGAATTTTTTTGCCTCTTCCCTCAGGAAAGGTGCAGTTGATGGAATAGGTGGCATGATAAAATTAAAGGTATAGGCTGTTCTCAAATCTAGAAAATTAACAGTAAATTATGCAAATAATTTTTAAAAAATCTCTGAAATAAAATCCTTTTATATGTCATCTGACGAGATAAGGCAACATAAATCAATGTTGATTACAAAATGCGATAAATCTCTATCAATGGATTAATGTCAAATCACAATTTTCAAATATTTGATGTATCTCTTGATGGAAAGAGCATCAAGGTCAGTGTTAGAAAAAAATAAAGTAATATTGTTTCAAAATGCTGAAGCGATAAATGATTTCCCAAGAAAATTCTCAATTCAACGAAGGAATGTGAATTAATTCTCAGAGTGAAATTAAAAGATCTTCTAGTCAGAGACGGCATTTAAGCTTTTCATTTGAGGGTTTGAGATTTGGTGTACTAAAATCCACAGTATGGAATAAATAAAATGTTAAATTTGTGGGTGTGACTGCAGCCCGTATTTGCCACCTTTGCTTGAGGTTAAGGATTTCATTTTGACTTCATTAACTGTTGCTTACAAAAGTAAAAAGTCAAGTAGTGAAATGTGCTGTGTACAGATGTAACAAATAGTAATTTAGCCGAAAGCTCGGCACACAGTTAGGGCCAAATACCAAATATTTGGCCGCTGAATATGAAAAATTTTAAAAACATCATTTTAATTGTAAATAAAATATTGCTGCACAACAGTATATTATCTGTAAAACTAAAAAGTCTTGGCCATGAAAAAATATCTTTTACAAAGTTAAACACTAATAAAAGCATTATAATATTTTGAGATATTCATAATTTAATAAATATGCTAGGTAAATGTGATTAATCTGGTAACTATACATAATCACATATGTTTTGGGCTTTACAGTCTCTGAGCAAAACAAATGTAGCAGCTTTTCAAAATTATGTTTGTAATTGAGGATCTGAAAAAATTCCTTCTACCCCCACCCAATAAAGAAATTAGAAAATCAAGTCAAGTAGTGTCCCCAACTAGAAAAGTTTGCATTTCTGTAATGTTATTACATACATTAGATTATGTTTCTTTCAGCTTAAAATTCAGTGACTTAGGCTATTTTATTATATTAGATTAACATATTGAAGCATAACAAAGCAATATTATTTGTAAATGCATTCAAAAAGTACAGGGATGTGCCAGCTGCTCTAATTGCACCAAATCCATGATGATGCTCCAGTCTGCTACAAAAAGATTGTTTTTGGACATTTTTGCTCAGGGCCAGATACAACCGACCACACCGGCCCGGGAAATTTAGGTAAACGGCGGCCCACTAATAGTGGCATAGCCTCCCCCATGAGAATTTTTTTGCCATACAAAATGTACGTTCTTCATTCCCTTATCACAAACACATATGCATACTATATGAGTTGCAGTAGTCGTACTCCCCCCCCCCCCTCCCATGAAAAAATTCTGCCTACGCCACTGCCCACTAACATTCAATAATGAACACATATTACAAGCACTATTTGCATTTTATTTTAACATACATACAAGTATCCCTTTCATTTTATTCTAAACACTCATACAAATATATTACAAGCACTACTTACATTTTAATCAAAATAATGCACACCCGTGTCCATGGTGAAAAAATAAAAATAGTAAAAATATAAATGATGGGGAAAGTTATGAAAAAGTCCGAGTTACTTATTCTTGCAGCAGAGCTGTGATGGAATTTTGAGATTTATATTGAATTTATATTGACCAGGGGAAAAAATATTATTCAGCATTAAACAAATTCTCTTATTTCTTGATATATATAATGTTTCGATGGAAGTTTACTGAATCATTCTAGAGAAATTTAAATTATCAGTGATGTAAATCAATCAGAAATTTAACTTTCACACAAATATGTAACTTGATAGTTTAAATTAATCCTTAATTGATCTTACGCAGAATTTTTTTTTATGGGTGGACATATGAGTACAATAACTGCACAAATGGTTACCTAAATTCACTTTGTGGACACTTATGATAATACTAATAATAAATACATAAATTAAAACAAGACTAATAATAATTATTAAATATTTAGCCAACTCATTTGCAACATAACGCTAAAATATAATATTAGGAAACTCTCAAGTATATTAAAATAAATTTACTAAGCACCACAATGAAATAATAATCAGTAAAAGTCTGGAATAATAATAAAAAAAATCTATTTAAATTAATATATCTTTTGGTATGTCACACAACTGAAATTCTGCTATTTTGTTTGTCTTTAATTATAATCTTCTGGTTATGGCTCCTGACGAGAGTCTCAGTGGTTATAATTTCCATTCCATTCATTCTATATAATTTATGATTCATTGTATTTCGATTTTCATACACTTGATATATCATTTTTACAGTAATATTCTTTATATTTATTTGTTATATGCATAATATACACTCGCTCCAGCATTCGACTACAGTTTGATTTCTCTGTTGTTTCTTCTTAAACATTTATATTCTACAGGGGGGAAAAGTAGTCAGAATAAATAAAACTAAGAGAATCCTCTCATTTTTGGGGATATGTAATGCTTTGAGGAAAGGGAATCATCCTTGAGAAATTTAAGATATAAATGATATAAATCAAATTTTCACACAAATATTTAATTCGATATCATAAATTAATCCTTAATCCAACTTCTACACAAATATTTCTTTTTGGAATATTGATGAACATATGTATACAATAACTGTACAAATTCCTATCTAATTAAAAAAAATTACACAATAACAATAATAAATAAGTGAAAACAGGGATATAGTTCATAAATATTCAGCAAAATGATCTGCAGCATAATGCTAAAATACCATAAATATGTAATGCTGATAAAATTATGTTTTACCATTTTTGATATGGGCTACAAAATTTTAATGATATATAAACGAATTCTAATCATTCCTAAGCGTTAAGGAATCGTCCTTAAGAAGTGTAAAACTGGGAAACAGCCTAAGGCTGTCACTATTTAACATTCGTTGTATTTATAAATTATCAAAAAGTCAATACACCTGTTTTACGCCCTCCTTTTACTTAGTTTTTTCTTTAATGTTAAGATTTTCTAAGGACATCTTTGAATTTTTGAGGAAACACTTCTAGGTATGTATTTTTTGTGAAACATTAGTTTCTCTTCGCTAGTGCGTGTTTAAAAGTGAGGGCGATTCACTCGAGATACACCACTCTGTCGGTAGACAAATTTGAAAGGTTCTGCAAATGTTATAATTTCTAAACAACTGAACCACTAGAAGAATGTAGCGACTTAGAAGAGTGACTGGACATCTGCACGGGCAGAAAATTTCAAGCCCGGCCCATAACTAAAATAAAAAAATTAAGAACAACCCGGCCCGGCCCGTTCAAAAATCGTAATTCAAGGCCCGTTTTCAAATCATGATTTAGAGCTTGGCTTGGCTGGTCCGACTCGAACTAATTTAATTAAATTTATTGTTTTTAAGAAAACCATATTTTAATACTGCTTATATATGTATGATTATATTGTATGTATGTATATATATATGTAACATTACAAGTCAAAAGCCTATGAAAATCCCATATTTCTGGAACTACGCAGTTTAATCTAGCTGGAACAAAGAAATCCGCGTTCAAAAACTGCAATTAATACACGGTCCCTTGCAATTCCTTTGTAACTTTGTAGACGGTCCCGGCAGCCAGCCACATAGGCGTCTTAAAAGCCAGAACAAACCCTGGGAAAACCGCTGCCCAGTTTTAGCTTTTGGCCAATGGTTGCAACGCGTTTGGTGTCATGTGTCATGACGTCCAGAGCTTTTTATAAGGACCTGCGACGGATCAGGAGCAGATTTCCCCGTGATGCAACTGCTAAGATAAGATGTACCCAGTCGTCAAATAAAATCATGTAATCGTACTTGGAGTCCGTCTTATTTCTTCCATGCTTGGCCCGACTACGACTACAAACAGCGGGCGGCCGGGGTCGGCTCTAAGCCAGAGTCTTTACCCAGTCGCGCCGCATCGCCTTTTCTGCCCGTCAACGCCTCACCTAGTACTCCACGCCAAGAATGCGCCACGAATGCCTCTCCTTCTGGTTCACGACTACACAGCACTCCCGCAATAGCGGCTCAGAGTCCCGAGCCATCCAGGAGATCTCAACATCCATGCCTCACCCTCACCTTACCACCGGTTCCATGACACAACTCCCGTAATGCCTAATGTTACATATATATATAATGTAATAATATAAAGACAGTGATTAACTTATATAGCAACAACTATTACTGAAAAACTGTATAAATTTAAATTGAACTTAATTACCGTAATTTATGGAAGAAACGCCGCGGTGTTTATGAGTTTAAAAGTTAAAAAATAGTAAGTGCGGTGTTTCTACCGGGTGCGGCGTTTACAATATTTTTAATTTTTTTTAACCGATCTTCAACGAAAAATCGAAAAATTCGTTTAGTGATAATTTTCTCAAAAGATGGCGCTATCACCGACACGTACTCTTTAGCATGCACAGATCACAGCGTAGCGAAACAGAATGCGAACCTACCCCCATAGAAAAGAGGTTTAAACTTTGATCCAGTTTTGGAGAAAGTCAGAGCACTCTGAGATGGGTCCATGTCCCGTGCTCTGAAGTGGATGGCTTCATACATCCAACCGATGTCTCCCCAATTAAGTAAAAAGAAAAAAAAAATAGAAGTAAATCTTTTACATCTACATTTTAGAATTATAATTAAATTTTAATGAAGTTTTGAATATATATTTTGAAGGGTTAAAGTTCTGTAAAATACCGCAAAAGTGCACTACCCTCTATTAAATGCACCCGTTTTTCACATGAACCTCTATTGTTCTTAAAATACTGAATTTCAGCCAAAATTATACAATGTTGCGCACGGTGCGAGTTTAACCCTTCCCCCCCGAAAAAAAAATAAATAAATAAAGTTAATCTGAAAGATTTTTTTTTTTCGCCGTGCGGCTTTGCGCCCTGTGCACTCTATGGAATAAACACTGCCAACTAATTGGTATGCTCAAGAAATGCTGAGTGCTTTTAAAATAAATCCCAATGTTATAAATATAAAAAATAATAAATAAATACCATCAAGAGTTGTTACACAACATTCAGTTTAAAACAACAATTTGCTGAAGCAAGCTCATTACGTAATCAACAGCTGGCCATCCGCAGAGGGGGGGAAATGTTTACTTTTAACTGGAGACTCTTCTCACACATCGATTGCTGTTTTCATTTTAATGGTGCCTGGTAGTCTGTCCGAACTTTGTGCGGATGCAAGAAGGTTTTTAGAAGTTATTTTTTTATTTCTATAAATTCGCCTTTGTGAATATAAACATTGATATCTGATTATTATTGTAAAACAGAAATCGTAAGCTTCGTAAAATAGTGGCAAATACTTTAAAGCATTCTATGGGAAGGGGGAGAAAAAAGGAGATTTTTTTATAGTTTATCCAATTTCTCCCGAAATATATCCGATCAACTTAATAGCTTTTTTAATAAATTAGGTCTAATAAGTAATGCAACATATTTTTTATTTTTTGTTAATTAAGAAAACATTGAATTTTATCTGGCATTGACGTCTTCTGACCACGATCACCCCCCCCCCCCACCACCAACGATCGCGGGTGCGGCGTTTCTTCCATAAATTATGGTAGATCCAAAAAATTATGTTGTACAGCCCAGACTACTATGATTGGTCATGCGTATACTGGGACCACCTAATTAGAAGCCGTTTCGCCGACTACTTCGCCAGAAAATTGACTAATACATCGAGTTAGACATCAATGATTATAGTAGTTTTTTACAGCACTGTAAACATATCCATATATTTTAAAGAATTTCTTTTGAGGAAAAAGTACACAATCAAATCTATTTATGTTTCAGTCTATCAAATCTATTAGTGTTCACTTATGTTTTGAAAGTGTTATCTGTGGAGAAAAAAAAAGTGCTCAGTCTGGATGAGAGTAGACCAAACAGTTGGTAGCTGTGTAGGAAATAGGGTGTGTTCTTTATTTGAATTCCTGTTTTGATTTTATACGCTTACCATTAGAAAATGTACATCACCAACCTTTTTTCGATAAAGGCCCGGAAGAAAAAAAAAAGGTCATAGGCTGGCCCGGCCCAATTTTTAGGAAAGCGACGAATCCCGGCCCTTCCCGTTACTAATTTTCATCTTGCATCGAAAGCCCGAGCCCGGCCGCTATCCGGGGACCTCGGGCCAGGACCGGGCCCATGCAGATCTCTAAGAGTGACCCACATATAAATGATTCACAAAAGATTATGAACAGAGCTTTAGAGAGTTGCACGGGCTTGAAAATTGATTCCTGGCCCGGCCAGAGCTTCGACGATTCTTGAATTTGTAGGCCCATCCCGGGCCCATAACACATTTGAAACAAACATTATGCCCCGGCCCGGCTCGTACAGGCCCATAGTTAGGAGTAAAAATTTGAAAATTCCAGAAATTTAAAGAAATATAAAGATGACCAAATAAATCGATTGGAGATCTGCACGGGCCGAAAATTTCAAGCTGGACCCTGCCCCAGCCCGTATAACCGTCACCTCGGCCCGGCGAGGCCCATAGCTAAAATAAAAAAAATTAGGAACGGCCGCCCGGCCAATTTCAAAAATCACAATTCAAGGCCCGGCCCTCATACTTGATAATCAAAAGAAAACTAATTCCCAGTAGCCCCCCCCCTTCCCCCCCCCAAAATAAATAAAGCCAGTTCAAAATAAAGTACATGCATCATTTACTTTATTTTGAAAGTGTTATCTGTAGACAAAAAAAAAAATAAAGGTGCTCCTGTCTGTATAGGAGTAGACCAAACAGTTTTGCAGCTGCGTAGGAAATTGAGCGTCTGTTCTTGAATTGAATTCCTGTTTTGATTTTATATTTTATACACTTATCATTAGAAAATCTATGTCGCCAACATTTTTTCGCTCAAGGATCGGTTTGGCCAGGGAGAAAGAAAGGCCATAGGCTGGTCCGGTTCGGCCCGACTTCTAGAAAGGTGTCAGGCCCCGGCCCAAGCCCGCTCCGCGGGCCGGGCCGGGTACAGGGCTCTGATCAGGCCCGGGCCCGTGCAGATCTCTAAGGTCAATAAGTAAATATTTTTCAGGCATTTTACATAATTCAAAGTTATTAACATTAACTTTTTTCTTGGTTGCAGGAAGGCGAAAAAAAAAAAATACACTAGACACGGATCTGGCCCGGTCCGTTAACAACAGATTAATAAATCCAGTACTAGTACCTGTACCCGGCCCACAAGACTGGCAGGGCCGGGCTTCCACAGGCCCGGCCGGCCCGTGCAGGTCTCTACAGAGCATTTCCTGTTGGCGGTTGACACTTGAGAAAGGCCTCGAAATAGTCCTTAATATTAAGTGAATAAAAAATCGTTTCGAATTTCAATCTTTCATTCGCATATAAGTACTGTGTTTAGAAAACGTCAGACTGAACAAAAGGGTATACTCATCAACACTTAGATCCTGATGTTTTAATTTTCATGCTTGATATTTTCTCCCCGTAAATTTCTGTGCCTATAAAGAAGTTTTTGATTTTTGCTATTTAAAAAAAAAATCTACATTTTCCAGTTAGTAATTTTTTTTCTTACGGGTTTTTCTGTGTGTGAGAGATACAGGATCAAAAGTCTTTGATACAAAGGGAGTGGGGAGATACGTTTTGCCCCCTGGCCAAAGGCAAAGGCAGTCGGCGGCGTCGGTGGTATCAGCATTCAAGGTCAGAACATTATTGAACGTGCCAAAGAAGAAAGAAACAAATGAGCCATGGTTCGGCTCCCCTTTTCTGTGCACCCCTTATCAAAGGATAGGTCCTAAATAAATCCTCTCATTTTCAACCTGGGTGAAATTGGCTCAGCTGGACATCTGTGGAGAAAGAAAATAGGAAGTTGACGAGAATGGGAGAAGGAAAAGTTTCTTTCTTTCTGTTAAAAAAAAAAAAAAAAGAAAGGGGGAGAATCGGTCATCGCCGGCCCACCGGGAAATTTCCCGGCTTCCCGGTGGACGTATTCGGGCCTGTTTTTGCTCCAAATTCACCGAAAGTGTAATTAAAATTTTTCCATGTGCTGAAAATGTTTTTAATCTCCCGAATTTGTACAAAAAATTTCATTGCACATTCTAAGCTTTCTAATTTCAATCTTTTCCCCATCAGTCTTAAAAGTGGATATTTTTCCTTTGGTATTCCTTTTTTTAAAACCTCCAATACTTGAAGAATAAAAAATTGACCCTTATTTTAAAATATTAATTTTATTTAAGTTGATGAAATTTTTTGTTACCATTTTTTTAGCCTCGTTAGTTAGTAGTTATAAGGTTTAGTAAATATTAGTTTTTTTATTTAAAATAGACATTTAGTATAACAATGTATAAAATAACTGAACTTTTTAATAATTATTTTTTGAAACTTCTGACACACACACACCCCTTGTAGAAATAAAATTTAAAATTATATAAAGCACTGTCTGTTGTCAATGTTAAATTAAATGAAAAATTTCTTGTTTGTGAGACTTTAGATTCACCACTTCTAACTAAAACTGGCCATATCGTGGAATTTTTATTTTAAATTGGGGGAGGGGGGAAAAAAAGATAGTGTAGAATATGTAAATATGATGTATTTTTATGTTAGGATTGTCTGTGCATGTGTAGTTTTTGTTGCTAGCAAAGTGTTTTAAGAACTTAAGTCCCTAATTTTCATTTTTCAGATTAGCATTCTTAAATGACTTCTCCTTTCCCTTGAAAAGTAAATTTTGTGTTTTAAAATTGGCATTTTTGTGCTCCATAAGGGATTTTTTTGTGTTCCAAATTGCTCCAGAAATCTGGTTTTCTTGCTCCAAACTGCTCTAAAAATGTGTTTTTTCTTGCTCCACAAATTGCTCCAAAATTTAATTTCAGCTGGCACATGCCTGAAAAAGATTTTCTCTCTTTATTCTGAAATTATTCATCCGAATATGTAGAAATATTCGGCTACAACTATTCGGCTGAATACCTGTTCAGTACATTAAGTTAAAATCAATCACGGAGGTATCATAAAACTTAGTTAAAAACATTTATAAAAGCCTTTAAAACTCCATTAAAAACATAAAAGGTTAAAATCAACACACCATTTAGCCCTTTCGGCAGCCTATCCCGCTGCCATCTTTAGAACTGATGAGCTTCCTCCCAGCTTCAGTACATCATGCCATGCTTCATCGACCTGCGCGTGCGCCATATGGTTGACGGCGCCCTCTTGTGTAAGTATTTCTAATGCTTAAGGGTGGATTTTTTGTAACGGGAGATTTAATGTCACCGACATTTATTTCACTTCAAAGACCCAAAATTGCTTTCAAAAATTAAAAATTATCAGTATATTTCATTTTCTAAAAGAAAAAAACATTAAACCAACATTTTTGTTACGGTTTTTAAAAGCGGATATCATAAATCGTCAATCGGATGACGTGTCGCCGCAAGGAGAATTTATTTTTATACTGCTTGATTAAATATTGCCACTTTGTTTATATTTTTAAAATCCTGAAATAGAATAGCAATCAACTTTATTAGATAAGTTATTATGACCTTTACGATTCTTCTGCATCATGTTTTTCTTAAACTGGACGATTTACACCTGTCGCCGAATGTTCGGTCAATCGAGTGATGCATCTTTTTTGTTCCTAAATAAGATAACAAATGACCCTGTAAATTACATTCTTTTTATTGACCAGCTGTCTGGATGATATTTTGCCCATTAATGAGAAAATAATTCACAGATTTAATCTATTTTGTTTTAAAATGATATAAAGCTGAAAATATTAAACTTGTTCATTTTGTCCCTGTCCGTAGGATGACGGCCTTTTAATTAATTTCAGCTTGCTTTAGTGAGTAACTAAGCAGTTTATTTGTTTAAGCATGGTGATTCCTCAGCTTATTTTTATTCAAAACATCTGTCCTTTTGATATTAAAAAAGGTAAATGTTCTGTGTTTATCATTTGCCAATCCGGTGACGCTCAATGGGGGTGACGTCATCCTGTTGATCTAAAGTCGCGCGAATGACTCGCATGCTGCTCAACTGTTGCTTCATTTAGTTCTGTATTAGATCAGACACCAGCAATAAATAAATACTGTAAGGCATCCTTTTTTTTTTAGACTCTCCCCTTGTTTATCAGGTACTTTTATTTTATAATTATTTATCTCAAATATTCTTTGATACCGTCCTCTTTTACTTGGTGTTTTTTCTTTACAGAATAAATTTTAATTATGAGTTTTTTTTGTAAATAGTAAACAAAATTGCATTTCTTTAATCCAAACCACTGGATAGTATTCATATAGTTGATTATAAAATGTAATCAGTATTCTAAAAATATAATTAATTAAGCCAAGAACAAATACAAAAGGTTAAACTAAATAACTTTGGGAACAGTTTTGTTTGTTTATTTATTTTCAAATATCATTGTACATTACTAACACCCCCTCCCCCGCGCGTAAAAAAATCACGCTTAGCATTTGAATTTTAAAATGATGATTATTTAAATAATATTAACCAGTCAGAGATAAGTTATTTAATTTAAGTGATCAGTCATTAAAATATTTTCCTTGTTTTAGTTTAGATCAGTTTTACAGCACAGCATTTAACAAATGAGAAAACGGATTAGCGTATTATATTAGTTTTTAAATAAATATAAAAAGCAAAATACTTTATGTTTTTAGGAAATCAGATGCTTACTGTTGAGAATTACCTCAAGAATGAATGATAAATTAAATGAACTTGAAAATTCCCTAGATCATGGTATTCATGAAGAAGGCATTCAAATTCCTAAAAGTACTTATCGTCAAAATGTTGCATCTAGTTCCTCTCAAGCACAGAAAACCAAAAAGAAGCATAAAGTTACGGAGGAAAAACGTCAGTCAGTTGCATATAAAAAATACAGGGAGAAGGCTAATGTAAGAAATAGGAAGTATTTAGCAAAAATGACCGATGCACAGCGAGAGGAAAGAAATAGGAAGAAAAGGGAAGCTTACCAAAAAAAGAAAGGTTTAAATTTAGTTAAAGGTATAAATGACCTAACACCCAGAGCGCAGCGACTGAAAAGAAAATACTGGCGCAAAGCATCTGCAAAATGTAGAAAGCAAAAGAAACAGTTAGGAGATGAAGTCGTAACAGATACAAGTCAGATTAATACAAAAGCATGTATTACGATTGGAAAAGTTCCAAGTTCTCAAAAAAAGCGGGGTGAGAAAATCCATGCAAAAAATCATGCTAGGATGGTAAGGGAGATAGAAAAAAAAACAGAATAATAGTTAAACTGCAACGTAAAGTGAAAACACTACAAAAGTCTTTACAGCGAAAAAGAACATCTACCAAGAATTCAACACTTTCACCTTCGCCTAGAAAAAAAGTTAAAACTCTGACTCAGGGATGCAATGTACCAAAAATAATTCGTAAACAACTTTTATATGGAATAAGTCTGCATTCACAGTTGAAATCTAATGCTGAGACATTACCTTCAGGCTCTCGTCCCAAACAAATTTTTAATAAATGCATTAGTGGAAATCTATTAAGCAAATACAAAGTGCAGCATGCTAAAGAAATCATTTCTCCAAAGCAAAATAAAAAATTTGCTAAAAATTTAAATATTCACTATGAAAAGAAATCCAAAGTAAGTGTTGATGTATGAGCTATTAGGGCATATTTTGAAAGCGATAATGTTTACCGTATGTGTCCTGGGAAAAAAGATTTCATTGTGAGAAACAAAGTTAAGAAACAGAAAAGAATACTGTTGGGGGACATCAAAAGATTACATAGAAAATTTGTCAGTGAGTTTGGAAATATTTCTTATTCGACTTTTTGGAAATGCAAACCATTCTGGGTTGTACTTCCCAGACTATCAGATAGAAACACCTGTCTGTGTGTGAAGCATGAAAATATGAAGCTTCTTACTATAAAATTGAACAGTGCAAAAATAATTAATTTTTCAGATCCTGAAGCACTGGTTTATAGCTTAGTGAATCCTGACTGCATAGTGAAAATCCTAACTGCATGTTAAACAAGTGTAAGGAGTGCAAAGACAGTCAAATAGTTTATGATGCTGATCAACATAATGGCATCATCAGTCATTTTAAATGGATAACAGAGACTGTTGAAAAGAATATTAAAAATTGTATGAAAAAAGTCAAAGTTACAAAAAAAGTGTTGCTTCATAAGAAGGTATCAGAAATTGTTACAAATGTCAATCATGAAATTCCATCTTTTTTGAGGCATGTTTTTTCTGCTCATCATCAGACAGCTACTCTTCAAGATAAACGAGCAAACTTAAAAAGAACTAAAATTATTCTTCAAATTGATTTTTCTGAAAATTATGTTGCTAAAAGTTTTGAGGAAATTCAATCCATGCATTTTGGTGCTTCAAAGTGCCAAATATCAATCCTCACTGGTGTAGCCTATTATAAAAAAGATTCAGTTTCATGTTTATCATTTGCAACTGCTACTAATAACTTAGGTCATGGTGCTCATGCTGTATGGGCTCATTTATACCCTATATTGAAGATGCTTCTAAATCAAATCCCAGAAATCGATACCATGCATTTCTTCTCTGATGAACCTACATCTCAATATCGAAATAGATCAAACATCTTTTTCATGATCACGCAGCATATCTTATTTTCAAACATAAAGTTTTTATCTTGGAATTTTTGTGAAAGCGGGCATGGAAAAGGACCTATGGACGGGGTGGGAGGTTCTCTGAAAAGAAGTGCAGATACTTATGTGATGCATGGCAATGATATTTCATCAGCAGAAGATTTTGTTGAAGTTTTTCAAGATAGTAAGGTGAAGGTTTTTCTTATTAATGAAGAAGACATTGAAGCCATGAAGTTATCACTACCTGACAAATTGCCAGCGATCCCAAATATTATGAAAATTCACCAAATTACTTATTCAAGGAAATTTCACCCTAAAATTTTTCTCAGAAACCTCAGTTGTTCCAGTTGCTGTCTTGACTCTGTTTGTACCCACTTCCCATCTAACATTCCCAGCTTTGACTTTAGTGTAATGCCAGTTAAACCAACTTTATGTATCCTTTTTAAGTTATTTTATTTTTAATTGCAGTATATTGTGTTCATTATCAATGTTCAAAACAATCAGATATAAACATATTTTTCCTTCACTCTAATAAAAGTATGTGCACAATTGCCAAAAATTATAAATGTAGGTGCTTGGGTAAGAGTTGAATATTTGGGAGAAAGAAGCAAACAGCAGTTCATTGGAAAAATAATGTCAGTAGAAAATGATATGTATGAAGTAAAATATCTGAAGAAATCAAAGATCGGAGAGTTTTATGTTTTTCCAGAAAATGATGACACAGACATTATTGAAAAAAAAAACAAATTCTTGAACTTTTAAATGAGCCCAATTTTAATAACCGGGGCCATTATGTCTTCAATAAGTGAATTTAATTACATATATTCTGTTTTGTAAAAACTAATAAATGTTTGAATTACATATAATTTTTTCCATTTAAATATGTACTAAAATTATAAGATTCTTATATTTACATAATAACAGTGTTTCAAATGTGGATTGATGATGACCAAGTGTCATCCTATTGAAAATTCTTCATTGGGATGACACATGGTCATTGGGTTGACAATAGCGTCAATAGGATGACAGATTAAAAAATGCTTAACTCATTAATTATATGATACAATGCACTAGAATTAATTATGCATTTTTATCAAATGTGTAGACATTCACAAGACATAATTATTTAAAGCATGGTTTTCATTGTATTGTTTTTAAAAAATTGAAAGTTTTATTCTTAAAATGATAAAAAATCCATCTTTTCATGTTTTTGGTTAAATTTTTATTAAAAAAATCCTGATAATATGTAATGCTTTTACATTTTTAAAAATGAATTGTTCAGACTTTCTTTTATTATTGTTTAAACTTATCCTTTTTTATGAAATAGTTTTGTGAACAGCTCTTTTTAAAACGTCACCCAATTGACACTTTCCCCCAGGTTCTCTTACAAAATCCTCTAAATACTTAATTTTTTTTTTAATTAGCTCAAATATTCGTACTACATAAATCTGTATTCATAGAGGATAGTTAAAACAACTTCAAATATGCTTTAAATCTTCTTTCAATTTTTGAAATTATGCATATCTGTTTTGGCCCGTTAAAAAAAAATCCACCTTTAATGCTTGAAACTATAATTATGGTTATTATAATGCATATATGCATTGGCCCCGAAATATACACTGGACGATAAACTAAACATATATGATACTATTGCTGCTTATGAAACTGCAATAAAACCTTTACCCAATGCTGACAAGAAAGAATTGTGACTGCTAACACAAAAGGAACTTTCTAATATAAAAAAGACCGCTGGTAAGGATCAGGAGGATAGAAAATGCTGAAAGACAATTCTGATATAACTTTTCTGAGTTCAGATAAAAACGGTAAAATTTTATTTTGGATAGGACAGAATACATCAAGAAAATGCTTGAAACCATTACTAAACTAGATGTCAAAGTTCTCAGTAAAGATCCTACCTCGAAAATTAACAATACAGTAGACACCGGTTATAACGTACTCTCACGGGACCTAAAAAAGTAGTACATTATAGCCGAAGTACGTTATAAGCAGTACCGCCGGTAAGATTCAATATTACACAAAAAAAAGTGGGCTCATAATTTCATTGTAATATGTGTTTAAAACAGGTCTGATTTTTTAAAATTTAAATTAAACAGAGAAAATTCTTTATTACTTACAATTTTTATTGAGATAAATAATCTGTAATTTTCTTTTGTTTTAAATGGGCTAAATAACATTACTTTCTCTGATTCTAACTTAATGGTCAGCATTGATGTAACAAACTTGTATCCCTCAATAGACACCTCAGAAATGTTCAATACCATAAGCAAAGAAATAGAAAACCTCTTCAATATAGATATAACTGTAACACTTAAAAATGCTCTTGCTCTTATCCTCAATAACTCATATTTTCAATTTAATAATGAATTTTATAGACAAAATAAAGGAGTTGTCATGCCTTTGAAAACAGGATATCAAAAATTATATATTTAATTTGTGTGTGTAATCCAGCCTAAATCTCAAAGCATTAGCAGTTTTAAGAAAATATGTACAAACTATTAAAAACAGTAATCCAATTTTTATTTTACTTAAGAAAATAACACTTACATATATTTCTATCCTCAACAGTTTTTATAATGATTTATATTTACTATATTGCCTTCTTTGAGGACAGGTGATAGTCTTGTGACAAGACACGATAGAAAACATTTGTAGTGGTATCCACCACTTGTTTAAAAATATTTCTTTAAATTGAAAAAAAAATGAAAAAAAAAGTTGCTCACAAAAAGAACGAGAGACTAATGAAACTGATTTAAATTAAGAGTGATATTTTTGTGCATTATTCATTTATTATTAATAAATTATCTCAGGTTATTCTTACTATTTTCGAGTCATAACTATATGCATATTAAAACTATAGACTGAGAGACTCATTTAGATTATACAACTTAATTATAAGACTCCATGAGTATATATACAAATAAATAAATAAATAAAATATAAATGATTATTTAATGCTACAAAAAGTAATACAATAGTAATGATATTTTAACTTATTTTTGACATTGATTCTTTCATTTGAAAAATAAAAAAAACTGAATGAGAAATTAAAATTACTAAAAAGAAAACAAAAAGAAACCCACAACAGAAGAAGAAAAAAAAATTCGAACAAGCGAACAAATTTCAATATCTTTTTCAGAATACTATATTTAAAAATACAAGTATTTAATAAACATGTAATATTTCTCTGAAAATCTAACGGAATATTGTTTTGGTGAACAAAAGATTTTGTTTTTAAGTATTCTAAAATTTTTTCTTGTCCTGTAAAATTTCCGCTCATTTGATGTTTTTCTATGAATTTCTGATTACAAAAGTACTTACACATTCCACAAACAACTATTAACATTGTAAAAAATATCTCTCGGATTTGCTGAATTTTCATCATTTAAATTTCTATGGGATACCTAGTGTTGAAACAAAAGTGATCCAACCAGAGATACCACATTGAAACTGAAATATCTAAACTATTTAAAAATTTACATAATGTGTTTTTAAAAACAGCACAACTTGATACATCCAATAAAACATTCTTAAATTTGTAATATTAGTTATAAAATATTAATAATATTAAATAATTGATGAACATTGCTAGATGGCTGAAGCATGAAAGTCCAGCGTTCTGGCTTCCTGCGTAATTGTTGATCTGGAGTTTTGGGAGGTTTTCTTCATATGTAACATAAATACTCGTTAGACCCCCTTAAAAAGTGCTTTGCTTAATACATTCTTCTCTTTGGAAGGTTGCCCTATTGTACCTTGCCTTAACAAGACAACAATATTAAATAATTGCGAGGATTTTCTTTCTTTATTGTAGAAGAGGAAAAGAAATCAACATATCTTGTTTTCTTTCACCACTTTTCAAAGTTTCTGTTGTTTCAGTTTATTTATGAATTTAATTTTGAAGTCACTAAAATAAAAAATATTTAAATAAAAAGTGTTAAGAAATGCAAGTTTATTCTGGGTATAAGTTTGAATTCGAGCATTTATTTTAAATAACTTATCATAATCAACATTTTGTTTTAAAGTTTGTGTTCAGTTAAAGGAAGTCAAAATTTATAGTTTATTACGAGGAAAATATATTCTTGAAAATACTTTCTGCTATGCAATATCTGCAAAAACCTTTTAATTAATCTCTCTAAAAATGTAATTTCTGTTTACATCAATAATTCATATGTATTTGTATCAAATTGCCTCCTTAGAGTATTTATTAATAAGGTGGACTACACTTGAGTATATTTTTTTTTGGGGGGGGGGACTTATTTTGGGATAATTTAATTTAATTTAATTTATTTATTTATATTTTTTTAATAATATATTACATTTTCTTTCTGGATTTGGCAATAGGAAACACATTTTGGGAGAGGGGCAAAAGTTTTGTTATGCCACTGCTTTATGCCACTGCTGTTCATAAGTTAAATGAAGGGGATATGGTTATTTGATATATACAGGGTGATTCGCTACCAGACTGACAAACTTGCAGGAGATGTAGGGGGTGCAGAGACAGTTCAAAAACACATAGCAATGCGGGGTCAGAAATGTCGTCTTCGTGTACCTGTTAATAATCACTTTAGAAGAAGTGTTAAAGTGATAGTAAACTTTCCGATCATGGTTTTTCAAAAACTAATCCCTCTTTCATCGATTGCACTTGATAAAAATTGTTATTTCAGAATTATTTCTTTCATTGCATTTATGAAATTGTCTGAGGAAAGCCCATTGTTTACGAAACTTGGTTAAGAAATTAGATGCACACTTCAATACTTCTTCCAAAGTGATTATTAACAAATACACAATGTTTATGACCCCGCATTGCTATGTGATTCTGAACTGTCTCTGTACCCCCTACACCCCCTGCGAGTTTGTCAGTGTTGTAGCGAATCACCCTGTATATTAGGGTGGAGCAAAAAACACTTTTTCTCGAAATTCACATTGCCTGAGTCATTAAATGGTGTGCAACTGATAAGAACAAATTGTGTCCAAATTTCAGCTCAAAATATTGTAATCTTCAGGTTCCACAACTCAAGCAAATATATTTCAAGCTTATTTTCATTAAAATAATAATGCTTGATTAATTAATTGAATAATTAGTGATGTTTTCATAATTAAATTGCTTTATTAATACGTTATTTTCACATGTCAGTACTGGAAATTGTAGATTTAGAAGCAAACGTCGACGTAGGATCTGATTCAGAAATCGAATATACCTCAGAAAATGATGACGATTTCGTTAGTCAGGAAGCTAAATGTCGGAAAATGATTGACAATGAGAGATTCCCTAAATCTCCAAGACAGACCAAATGCCCGAACTAGTGGTTGTTCTTGATAGAGCAGGTGTATCGGAGTATTAATTATTCACTTAATTAATTAAACGTAATCATTTCAATAGAAATTAATAAAAGACTAAAAAGACACTGGGAATATATTCCCTTGAAGTGTGGAACCTGAAGATGGGAATATTTTGAGCTGAATTTTGGAAACAATGTGTTCTTATCAGTTTCGCACCATTTAATGACTCAGGCAGTGTGAATTTCGAGAAAAAGTGTTTTTCGCTCCACCTTACTGTATACATAGCTGCCAACTCTTCCGGTTTTTCTGGAAGATTTTTCACCACTATCTTCAAACAGTTTTATTTTACAATAAAATATTGGACTTATTTTAAGCTTAAATTCGTAAGTAAAAATTAGTGGTTGAAAATCTTCCGGAAAAACTGGAAGAGTTGGCAGCTATGTGTATATATATGTGTGTGTGTGTGTGTGTGTGTGTGTACATATATAATTTAAATTGTATAGCTACTATTTCAATAATAATTAATTAATTTAACTATAATCAGTATTTTTATTTTTGTTCAATTATTATAATCATACTTTTTAAAGTTACAGAAGAATTCATTAATTTTCTTTTCATAAGAATGAGTATGATTTAAAATTCCCTCAAAAAAGTTTTAGTTCATTTTGAACTTACAAGCTTTTTCATAAGTATTGAAAAAATTATTGCTTTGAATTCATACTCAATGAGGTCCTTTCTTCCATACCATTTGGCTTTTGAATTTTGAACACAGGAAAACACAGAATTGATAAGAAAAGTCTTGTGTAAAAGTGGGGGGGAATGAGGGACTATCTCTAAGTTGAGTTCTGTAATCCCACCATTTCGTTACTGACCTAATGAAAGAGAAAGAACCATCAATCTCTCTGCTCATCCCCATCTCTCCATCCCACTCTGGGGTTACTGTGGAGGCTGGGAAGTCATCCCCAAGGTTGTACACTTTGGTATTTTTTTGCTTTGGAGAATGGGGAAAGTGCGGGAGTTTACCCCCCCCCCCCCAAAGGAAGTGGGGTTAATTCTCTAATGCCCATCTTCAGAACCCTCTGGCAGCTGTTAGCTCTTCCCATTACTCCTGATCATTTTGGTAACAGCAAAAGCATGAGTGTCCAGTCTATGGTATTTTTAGGTGTGTGGAGAAAAAGGGGCAGGGGATATTCTCTTTCTCTGCTCTGTGCTTCCTCTTTCGCCATAGTTGGGAAAGGAGGGAAAATATGATCAGAGACAAGAAAAGGGGAAGAGAAAAGGAGTGATATGAAATAAACACATAACATAATTAAGAAGATTAATATAGAAGATTATAAGTTTTAATAAGATTAAAACACAATGATTGTTTTAAACTCAAATACAATTTAACCCCTTAGAAGTTTTATTTTCAAGAAAATGGTTGAAAAAGTACCTATTTTTTTATTCAAGAAAATTGTATGAAAATAAGTTTATGTACAATGGGTATTCATTTTAAGGTTGTAGGCTTTTGATATAAAAAAAATTCCGTGTATAAGGATTGAAATGCTCTTTTCTGGTGCATACATTTTGAACTCTCCAGCCCGGAAATATCACAGCGAGAAAGAAGAGGTTAATACTTTAAAAGACATGAAATGCAATATTATGAATGAGATGTAAAAGATAATCGCATTGGAATGTATCTTCGATTATTGGTCTTGAAATTTTTTTAAATAGCCTTAAAAAGGACTAATTTTTTATATCAAGAAATGAGTGGGAACCTTGATTACTTTTAATTTTTAAGACTATGGATATCCTCCATATTTTATTTTAACATTATTTTAATGTAAATAAGATTATTTTATTATTTAATATTAATTATTACAATACATGTAAGTATATTTGTAAGAGATACTTATTCCACAGATGTGTGTTTTCATGCTGATGTCAATTTATTCTTATTAGTAATGATTTACATATTAGAAATTTATGGATTAACTTTTTGTGTAATTATTATTTCTTTTCATTCTTTTATATATAATATGTTGCTAAAATTGCATATGCTTCCACGTTTAAAAAATAAGTACAATAAAAATCTATCATGGATTTCTTTAAAAAGATGTGTAGTAATTTTAAGGATTATGTTACACATTTTATGTATTGCTTTTATAATTTCTAGTTGCTCATCTCAGTGTAGAATGTAAAGACGATAAATTTTGTCTTCAGAGGGATCCCAATAGTCACTGCTTAACTTTGGATGAACGTGCACAGTGCGCTTGTAAGATAAATTATCACCTAGATTTAACAAATAAGACAGGAAAATGTGTGTATGGTATGTATGCATTTAATCTATTCAGCTTGAATATGCTAATCAAAACTAATAATTTAATTTGAACATGTTTGTCCAAAATTTTAGCTATTTTGAATTTTGAAAACGCAATATAATTAAATAAATTCATAAATACTAGGGTGGTGCGAAAAACAATTTCTTTTTAATATTTGAAATGTCACCATGTGCAATAGTTGCGATTTTGATAGTAAAATAAAGCCCTAAAATTTGGATGAAATTGTTTAATATCTTAGGTCTCCTTAAAATCCACGAATTTTGGATATTATAGGAAAAATGCTTTAAAATCAACTGCTCCTTTCATTAAAAAAATAATAAAAATATGAAATGTCACCAGGTTATTTATTTGCACTTTTGAGTATATAAACATTTGTAAAAAGCTAGCCGATGTAAAATTAATTCTTAGACCTCCCAAATTCCTTGAAGTTGAGCGCTTTTCTCTGAAAATGGTAGCAAAGATATGTAAATAGAGAATATACTAGTCTTGTCTTCTCATGTAAGGAGTAGGTTATTTCACTCGGAAATCAGATTTCTTTTCAAACATGGCATTTGCTTCCTATCGAATGTTTTTACTCAGATGAAGCCATCTCTTGCATGGAGGCCAAACACGTGAAGAGCAGATTCTGTCACAATCCTAATCATCCTCTCAACTGCTTGAGAATGGCAGGGTATTTTTAGAAATTTATCGCAAGAACTTGGATGTTTATCTGACTTCAGTAATTCCTGTAACACATTATTTGCCCATTTCTTTGAGATGGGAGGCTCAGTCACAACACATTCTTGCCAATGAATAAGGTCAATGTAGTCATTACTTTCAAAATTCCCCTTTGGAATCTGAAACCTTCTAATGCTCGTTGTTTATTCCGAAGATTTTCTGGCCTTTATGATATGCTGAATGGCAGGCTGTCGGACAGATATTCTGTCGTCGAATAACATTGCAGCAAGTACATTTTCTGCATGAGCAAAATATGCGTTGTTTTGAACAATGTTTTTTATTATACAGTTTAAATTATCTGGGAGATACTGAAATCGAGATATAAAATATTGCAAATTCTTTGGGCCATCCTGAAAGGCACTGTTACACTTGAGTCTGAACCATGTTGGCACGTATACTTTCATTACGAATGTGGCTAATACAATAAGTTGTGGTGTTGGATAAGATGTTCCAAAATACAAACACAAAATGCGATTTGCGAACGTTAGCCAGCGAGAATGGGAAAGTTTTCCAGGGTCTCTATTTGCTAGATCTTGTGGGCAATAACCAGAGAAACACGCTGATCCGTGCTAAGATCTCCAAAGTCAATATCGGACTCAAACGAAAATTCAATTTCCTGGAACTTAATGATAGGAAGGTTAGTGCACGTCTTCAGGGACTTACCAATCAATCCACTGAATGCACTTGGTCCTGATGTTTTTTCGTCGACTGCTTCTGTAAGGTGGCGTATAAGGCAGTTCGTTAAAATGAAATTGACATATTGTTGAATGCACGGGAGAATTGAACTTTTCTTCAAGGCGTCTCATTACACCTGCATTTACACCGATATGAGTCACTTCCCCATCACTTCCAATAAAGGCTAATTCTGATAATGCAAAAGCTTTCTCATTTCATAAGCTGAAGATACCATCGGAAATGTCCTTTGAACTCTTGCTCTTCGGTGCAAAATGTCCCAAATAGACAGATCCGGGTTCTTCAACTAGTGTAATAGGCTCCTCCCATATTTTTCTCTTGTGCCACTTGCTATCATCCATTTTCGTAATTGTAAGAGTTTCATCCCTTCTTCCGTCAAAAAAGAAAGCTATGATCTTGTGACCAGACGTATTTACCTTTATCTTAAAAAGCTTAACGGATCTTTATCTTTTCTCGCCGAATTTTATACCGATCAATAACAGGTGCACTGCTATCTTTCGTCTTTTCTTGTATATGTTCACTTACATCATGAAGCAAAGCGGAACGCAAGACCAGCTGCAGTTCGATCACGGACGCTTCGCCTGTCACACTTTCTCTAAAACGCAGATAATTTTATCCGAGTCTTAGGTTCCAAAGTCAGTTCAGAGGGCTGTGGAATGAAATCGGGATCTTTCTCTGTGGTCAATAAGTGACTCAGACCTGGCTCGTCTGGTTTGGTTGTAAAATTCGGATTTATTTCCCCTTCCAAAGTACTGTCATCTTCAAATAGAAGGGCCGCTTTTGTTGGGGCATTTTCCATTCATTTCTTGTGAATATGCAGTTGCCTATCACCCTTTCGAGCTAATCTTTTCATCAGTATTGGTGGTTTTAGCGTCAGTTCCACCTATTCTGATTTTTTTTTTTGTGCGTTTTTCGGTCTATTAGAAAATCTCTTTCTTTCACAGGTACTTTATTCATAAAACTGTACATTTGCAAGTATTCGAACATTTGCAAAGATACGTTTGGAATCCGTACGAAATTGCTCAATCTTCTTTAAATAGGTTTCACCCGTTCTTTGTGCGTTCTTTTTCAGCTTTTGGATTTCATTGTTGTATACCATAATGCGCTTTAGAACTGATTTGTGCAGCGATGTCGGAAGAGATGCTTTTTTTCCATGTACTCAGTACTTTGTCCGCAACAATACGTGCAATTTCTACAGCAGCAGCCTCATAATTTGCACCTAAGATTGTTTCTCACAAAGCAGTAATGGCGCATTACATTTTCGTACGTCGGCAAAACATTGTCATGCATCTCCATATAACTTCCAAGAATAGGGAAATCACTTTTATTTCTTCTTTCAGCCATCTTAAGCTATTGAACAATGAAATAAAAATGACAGTACAATCCGCTTAAAAAGGAATCACAGGAAGTGAAATAATGTATGGCATCGTTAAAAACACAACGCATGGCCCCAGAAATATTTCTATTTCTAATCAGATGCCTCAGCAGCGCTAAAGTTTGGTTGTCATGGGAGATGGGATAGAATGGGGAGGGGGGAGGGGAAAGGAGCAGTAATAATTTAAAGAAGAATGCAAGCTGAAAATCAGGACAATGTTTACAAAAAGTATGTGAGAGGATGAGATTTGTTAATATCAAACTCATGTTGGTAATGAAGTGGATGTAGACGAGTTTGTTTATCTAATTTCTTGGCTATTTTTGGAGTAAAAATGGAAAACTTTAAGGGATGTGGAGAGGTCTAAGAATTAATTTTACAAATGTTTATATACTCAAAAGTGTAAATAAATAGTCTGGTGACATTTCATAATTTTTTTTTTTTTTTAATGAAAAGAGCAGTTGATTTTAAAGCATTTTTTCCTATAATTTCCAAAATTCGTGGATCTTGAGGAGGCCTAAGATATTAAACAATTTCATCCAAATTTCAGGGCTTAATTTTACTATCAAAATCGCAACTATTGCACATGGTGACGTTTCGAATTAAAAAAAAAAAAAAAAAAAATGTTCGCACTACCCTAATATACATACTGTACTACCTACCAATTTCAGTTGATTCTATATATATGTCACTTTTCAGGCAGATAATTTTTAATTTAGCCAAATTCTAGGAATTAAAATATGGTTAATGCATTATGGGTTGCACTTGTTTTTTAAGTTTGTGGGTTCTAAGTTGACTTTGTGTAGATTACAATTAACTGTAATCACTTACTAAAATGAATTTCATTAAAATAAAGATTCCCGCCTTTTTACTAAATTGACATTTGCTTACCAGAATTTTAGAAATTGATAGTAATCATAATCCATATCGATTCCTGTAATTAATTACTGATGGCTGTATATCGATCAAAGTATGGTCCCAAGCACTCATAAAAGTTTAGCGCTCCTGCTTAAATTATCTGGGTTAGGTTGCAATAACATTAGAAAATTTAATAAAAACTAAGTTTAAATCAGGGACAAAAGTAGGCTCTAGAACACCTAAAGTCTTTAAATCTGATGTCAAGTCCAGTGCCGGATTAACAATATAGCAGATGTAGCAAATGCTACGGGCCCCGCACCTTTACCTTGAAAGTTTTCGTCTTTCCCCCTGAAGATCTAGCTTTTTTGACACTTTCCAACAAGGTAGAAAGTGTTTAAGATTTCGGTTTGTCTGTCTGTCCGTCCTTGATATAACTCGCATCAATAGGCATCGATTTCTATGAAATTTATATATGTTATTCTTATCTGCAGTACCATGTACCCTATTGTAAAGGATCTATGTAGCATTTATAGATTTTTTTCTACAGGAGCACTCAAAATAGTCCCAATACATTGCACTCTATGGGAAGTTATTCTTTAAAGCGTATCATCCTACTAACTACAAGGGGTGATCAAATGAAAAGGTACGAAACGACACGGTGGGTACAAATGTAGACTTTATTCGAAATATACACCATAAGCCTAAGCACAATGGTCCCACTGATGAACAAGCCGCAGGATTCCTTGTTCCCAGAATTCCTGTGGCCGTGACGAGACCCAGTCCGTTTCAGCGTCCTTGAGTACGTCGTCCGAGTTGAAGCGCTTCCCTTTCAGGTAGTTTCTTCAGTGGACCCAACACATGGAAATCGCGGGGTGACATGTCCGGACTGTAGGGTGGATAGTCCAACGTCTCCCACTTGGCCAGTTCCTTGGCGAAAACGGACATTCCATTTTCTCATTGACTTACGAGATGCTGGGGAGGGAAAATTAATGCCCGCCAAATCTCTGGCGATTTGGCGTGCAGTCAGACTGCTTTGGCAAGAGTCGTTTCTCCTGCTGTTATACACTGGACGCTAGGGGTTGCCGCGCGCAAGTTGATCCGAGAAAAAGAGTAGAGTTAGAAATTCCACATTCTTTTTCTGATATTTTATGATTTTATTTGTTTATTAAAATGAGAAATCGCGCTTTAGAAATTCCATGTTCTGTTCTTTTTCCTAATATTTTATGATTTTATTTATATATTGATTGTTCTACATATATATTTGAATGTATTTAATGTTGCAGTATATTTGCATACAGCATTTCAATAATCCGTTTCTGTCACTGCTATGGAATAGAAGTAAGGTGTTAGAGGGGGAGGGGGTGGGCTTTAAAAAAGTACACATTTATTTATGTAATAACAAGAACGGAAAATATGATTTATGTCAGAGGTGGTCAAACATTTTAAGTCACGGAGCACTTTTGAAATGGGAAATTCAACGTTTGAGCATAAAATTTTATCTCGCAGCTATTTACAGTTTTCTTGTTATCTTTTTATTTTTTCTTAATGTTTTACTTCTTTCCCATGTCTTGCCTTTGCCATTGGGAAAAAAAAAAAAAAGACAAAGTGTCATTGACAGTACAAGAAATTTCCAGATTTCACCGTTCAAATTTTTTTTTTCCCTGTCTTTATACATAGACAATGTTTTGACTGAATTACAGTAAGTTGTGTTTAAAACAAATAATAAATATTTTGCGGTTTAAAACAAAGTCAACAGTGAAAAAATGATCTAGAATTTGCTTTCTCATTTAATTTAATTTTAAGTTTTTAGTTATATACCTTATTAATTTTTCACTGAAACAAAATGGTCAAAAGAAAGTCTTAAAAAATCGTTCTTGAATACGCATTAGTTTTTTCTTTCATCGAATTAGTAGTTTGTGTTTGGTTAAAAGAATTTAGCATTTTATAAATATAGATTATATGTAAATGAACTTTACACAAACTTTAACATTTACTTTCTTACCGTTACAAAGACGAACGGTTATTATTCTTTGTTGTTACACACATTATTGCTAGCCCATATTAATCTTTCAGTATCCCACAAGAATCAGTAATGCAATTTTCGTCCTCGCTTCAATCTGCATCCATGGGAACATATAGGTTTAAACCCGAAGAGTTTATCTGCATCTATAATCCATATCTATAAATTGCTAAAACCCCGGACTGAACATTTAATAAAGAAGGGTTTTCTATAATCGTATGTAAATTTCATACAAAAGCCAAATGATGATTGCTTTTTAACTGTCCACTGTTTCTTTTTTATTTCCGTAACATATTACCTTCAAATCTAAAATTTTTGCTAATGCATGCATTTAAATATGAATAAAAATTTTAGATTTGTAATTTTAGACTGTAATTTTAAATGCATTAAAATATATATTTAGAACAATTAATAAACAAATAATATCATAAAATATTAGGAAAAGAACATGGAATTTCTAACTCTACTCTTTTTCGCGGATCAACTTGCGGGCGGCAACCCCTAGCGTGCAGTGTATAACAGCCGGAGAAAGGACTCTTGCCAAAGCAGTCTGTCTGCACGCCAAATCGCCAGAGAGCACTTTAATTTTCCCTTCCCAGCGTCTCATCATTGACTTGTGGGACACACAGCCTTCCCAGTATACGGTCATCATCCTGCGATGAATATCGGCCGGTTTAAGACCTTCCGCTGTCAGAAATCGGATAACGCCTCGCTGCGCCTAAATCGTCGATTTTTGCAATTGGACGTATAGTCCAGGCAACTTAGACCAAAAAACAGGAAATGGGGAAAAAAATTTAGATATTTTTGTAACTTTGGGAAAACACTAATTGGGTATGTAGTTGTATGAAACAGGAAAGTTCCCCCCCTCTCGGGGTGCCATGTTCACCCCCTTTGCCATGTGCAATAGCTTTCGAGATATGTTTTAGACAAAATTGCAAATTTTTGGAAAACGCTTCTTTTCAACCTGATTTTTAACAAATTTTGTCTTTTAACTCTTCAACCTTCAGTTATACAGCAATTGTTTTCATAACAAAATTGTAGAGTATTCAATTCCCTTTAAAGTGAGTTATTGTTTGTAACTTTATCTTTAAATGATCAAAAGTTATTGCAATTTGAAATTTTCAATAAATTTAGCAAATTTGAATGAAAACTACATTGCTCGTCAAAGTACGACAAAATCTAGGGAAAAAATTATACAGTTTTGAAAGTTAAGGAAAACATTGATTAGGGATGTAGTTGTATGAAAAAGAAAAGTTCCCACCTCTCGGGGTGCCACTTCCCTCCTTTAGCTCCCCCCCCCCAAAAAAAAGGACCTTTTTTTGGATTTTCCTATTTATCTCAAAAACCGTGCATGTTAGAAAAAAATGTCAGATACAAAATGAAATCTGATGAAATTTCCTACAAGATTGTTATGGGTTATTTTTTTCTAGATGCAAAAGCTTTCAAGATATACGTCTTAGAAAAAATCGCAAATTTTTGAAAACGCTTCTTTTTATCACTATTTCCCACTAACTTTACCTTATAGCTCTTCAATCATCAGTTTGACAGGAATAGGTCTAAAGCAAAGTTTTAAAGTATACAATTGCCTTTAAATTTAATTTTTATCTGCAATTGTATGTTTAAGTGATCAAAATTTACAGCAATTTGAAATTTTCAATACATTTTAGGAAATTTGAATGAAAAGTGCATTGTGCGTCAGAGTGCAAGAAAAACTTAGGAAACAGCTTATAAACGTTTGAAACTTGGGGAAAACACTGGTTGGGTATGTAGTTGTATGAAACAGCCTCTAGGGGTGCCACGTCCCCTCTCTTAGCCCCCTCCCCTCAAAGTTCCCTTTTTAGATTTTCATTTTTATCTCAAAATTGGTGCTTCTTAGCAAATGCATGCCAATTACAAAATGAAAGCTGATAAAATTTCCTAGAAGATTATAATTTTTATTTTTTTATGCATCGAATTATTTATTATTAGTATTTTTTTTTCTATATCGAATAGCTTCGAGGTATGTTTTAGAAAACCTCACAAATTTATAGAAAACACTTTTTTTCATCCCATATTTTGACTAACTTTCCTTCTAGCTGCTGATTCTTAATTCTGAGAATCGAACAGTTGAATTATCAAAATTTGTAATCTCCTTTTTTCAAGAAATTCCTCTCTCTCTCTCTGTTACATTTTCCTTATCTTTAAATCATTGTCCAAAAGTCTGGGAAAATTCTTCAAAAGACGGCCAAGTGAAATGAGCGGGGATAACAAAGAACAATTTGGAACCCAGAAACTGGGGGTGAAGAGAACTGAACTCATCACTCTCTCTAGTTTATATGAAACGAAAACCAGCTCCAGAAACAATATTACTAACAGTGATGTCGCTAGACTTTGGAAGAGACGGGTCCTAGGGACCCAGGACTCCAAAATTTACGGGTCTTTTTTTCCAAAAAGTGGGTCCTTATCGATATAAAAGCATTTGGTTAATTTCACGACTGATGTTATCATGTCTTACCCATTTTGGTGTGCTGATGCGTATGAATATCTTATTTATAAATAACCTAAAACTTATATTTCAAAAAATAAATAAATAAAATGAATTATAGTTAATCAAGAAAAATTTGTTGTGACATGCATGTCATTTACCTTGCCTTCACGGCAAAGCCTTCCTGATGACGCCCTGAATCCTAATAATTAATAAATCCTAATAATAAAATCCCCTTTTGTATGTACAGTAAAAACCGGGAGAAAGGCTGCATCGGTAGAAATGTTTAAGAAAGTAAAATGTACTCGCAGAACAGCCGCAACATCTTAAATTATTAAAACTACAATAAAATACCGTTCAAGCGCCCCTCCATCTTATATTAATTAAAAAAAATAATTACTATGTATTAATAAATTTATCACAAGGAAAATCGGAATATATTTGAGGAAGGAAAGGATATACAACAGTAAAATATGGAACCCCCCCCCCTTTTCTCTTCTAGATTGTTTAAAATATTTACCGCTTCTATAGCTTATAGATTTCATTTCTAAATAATAATTGTCAGATTTAATATAAAACAAATCATTGTTTACATTTACACAAGCGAATATTAAAAATAAATAATGAAAAAACTTTATTCAATTCCGATAGTCCACCATCTCTAACGGAACAACCTCTAACATGAAAACGGAAGTGTGGGGGAGGGAGAAAGGAGAAGAACGTCAAAGTAATCCCCTTTTTTCTTCAGCTTAACCACGTGTGCGCACAGCACGATATATATCCCGGGTAAAAGCAGAGTATAGGGGAAAACTCGCAATGCATCATGGGAAAGCGAACACTCCTATGCCTCCTTTCGACTAGGGATCTTTCTACCCTGCATTTTCCCCCCCATGTAGGGGAAGCTTTACTCCGCATTTGTGTGCATGTAAACGGGCCCACAAAGCCGTTCACGATGTCAATCTCCCCGAGTAAAACACGAGCAGTTTGTGTTTTACTAGAGATTTACCCAAAATTGGCAGTCTGAACGCACCCTCTCTCACCTTTTTTTTTTTTTTTTTTTTTTTCAAAATTTTGCATGATGGAAATTACGCGTCCCGGGGGACACGTTGTAACTTTTGTTTTGCGTCCCATCATCGTTTTTTTGCGTATTTGACGCATTATAGCGCGTAAGCGCCATCACTGACTAATTTCATGAGGCTGCATTCAAACTTGCGGAAAGAAATGCACGTGTATGAAGGCAATTAGCGTTGTACAGCAATGTGCAGGAAGACTGTGAGGATACATTTTTATAAAAATAAAATTGTTCCATAGATTTGTTGCACTATTATTGTACAGATGTTGCACACAAGAGAAAGTAAGTGTGTTATAATTATGCAGTAATTTTTTTATTAATTTTGCTGACATTATTAATTCTGATAATGAATGATCACTGAAATGCAAATGTCAAAGTACATAATATTGAAGAGATGTATTGCATTACAGAATTCTATTCATGTAAAAAATATCCCTTTCAAAACATTTTTTGGGAGGGGGGGTGGGATAGGGGGTTAATTTAGACTTTAGTACTAACATTTATGTGTTAAGTATTTGTTTATATACGAATAAAATTTAACTAGTTCAGCAGAAACAATAGGAGTAAGAAAAAAAAAACCGAAATAAAACCAAATCGTACGCTTATGTAATATAAATTATTATTGAAAAAAAGAACCGTTTTGCATACAAAAAAATTTTTGGAGGAAAGGGGGACATGTCCCCCAAGGTAGAGGAACTTTCCTGTTTCTTAATATTGCACCACCTATATGTGTTTTCCCCAGGTTTCAAAACTTTATAAATTATTTTCTAGATTTTGTCGTACTTAGTCGAGCAATGTAGTTTTCATTCGAATTCTCTAAAATTTATTGAAAATTTCTAATTGCTATAATTTTTGATCCTTTAAAGATAAAATTACAAATAATAACTTATTTTAAAGGAATTGAATACTCCTGTAAAAGTGAGGGTTGAAGAGCTAGTATAACACATAGTGGAAAATTGTGATTAAAAGAAGCGTTTTCCAAAACCTTGCGATTTTTTCTAAAACTTATATCTCGAAAGCTTTTGTATCTAGAAAAAAATAACCTCCAACAATCTTGTAGGAAACTTCCTCAGCTTTTATTTTGTAACTGATAGTTTTTTGCTAAGACGTACGGTTTTAGAGATAAAAGTGAAAATCCCAAAAAAGGACCTTTTTTTAGGGGGGGGGGGGCTAAAGGGGGGCCGAGAGGACAATAACCGAGGGGGAGGAACTTTTCTGTTTCATACAACTATATCCCCAACCAATGTTTTCCCAAAGTTTCAAAACTTTATAATTTTTTTCCTAGATTTTGTCATACTTTGACGCGCAATGTAGTTTTCATTCAAATTTGCTAAATTTATTGAAAACTTCAAATTGCAATAACTTTTGATCATTTAAAGATAAAGTTACAAATAATAACTCACTTTAAAGGTAATTGAGTACTCTACAACTTTGTTACAAAAACAATTGCTGTAAAACTGAAGGTTGAAGAATTAAAAGACAAAATTGGTTAAAAATCGGGATAAAAAGAAGCGTTTTCCAAAAATTTGCGATTTTGTCTAAAACATATCTCAGAAAAAAATTTCAGGGAGCGTCCAAAAGGTGGGAAATAAAAGAAAGACAGAAAGAAAGGCTGTATCATTATCTTTTTGCTGACTAAAAGCGAAACTCGGACAAATGGAGGAGGGGGTATCCAGATCCTTGCACCACCCATTTATGGCCTTTAGAAAATGGATTCCTTACCAATAATTTTACATTTTTGTCTTTATTTGAAGAAATAAACAAAATATAGTCAGAAAATTAAGTGCCAAAACAAAAGAACAGACTCAGGGTCTGATCAAGGGTGGATTAAAGGGAGGGGGTCGGAGGAGGCTACCGCCCCTCCCGGAAAAATGAAATTAATGTAAACAATCCCAACTTACTTCCATAATATATATATATATATATATGTGAATCTTCCATCCAAGCCTCCACCCACAAAATTGTATTAATCCGTCAGTGGGCCAGATTATTCATTAGGCTGTAGTCTGTCCCGATTATTTCAGGGACTTTTCAGTAACAAGTTGAATGAATTTTTCTAATGAAGTTGTAATCAAACTTTTCAAAATGACTCAATAGAACGGAAATATTTGTGGCTATTTCTGAAGATGTTCTCTGGAACGTGAGTTGACCTTCTGCATTTCTCCGACAGCTGAGATCTATAGGATTAAGATTGTAGGAAAAACGCGTTCCATAATAAAGATATTCCCCCACGAAACAATATTTTTTATTTAAATATTGGACATAAAGTTATTTTGTTTTGCAGTAAATATGAGGATGGTATTTTAAACGGATGTTGGGCAGCCCCAAAGTTCTTTTGTTTTAGAGTAAAGGCGGGTGGCTTTGGCGAAATTCGAAGGTGTACTAGGGCATAAGCCTTCTTGTAAGGCTTTTGGTAATTGGCTTGCTTTCTTTATACTTAATTATTTATTTTGCATTTTACAATATTTAAACAAAGGCGAATTATTTTTTGAAACAATAATAATATATAGAATGTAAGTCATTTTTCTTTATAATTGGGGAATCCACTATTACGATAAATTATCTTATTAATCTCAGAAATTAACCACCTTAAATATAAAAGAATTGATTTTTGGCCGGTCAAAACCACAGGTCAAGAGCGTGAATGCCAGTACGTTCGTTCAAATAAAATAATTAGAACCGAGAGGATCTTCGCACAATGATAAGACGGTCGGGATATCCGAGAAGCCATAACCCCAGGCAAACTGAAAACAAAGAGAATTTTCGGATACTCTTGATACACAAAGAAACTCACAAATTACTGGTCGCATTTAAGATTATTATATATTGCAAAAACATTTGAATGTATACGATAATGAATATTGTATCGGAATTTTTTATTATTTATTATATAGATTATTCTATTTAGAAAAGATATAATCCTCTTAAAGATTTTTTTGAACAAATTATTTTATATCATTTTAACGAGGATAAGTTGAAAAGTAATGCACATATGCTTGTAGAATGCTAACGAAATGACCTTTAGAAGTGTTCCAAGCGGTATGTGGAAATAACAGTCCCCCTGTACAAGCATGTGCAGTTTAAATGCCTTCCGTTCATGCTGTATATTTTGAATGGCGGAGGTATTATTGTGCTAGATCTATCTATTCCCAGTTCGATTTCTTATGAATTAACTCATTAAATAACTTAACAGAAGTTAAAAGTATGTAACATTATTAGTAAAGACCGTCCAGATAATGGAATAATTTTACAAGCATGTATTTTTATGGAGGGGGGGGGGGAAATATTGTTTAAAGGCACAGTTTAAAATAATTATTGATTTCGAAGGTTCTAAAAATTTTACAGAAACTATTATTATTTTATGTGTGTAAACTTGTCTAGTTATATGTTTGCATATGGGAAAGGTCGGAAGTGTTAGAAATTCCAAATATATATCCATGAACATTAACATTCATTAATAAAACCTGAAATGTACGAATAAATAACTTTAAACATCGTCAGTCTCACTATCTATTTAGCCTCCCCCCCCACTTTATTTTGACGGACATTTTTTTCACACACCAACTTACTTGGAGAAATTGATTTGTCTGGTGTTAACTCAAATTTGTACATTTTGAATCAAGAAAATTCGTAAAAGTTGGGTTTTATTTTATTATCGCACAAAACCTACAGAGGGTGTTTACACATTTTTAGAATGATTTCGATAAAGAATTTAAAAAAAGTAAATGTTTCAGAATAAAAATTTTTGGCCACAGCTTATTATTTGAAATGAGAAATATCGTCTGCTACTTTTAAATTTATTCTTCTTTCAAAATGTCATATGTAAACAAGCTGTGGATTGAAGGATATGGTTTTGCGCTTTCGAAAGAGAAATATTCTTATTCCATAATTTAAAAACGTTGTGAAATGCATGGTATTAAAATTTCTAAGTGTAAAATAAGCAACATTATTAACGGCAAGGTAAAAACCGTCAATCATTGTCTCTACATGGAAAGAAGACTCTAATATCCGAAAAAAGTATGTACTGTTTCAAACGTTTCTCAAGTGAAATCGCTGGTAACAAAAGAAAATCCGCCAACACAGAGATCAATTGCAAAATCTTTAGCTACATCTGTAGCAACAATAAATAAAATAATAAACCAAGATTTACAACTTAAAAAAGCCAAAAAACATAATTTTCACCAGCATTTGCCGAAACATGTAGCTCAACACAAGTCATACTTCGAAAACTACCACTGCATTCCTTGAAAAAATGAAGACTGATACAGATTTTGCATATATACCTTTTAAACATATTCCTGCAAAGTCCCCTGACGTTTCACCTATGGACTATTGTGCCTTTGGTCTGTAAAAAAGAGCTCTTTCTAAACGCAAAAAACCCACCACGATAGATGGACTCTGGAAAAAAGTGGAAGAGGAATGGAAAGCAATACCCCTGGAAATTTTACGAAAAGCTCTTCTATCATGGAAATCACGATGCAGACTTATAGTCCAGAAAAAAGGCTATCAGATTGAACATTTAAAAAAATAGTCTTTACATTTTAAACATTAATTAAACGGCCCCGAAATCGTTCTAAAAATGTGCAAACACCCTCTGTAGAGATTAGCTCATCCAAGGTGGAGGAAGGGCTGGGATAAACCTCTTGCGAATTTAACAAGTGGGACCTTTTAGTTTTGTTTACATCTAATTAGCATTAAAAATACCATTAACTAATTAATTAGCACTAAACATAAATTATAATGTAATTAGCACTATTTATTTTCTCATTTAATTTAGCTCTACTACTTTAATGTGAGTGTCAACTCCTCCCCCTAAAAATATATATATATATATATGGGTGCGTCACTGAGCAGGGGGCCCCTTGGTAATATTTGCTACGGGCCCCGCGCTGTCTTACTCTGGCACTGGTCAAGTCAAACAACAATTTCCTTCACACAGTTTTTTGTCAGATTTTCTGGGCATGGTGATTGTTTAGGGTTGTAATAGTTAATAAATTTAGCTATGTGTGCTGTGTCTCTAAGATACTCACAAAAATGAGAATATTGCTATTTTGGAAATGATTGACAAAATCTTTTTCATCAGTTTAACAAATAAATATTTTAAAATATTAAATAGGGAATTTGTGAAAATACACTTTTCCATGGTACATAATCATAAAGGGCTTCTTAAAAGTGTTCCCGAGATTTTTAAAATTTAAATTAAAAAAAACTGATAGAATTGACCTGTTTTAAAACAAACAAAAATAAAATATGCATTGCATGAATGTGGTACTATTTTTCATGAAAATAATTTAACTCATGCTTTAAACTTTTTGGGAGGCAAAAGTGCTGTCCCTTCTACTTATTAACACTCATCAATGTACTTCTAAATTGCAAAAAGTAAAAATTTAAAAGTCCCCCCCTTTTTTTAGGAAAATCATCATTCAGATTACTTTCTTAAAAAAAATATTGTCATAATTTACTATTTTCTGTTTCTGTTTAAAAAAAAGAAAATTTTACATATCTATATCTCATGTACCACATGCTTTTGGGGAATTCCTCCATGTGTTACTCCCTGTCACTGCAGATGCAAGCACATTAAGACTAAATTATTCCCAGTCATGTGCGCTTGCATCACATTTTTACCAGTCCACGTTAAAGAAGTTGTACTGGAGTAGTATGGTGGTGATCGTAAAACACAGTTTTTTGGTATAAATTGTTGTCACATATTATGGAGAATCTTGAAGAGCACCAACACTGCGTTGTATTGAATTAAAAAAAAGGCATTGAGCCCCGTAGAAAGTATTAAGATTTACCTGCGAATGCAGCGCAGTTAAAAAGATTTTTGTTAAATCGACATCGTAATTATTTCACTTCAAATACGAGCAAACTAAATCCGATTTCATAGGAATGAATGAATCATAACTGGTCACAAAGCACAACAAAATGATGATTCACCCACGTGAAGGAGTGGGCCAACAAAATTTTGACCCATACCCTAGTAGCACAATTAGTCCAAAAGACGTTTAAAATGCGTTTTTAACGTAAAAAAACGTGTTTCCTACGTAATTTGAACGTTTTTGAACTATTTGTGCTAGGTACTACTGTTGTGGTAAGAGACATCCATCTTTACACTCGTCGACTCTCCTTTAGTAACGAAAGGAGCACTGAAGCACACAACAAAAAAGATGAGATCACATGTCACATTTTTAGACGTAATTATTTATTTGTTCAGAACATCAGATTCATTTGACTATTAAAAACTTGAAAAAAATACACATATAAAAACACGATAACCTGGGGAAGCATACTTCAAAAAATTATTATGGCGTGCATCGCATTTAGTGCCAACGTTCCAGTAGCGAAGGTTCCCCACTTAAAAGTGAGGACCTCGCCACACAAGTACCAACTCTGAAACTGCCAAAAAAGTGACCGTTAAACATATTCCTATAGAAAAGAGAGCCTCGATCTTTCTCGAACAATTGAGGCATTAGTAGGTGTTTTATGAGACGCTGCAATATGCTCCTTGCGCAGCAGGGCAAAACCGCAAGAGAACACATCTGCTTCAGCTTGAGCAGAGGCGTCGCTAAGGGGGGGGGGTGAGGAGGGGAGTATCCCCTCCCAAAATTTATACGAGTTGGCAAAATCTCGCTCGTCACTTGGGCAAAATTGTATTTCAGGTGGGAAGAAATGTATTTAGGGTACATTAAATTCAGAATCTTATTATTTTTATTACTATATTTTTTAATTATTATTTTCTCTTCTGGATCGAAACATGCAATGGGCATGTTTCGGTCTTAGGGGTATAAAAAGAATAGCTTAGTAAACTTTGGGAGGGCGGTCAGTAATGATGATGAATACGAGACATGGAATTGACCGAAGGGAAGATTAAAACGTGTTTCTCCTTTATTTAACACTCCGATGCTCTTCCTCCCATCCACTTTCCAATCCTTGGCACTGTACCATCAAAAAACTACCCCCATAGAACTCCTCCATACTTGGCTGTTAATGAATACAGGTGTTTTTGTACCAGTCCCGGGTTCTTTGCATTGCTTCGTTTGTCATTCCCGAAAAACGTCTACATGTCCACTGAGTGCCCAGGCCTTCAGGCTGCTAATTATCCCGCATACAGTCGGCAGTTCCTCCAATAATTATTTTGAACTGACACTGCCACCTTTCTACAGATTTTATCCAGATTTTTAAGGAAATGAGTTCAATTTTTTTCCTTTCTCATATACTTTAAAAGAAATGCCGCAGAAAATATACCTCAAAAAGGACAAACTATAATTAATTTTTCACAAGCCACAGAAAATCGATTTCTTGAAGTTTTTCATCATCTTAACGAAAAGAGAAAATGTATCTGATTTTGACTGCCCAGTTTAGCAGAAATTTTGAATTTACGGGTTAACAGTAAAATGTCCTAATCACTAGTTTACCACGGAGCTAAACTAGTTGAGTTAAAAAATACTGCTGCTATATAAATAATATGATAAAAAATTCCTTTAATTTACACCCCTTTCAAGTGATGTCCACAGCAGGGGCGGCGCTTGTTTTTACGAACTCATAGGGACCACTTGGTGAGCAGAAAAAGGGCAATTATTAATATCAACAAATAAAATCTAGAAAGATAAATCACATTGAATGCATTGAGCATACTGGGCCCTCCCAAAAATCTTGATTTATCCCCTTTAATGCCCAAAAATCTTAACTAACTTCATAGCCTTTGATTAAAGTTGCAGAATGCACAAATAAGACAGGTGAAGGAATGGCCAAGCAAATTTGTGAAATTCTGCAAAAAAAGGGAATTAATACATCTGGCATGATTTTCCAGTCATATGACTTTGCCAGTTCAATGTCCGGAAAATTTAAAGGAGTGCAACAAAAAGTGTCAGAAATTGTCGGCCATCCTGCTTTGTACATCCCTTGCCAGGATCATCAAATCAATACGGCATTGGAACATAGTTGCAATATTAGCATAATGATAAGAGATATGTTTGATACTCTTGAAGCATTATATGTATTTTTTACTTCAAGTGCAAAAAGGTTTAGACAGTTGCAAAATCAAATTTCCGAAGTTGAAAATGCATTCATCTTAAAAAATCTTTCTAGAACAAGGTGGACGGCTAAAGCAGAAACGATTAGAGCTGTTTGTCAATCCTTTGAACTTATTTTAGTTTTATTGGAAGAAATGTCATCTCAAACTGGTTTCGATTCTGCTACAAAAACAAAAGCTTATGGTCTTTACAAAAAGATGAAAACAAATAATTTTATTGTAAGCATATTTTTTTATGAAAAACATAAGTTACAAGGTAAAAGTATTGTCAGAAATTTTGGAAACACCTAATTTGAATGTTATTGATTGCATTTCAATAACAGAAAGTACAACAAGAAGACTTACGGAAATTAATGTAGTTACTGATGGAATGGATGATTTGATAGAAAGTGCTGTAAGCATTTTCTGAAAAGTTTAGCATTGATGCAAAACGTGATTTCCGACTGCATCACAGAAGAAGGGTGTTCCCAAAAAGATCTGACAATGCTAGAGAAACTGAAGCAAATTTGCAATTTAAACAGTTTTTCAGAAAAGAGTTCAAAGCTGTTCTAGACACATTAGCTAGTGGCCTTCAAGAAAATGTTTCTACTATGAAGACAAAAATTTTGCCCCTTCATTCTATGTTCCGGTTTCCTTTAAGTAAAGATGTTTTAACAGATACTGCAATTGAAAACATAATTGAGATGTATCCTATGAATTCAAAACCCGATATGCATGCATTGAAAAGTGAATTAGAGATTTTATTTGATCTTTGCAAAGATAAGATTGCGTCATCAATGGATGCAGTAGTAGAAACTGCTGTGACTTTTTTAGTAGTAGTATTGACGTACCGGACATTTAACGTACTGAAATTAACGTCTCCAACGTACTGAAATTAACATTTACACTGTGTCAACTGGTATTAACTGGAAGTTACTGAGTAAGTACGAATGGAAGAACGTTTAGCCAATTGAAGGGACAACAATGACTGATGACAGAATGAACAATTTAATGATAATGAAATGTGAAATGGATTTCACTGACAAACTTGACTTAGGTGGTATTGTAAATCGCTGGTCGATGCTGAAACAAAGAAGAATAAGTTTAAAATGAAAAAGTTTGTATAAATCCAGTTACATTAACAAATGCCCAATGCCCATAACTATTTGAATCAAAAATGTAAGTTATGCAATCTTATTATTTTTTCTTTTAGTGAGTTAGTTTTTTTAGTAAAAAAGCATTTGGGCGGAAAATTAAGATTTAGTCATTTTCTTTAGTATTTATCATTTAGTATTCTCTTTAAAAAAATTACTAAAATAAAATGTACATTTAAATTATGTTTATTTTTAATGAATGCAATTTCTTTTCCAAGGAAAGGGGGAACTTGACACATCGGCAAATTTTGAAGCCTTAAAATTTGTAGACTGTAAAAAACTAATATATAACAATTTTAAAACACAGACACATTTACGGCTGTTCTTGAAAATTTTAAAACTTCACTTCTTTTATAAATTTTATGTTAACATATATTTTTCATGGAAATAGTGTTTTTTTTTAACCTGCATATAATTTTTTTGTAGTTTACTTGTAAAAATTTAATTTTGCTTTCCAACGATGTTTCATTTTATGTAGTATATAAAACATAGCTGAAAATTATATTTTAAAAAATTCATGTATAATTTTGTACAAAATGCAAAAAATTAAAGTTTGGTAGGCTGTAAAATCTAAAATCAATGTTGAAAAATCTGCAAGAATACGGAAGTGTAAGTTAGAGATCACTTTCAAGCTTATGAAAAACAATTTTATAATACAAGCCACATTTACTGCTATTCTATAAATATTAAAATCTTCATTTCTTTTAAAAGTTTTGTATTTATATATATTTTTATTGAATTAGTTTTTTGTTAAACTCTACATCTTTAATTTGATTGTAGTTTACTTGTGAAAATTTAATTTTGCATCCAAGAATGTTTTCATTTCATGTACTATATGAAAGATTACTGTGAAAGTTATGTTTAAAAATATTTATGAGTAATTCTGTAAGAAATCCCCCCTCCCCCCCCCCCAAAAAAAAATAAAAAAAATAAAAATAAAATAAAAATTAATAGACTGCAAAATCTAAAATCAATGTTGAAAAATCGGTAAGAATAGGATTGCATTAGTAAGTTTTGAGTTCAATATTAAGTTTCTCTCTATTCTAAAAAAAAGTAAAGGCCGCTGTCGCCGTCAAAGCTTGTGGACCTATCTCCTCCTAAACCGTGGGGATTTGAGTTTCGACTAAGGTGCCCACAGATTCGAAAAATTCCGAGGAACCTGCTAAGCTAATTTAAATTTCGAAAATCGAATTATTTTAGAAGATATTAATAAAAAACTGAAAAAAAAAACGAATAGTTGCCAGATTTGGCATGAAATCATTCATTCCTTTGCAAAAAAAGCGTTTCCAAGTATCTAGAATCGTGTGAAATTTACAAACATGAGTTAGAATTATGCCCATTTTATGCCAAAATAAAAACTATATGAAATAAGTAACTCAAAATGTGTTACACAAAGTTAACAATTTTCAAATAGTAAGTTCGCTTAGACAACAGGAGTTTAGAATTAGCGATTATTCGTTTTTCCAAAACAGAATAACTAATATCTTGAAAATGAAAAATAATTAAAATGCAGATTATTTTAAAGCCGGTTCTCGTCCAGCTGGATTATTTGCTACCAGTAGAAATATTTGGCGGCGTTAACTATGCCATTATAGCAGTTATAGTACACTTTGGATATTTGCTAGCACAACGAGATGGTATAATTCGTGGCGTTAAGTACGCCAACCCACAAACGATTATGTAAATGAAAATATGGATAACGTTTTTCCGGTAACCTTAAATGAACAGTAAATATAGGTTGTGAGCATGTGTAAATCCCCAAATAATGAAAAGTCGCCATTGGTGGCAGGCTATTCTATTTGTTCCGTAGCTTTTATTAACTTTACATGTACGCAAGTCGCCAAATAATGAAAAATTGCCATGGGTGGCAAATTCGCAAGGTGTCCAATAGGTTTTACATTATTAAAAATACAGCTGAAATATATGTTCTGATTTTATTACGCTTTAGTTCCTAATTAATATAACTTGTGAATGGCAACATTAAATATTGTGTTTCTGAGGAGTGCAAATAATTTTTCCAGTGATTATAAGCGGAGTCCGCACTCCAGGTGGAGTATAGCTCAGGACCCGTACAACACGGATTCCCATAACAAAATACCTTCCGTGTTATGAGGGGGAGGGGGTCTACTATAGTGTGAAGTTTAAATTTTTATGTACCTATGAAGATGCAAGAACCAAGCAATGTGTAGCTCAGTAACATTCTATCTGATCCAATCTTCGGGTTTTGTCTGTTGAAATTATGTCTATTTTTATGAATAAGCCTGATTAGGGGCCGAATGCCTCATACGAAAAGCGAGCGTAGTGAGTCTGGGGGCCTTGGCCCCTAGTAATTCTGTATAAAAGGCAAAAAAAATTTATATATTTAAATAACCAGACCATTGAGACAGATCGATAATTATGTAGATGTAAATTGTGATGTTTTTAAAAATTTGTGTTACACCTAATTTAAGCAAATTATGGAGCCATTTTAATTATTATTACTTGCATTTTCTGTAATAGTTATTGAATTTTTATTCTATAAAATGTGTTTGAATTGATATAATATAGATTTTCTGATTTATTAAAATGACGATGGTTTTGTTTTAATCCGCCTGGCTACGATATTGTTATTTTCAGGACAGAAAGTTTGGACAGAAACATGTATTGGTAACCGTTAAACATGGTTCAGTGCACAGTTTAATGTATTTTATTTCGGTTATTTAAAGATTTATTTTAGCGCTTTATCAAAAGACACTAAAAGGGTTATTTTTAAAAAATGATGGAAAAAAAGAATTGACTCTTGGTTACTTTTCAAAAATTTCCAAATTTTGAGTTGGCATATTTTACAGCTCTCCCCTCCCAATCATGATGCTCTCGTTACGCCTCTGAGCTTGAGCAGAGATATATGCGAGCAAAGGGTGTTATTATTATTATTCTTTTAGCAGGCGAAAAACTGGTGTCAACATTTATTTAATTTTTATTTAAGCAGCTGATAAGAGCGAAATGATTTAGAAGTACGTTATTGCGCTGCAAATGAAATGGCTAAAAGGAAAATTGAAAGCCTTAAAAACAGTTACTGTTAAAAACTTTTAAATTAAATTTAGAATAGATTATTAGTTTAAATTTAGACAATAGTATTAGGATTTGTATTAATAATTTTTCATAAAAAAATATGCACGCTGTGTCAACGTGACAGAAGTCATTTCTGCTAAAGGCGGACATAAATCATACTAATATAGAGAAGGTGTATGACGGGGACATTTTTTCCTGTCCATGTGCAAAGCTCCATCCTCATCTACAAAAAAAGCAAAATCTATTACAATGACCAGTCACACTTTTCCATTTTCTGACTGTCTGGTCTATTGTTTTTTGATTGCCTTTTCCTACTATATTTGCATCTTGTGAAGGGCCTTTCTTTATTAAATACACTCACGTCCAAAAGTTAAGCACGAAGATGTAAAATGCAAAAAAATCAACAAATACTGCTTTGATTGACACAAAATTCGGCAGGAAAGTAGCATATATATTTATGCATAAAACAAAATGAATAATTATATACAGAAATGAAAACAATATTAAATTTTTATAAGTTATCAGATTATGACATACTGGAGACTTAAACACAATTATGTATAAAGTGAAAATAAATAGCATAAAATGAAAAAAAAAGGGATATTAATAGGGTATGTGATCCCCCCGTCATCTGTATACAAAGTTTACACCTCTGACCATGCTTTCAATTAGGTTGTCAACCACCGCAGAATTAAGCAATCGCCATTATTCTTGTAGAACAGTTTCCAGCTCAATAAGAGTGCCTGGAGGTGGGAAACGTGAAGATACAGCACGGCCGAGGGCATCCCAAAGATTTTCAATAGGATTAAGGTCGGGTAAATATGCTGGCCACGCCATACGCGCAGTCCCTTCACTCTCCAGGTAGTCATCGACGATTCAGCTCTATGTGGAAGTGCGTTATTGTCCATTAAAACAAAAGTAGGGCCAACTGCTGCAGTGTACAATCTCACAATGGGTTCTAGGATTTCATCTCGATACCGGACAGCCGTCATAGAACTCCGTTTAAAGATGTGCAGGTCGGTGCGGTATCCTAATGAAATCCATGCCCACACCATAATGCTTCCGCCTCGGAATGCTTGATGTTCGGTGATGTTTTGGGGCTGATTGCGTGTTTCTTGTTCACGCCATATCCTTATACGCTTGTCATCTGGCTCCAGAGCAAATCTTGACTCAGCAGTAAACATGACATTGCCCCAGTCCAATTGACATGTTCCTGGCACCACTTTAATCGTGCCCCTCTTGATTGGACGGATAGAAAAACACAAACTCAAGGTACCCGGGCATACAGTCCACTCATATGTAATCTTCGGCATACAGTAGCTGCAGATATCGCCTTACCTACGGACGCTGTAACCATAGATGTCACACGTGTGGCGGTCGTTCTGTGATTCTGCTTGGCTAAAATAGCAATATATCGATCTTCCATAGGGGTTGTAACCCTTGGGTGACCGGCTACAGCCCTTCAGACAACTGTCTGTGTGGTTTGGAATTGTTTCCATAAACGTGAAATTACAGAATGATGAACGCCGAAGAAAAGAGCAACATCTGTGATCAACTGCCCTGCCTCAATGTGCCTCACAGCACTCCAGCGCTCAGAATCTTCCATTCATCTTCTGGAAGTCACAGAAACACGTATGTCTTGAAAACAAATTGTATGAAAGTTTTAAACACCTTCTATCAGCACTTACAATCAACTTCTGTTATCCTTCATAAAGTTGGCATCTTATAAGACTGCCCTTTTTGCATATTTCTTGACATGAAAGTGAGATTGACTGTTACCTAACATATTTGCATACTTCCATCTACCTCTGCAGCGAATTGCATCCTCTTCAATTCTGATTGGCTTCCAGAAATTAGCATTTTCCTCTCCGTGCTTAACTTTTGCAAGTGAGTGTAATTTTACTAAAGATTTTAATTTTTTTATAGACCAGCAACAAAGTCCATAAACCAGTGATTTGGAAACACCATTTAATGCATAAAAGATTTATTTTAGACTAAAATATACTTTAGAAAAGAGCAAATTACCCTAAAAATGTGTAACAATTTGATAGATTTACGTATTTAATTTTAATATTTTCAAGCTGAAATATAATGTGTGTATGTGATGGTCTTTTTTAAACCGTGTTAATAAATTTGCACTTACAAATTCAACCAGCCTAAAACTTCACACTAACACATTTCTCAGAATAATGAATTTGTAATTCATTCCTTTGAAATTAACTTTATTGGAATTTTTATCATATATTATTTCATGCAATATAATTCTATGAACAAAATGTTTAGATGTGAAATAAAAAAATATTGGCAAATGAAGATATTCTATTCTTTTTTCTGGAACACAAAAGATTAACTTTCTCTGTATCTGGTTTACTATATTTTAATTCTATATCTGATTATTTTTATATATTTAAATATAGTTCATTTCATTTGTTATTAATATAAAGAAATCAAAATTCCATTGCAAAATTGTGGTATAATTTATATAATTTTTGCAGGAGAACCCACTGAAGAATATAAGGAGGGTCTCACTGCAGCACCAATTATCTTATGTTTTATGGGATGTGTTGTTGTTGAAGCAGTCTGTTTACTTGCTTTTCACTACTGGAAGAAACAAAGGTGATTTTTTTTACTGGATTATTGTTTAACAATATTGTATTTTTATTGAAGAAGAAGATGAAAAAGAAAATACTTTCATGACTCATAACATAAACTCATCAAACATGTCCTAAAATTCATTTTTCCTAAAATTCATTTCCTTTTATAACATTGATCTAATTTTTCTAAAATTTTGCATTGTCTTAAAATATAAGGTAGTTGCATACCTTAAAAATAAAATAAAAGAAATCCCTGGGGTTTTGCCGCAGAGTCAAATAAGGTTTAGCTAGTTGTTTCACAGATCTTTGAAATAACTGCTGGTAGTAAAACCTTTCACTATACAGATAATTTGTAAGGTCTGAAACTTTGTAAAGCTGATTTTTTTTTTATTTTTTTTTATTTTTTGAGAGGAAGACAAATTTGTCAGAATGTGAGTTTGGTATCAAGAAATTCCCATGTACTTCAGGGTAATGCACATTCACTATATGAGGAACAAACAAACAAGGGGGTGGGATTCCCAAAAAATGAGGTTAGTTTTCAAAAGTCAGTTGTGAGACAGCATGCATTTCTATTATCATACTCAATAAATTCATTTGGCAGATGACAGACAGTGTCCTCAATCCCTGTGCCAGATAATAAAAATATTCTGCAAATTGGCTCATCCTCAACTTAGTGTGTGTCTATGGAAAGCAGAAGTTGAAGTGAAAATTCTCAGAATTTGGAATTGCTAATTCTATCTTGTCAATAATAATTAAAAATTGAGATCTAATTACAGGTACAATGCAAATTTTAACCGTAAATAAAAATATTATAGTTTGATGATATCAAATATTTTTAATAAGGTTTTTTTTTTTTCCATTTTCTCGTGAACTACTATACTGTTCAAATTAATTGGGACAAATGGAAAAAAAAAGATTTTTTCTAAAACCTTAGCTTTTAATCATTATACACCATAAGTAGACGGATAAATGTCTATATTAGTATGATTTATGTCCTCCCTGATGTATGATTTGTGTCCTTGGAATACCCTGGCTGGCCCAGCCATGTGCTTGTGCAAGGCTGTTGGCTAGAGCAGAAACAGCCCTGACTCATGAAACAGCTCTAAGACTCATGGACTCAAGCAACAATGGACACAGGAGTGTAGTGTTGTTCCTGTTTGGATTTGGAACACCACAATTAAATTTCACAGCTAAAAAAAGGAAAACAAATCAGTAATGCATTGTTTTGAATAATGACAATAACCCAGGATTTTTCTTGCCGCCCTTAGTGTTGATCGTTGTCAAAGTAAAGAGAACCAAAAGATGGGATTGAAACATTTTATTTAACCAATTAACATATTAGATCAAGAAAAAAAAATTTTAAACTTAATATGCAGCACAATGAACACTTTAACAATTTAAGCAAGTCTCAGCAGCAATTAACAATGAACCATGAAATAAGAGGTGAAAATTTACACACATTTCTATGGCACAACTCACAGCTTAATTAAAACAATTACAAAAGATTTTGATCAAATTACCACCTGCTCCAGTGCTGCAAAAGAGATCAGGCAGCACTCATAGATGTTGGTAAAAAAAATAATTTAAAAACCCCTGGGTACCCATGGTTGCAAACCAAAAATTTAAATTCAGTAGAGAATCATGTTTTGCTTGAAATTCACAATTTACAAAATTTAAGCTTAGATGCTACTGTTGTAAGGGTATTAACACTTTACAGAATGGTACATTTCAACATGCTAAGTTACAATCCCACATTTTTATTATTATTTTTTTTTTTTAGGATGACCGATGGTAAAAAAAAAAAAATTTAAACAAAACAAAAAATATAGGCTCAAAAAGAAAAAAACAAAATGACACCTAAACAAAAGTAAAAGGAAAAAGGGGGGGTACATTTAAGAAAAAAAAAATAAAAGGGGAGAAAAAAAAAATGGCGCAGAAGCACGCCCACGTCAGCACCGCTCTCCTCAGCGTCTGTCATTCAATCTTTGACTCCTGTGGATCGCCCCAGCGACAGTCCCATGTGGTTGAAGAAGACGGCCGGGATGCTTGCCAAAATGCAATTTAAAATGGAAAAAGGGTACCTCACCATTTGCAGGCGCGCAGAAACCATCGGAGGGTTGGGATCAGGGTGGCATCTAGAAGCACCGTCAGCACAAGTGCCGGAACGGCAAATCCATGCTCCGAATTTTGGCTTGCTGATGGTCACCTGCTCCGGGGGTAAGTGGGAAGCAATCACACTAATTCAGCATCTCCATCGGCGGGGCACACAGGTGGTGGTTTCTAGCAGATCTTCATTTCAGAAGAGGCATCAGGGCAGGGCTGGGCTGGCGTTGGGGTGCTCTTTCACCCAAAAAAATTAATAATTATTCAGGAACCATCGTAGTTTTTTTTTTTTTAATTGAAACTTGTTGCTTAAGGCAACATCATTAGTGTCCGTCTTGGTCACCCAGGCTTGGGGTTATCAAGAAAAAAAATCTTTTGCTCCTAGAGCCACAAGTCGCACCTACATCGCCTGCATCTCCAAGCGTAACTGCCCAAAAATCGCGCGCTTGCCTCTCCTCCTCCCTCCGGAACCGCCACCCTCAGCCAATCAGAGCCAAGAGTGCACCCCAAGTCATTCCGGGATAGTCCGACCTGGGAGGGGAAAGAAAGTTCTAGAACAATTTCGGAGGAAAAGTGCGGGAAAGATAGCGTCCTCTCTGAGATCTGATGTAACAGGCACAGAAAATGATGCAATAGCATGAAATTGTAAGCAAACTTAAAAGATGAAAAATTATTGAAAATTCACAGGGAGATGCCTAACCGGAGAAATAAAGTAATAAAAAAAAAAGAAAAAGCAGGATTACGGGAAGTTACGAAAATTAATTTAAAATAAAAAATCCCATCAAAACAACTTTAATGAAAAGGGAGATATGAAGTATAGCCACTATATTTTAAAGTGCTGATTACCCACAGAACGGCAATTAAAAGGTGAACATTAATTTTAAACACCCTGAAGGCAAAAAAAAATGGCCGGTGAAGAGAAAATTTAATCACAAAAAAAGGTAAACAAGAGAGAAAACTTTACACTGCCAACACAAAATAAATAATTAACAGCCCCCCAAAAGTAAGAAATTACACAGTGGTTATTTAAATTTTTAACTAGAAAGATCTTAAATTACTAAAACGTTCTGGGTGGAGGTAAATTAAATTAATTATTAACCAAAGAAAAGTGATAATATAGTGACAACACCACAGGAGGGAGGAATCTCTGTCATTGTGTCTTTAGCAATGTCAGGAGCGAACAGTTAACTGTTTGTCATGCACAGTGGTGGGAAAAACTACTTTTTTTTGTAGCGAACTACAACTACCGCTACTTTTCGAAAAATGTAGCTAACTACAACTACAACTACTTTTTGAAAAATGTAGTTAGCTACACTACTTTTGAAATGTAGTCGCTACTTTTTCGCTACTTTTAGGAGACAAATTTTGCTAACAGATTCAGTTTGCATTACATTCATATTTAAGGATATTTATATCTTAATTAGAGAAAACTATTAATATCTTAATTAGAAAAAAACTATTGCACTAATAAATAGGGATGGACGCGAGACAAAAAATTGGAGTCTCGCGTCTCGCAAAAAAGCCGAAAATTTTGTCTCGTCTCGCAAAAATCCCTATATTATAATGTTAAAAATGCTTGTCTCATCCGCAAAAAAGCTGTTAATCTCTGTCTCGTCTCGCAAAAAGCCATCTCGCATCCATCTCTACAGATAAACAACTACCAGGGGAGTGTTTGAGGAGGGCGGCGGGCCCCCTCAAGAAATGTAAAGCAATTATTAAAAAGGAGCTATTTTGAAACATTTCTTTTAACTTTAGAACAATAAAGTTTAAAATACCGAATCGTCCCCCTCCCCTCGAAATGGAAGCCTATATATATGCTACTGACAACTACTGCTAATTATTGAAGTATTGTTGAAAACTAATTCAGTTTTAATACCTCTATGATAAAAATAAATTGGGAAAGTGAGCTCTGAAAGCATGAGAACCAAAAAAGTAAAATAATAATAATAATAATAATAATAATAATAATAATTGGATGTCTGAGCGGTAAACTCGTTAAACTCGGTCAAAACTTGTTTAACTGAGAGGGTTTTTTTAATACGTTTCTACCTTAATTAAAAAAAAAAATTATCCACTTAATTGCATCTAAAAAATAATACCTTATTTCTAATATAAATAGCATTAAAAATGTATATAAATACAGCAGGGTGATTACAGAAATGATTACATACTTTACAAGGTGATTACATACTTTTTTGTGCCTTTTTTTTTCTACATGAAAGCGAACAAGTTAAATATGGGTTCTTTGAAAGCTATCGCAAGCGCAAAGCAAAGCTGTACCCAGACGGTACATTCAAACACCCCCGTCCTCGGAAGCAACATTGGCCATTCCAGGGGAGTCTCCTCCGTTGGATGATGGGGGACAGATAAAACATGGGTTTAATATTGGGTAATACCTCAATATTAAACCCATTATGACATTTTTAAATTTAAGTTTTCTCAGGAAGAGACGTTCGGCTCTTTCAACCTTGGCCTAAACAATGCTATGCTCTCCCTGATTAACATTCAAGTGATGTTGAGAGGGCTTTCCTTTTCGGTGGCGTTATTGCATCGTTTCCAGTCCTCAACCCCCCCTCCCCCCCTCCTTTGTCAAATTTTTTTTAACAAAGTACCCATAAATTTTCATTTTTTAGCTTAAATATTACGCATTTTAACACAAAGTTATGTCTATAACCCCACCCCCCTCCCCCTTGAAGGAAGTATTTATACGCCACTGGTGGGACTAGTTGTATAAAGAAACGATTCAATAATTGAGGGTGTCATTGCGTCAAGAAGAAAGATCATGTAACGGCTTGCCAAATTAATTTAGTTCCTATGTTTTGTTAAGAGCACAACGTTGTACTTGTATATTTAAATTAATGACATTTCATTTTAAAAGCTAATGATTTATTTATTTGCGAAGGGAGGACAGCTTACGCCACTAAATGTGTCGTTTAGAGCTACGTATGTAATAATTTTGCCATACAAAATGTATATTCTGGGGGGGGGGGGGAGGCAGGCTGAGACAGCCTTACTATTTTTTGACGTATATTGATAGTTGAATGTTTCAAGAAAGTGACATAGCAAAACTTTTTTTAAAATTAACACATATTTTAACTAATCTAAATATTTCATTAACAAATAAGGAATATCTGCTTTTTTTTCCTTTGAGATATGAAGGATATTTGAAAAACATGTTTTGGCTCCCTCCTCTCCCCCATAAGGGCGAGAAAAAAATTCTAATACTTTTTAGACATTCTTGTTTATTACATTTTAAAGCAAAATAAAAATAAAAATCTTATACTTCATCTGTTTGTCTTTGCTTTGCCAACTTGCTATATCCCCTCCCCTTCCTAAAATTTCTTTTTAGATATTCTTTTTTGTTGTATTTAAAAAAAAATCATATGAATGTTCTTTTTTTAATACAAAGGATATTGTTGCGGAATTACTCTGCTACTCCTGGGGTTCGTCGTTCTAAAGTCCTGTTGGTGTAAAAAGTTCAAGTAAAAAGTCACTTGTCAGGATGGAACACAAACTTTATTGCTTCTAGAACTTCGTAGAACAATCAGCTGTACACAATTCACAAGCACAATCTAGCAGTAACGTGCTTTTAACAATCCGCTTGGATCTGAAGCTCTCACAAATGCTGTATTTCTCACACAAAATAAGTCACTTTCACAGGCAAAAATTCCGTGGAAATATTCAAGGGATATAGTACACAATCCCTTAAGACACAGCAATGAAGAATTTGCACACAGCACTTTAAAAACAGCTTCACAAAGCAAGCTAAAACACAGCTTCTATAGCACTATTCACACAAAACAAGCGTACTGAGAGCTCTTCACACATTGAGCGTTCAACTCGCACTGAACTTTCGGGGCGACGCGCGCTTCTATAAATATCCGACGCAGGAGGTACAAGAGGTTTCCAGAAAAGTAAATTTCTCGAGGGTTATACATAAAGCGTGAATTTTGATTGCGTCATAGAAGAGAAATGTTAGGTTATTATGCGTTTTTAATGCAGGAAAAACAACTTCCAGGCCCCATTGGGGAAATCGCGCCAAATGACCAAAACGTCGCCAAGCTTGGCAACTTTTGGCAAAATATCGCCAAATTTGGCGCCAAAAAATAAGTCCCCAAATGTGAAGAGATCTAAGCTCTAGGACCAATATTTCTCGAGTTTTCTAGAACATCCATTGAAAAACAATGGCAAACCGAAACCTCCATATCTCCGGTTCTAATTGGCCGAGTTGATGCAACAAAAAGCAAAATTTATCTATTTGAAGCGTAGAATACGAATTTTAAACCATTTTAAGCCACAGAGCAGCGGGTTGCCCCGAAAATTCGTAACATTGCTGTTGGAAAAGAAGGGTTCTGAGATACCCATTAGGGTTTAAGTAAAAAAAATTTCTATCACCATAATTTTAAATTTAATTTAGCAGAGTCATAAGAACTTGCAGTGGTAGCGTTTGCTGATCTTTCCCGGATACCTATGATTTTAAGTTTGTAATGCTGAAAAAAATTACTTTAAAGACTTCAAATAACCAGACTTTAAATTTTATAACAAGCATTAATTTTATTTAACAATTAACAAAAAAAACAATAACAGATATAAAATGACTAGGTAAGTAATTTGATGTAATTTAAAAAAATCATTTTCATCTTACTAATTCTTCATTCAAAAAAACAAAAGGAGATCATGGCAGCAGTACAATCTGCAAATTATGAATAGGAGGTTGACACTGATTTATATAGGATGCCGGGGGATATTGATAAAAATATGCAATTTCTTGAATCCACATCCTTACAATTAATAACTTTATAACTGCTTGAAATACTGTATAATGTCATGCTTGAAATACTCTAAAATAAACTTTCCTCAAAAATCGAAAGCTGTTAAAAAAATAAAAGTAATGCCCTTCCTGGGCAGAGGTAGCCTTCTTGGCTCACTGTATTTAAACTTGCATAGTGCTATACTAAAACGAAAAACTCGAAACTGAAGCTGGCACGTAAGACCGCTACTTTTAAATGATTCTGCCGCGGACTGATACGGGGTAACGCCCTCTCCGATCGAGTGGTGAAGCGGCGGTAAGCAGTAGCCAATCGGGTTGCTCTATGACGTCACTCCAGCGTACACGTGCCTGCCGGCTCCGATCATGACGCAACAACATGGCGGGTTCGCCGATGTCTGAGTGTGCTGGAGGAATAATTGTTTATCTCAAACTGCTTACGTGCTAAGTTTAAAATAAAGCAGTACTTGTAATTTTAAAGCATTTAAAAGGGGTTTGAAACTAAGGAAGGTGAAAAAGAATTAAGTTATTACTGCACAGGTATTTGAATGATAATTACTATTTAAATTAAGTTGAACAAAGTTGAAGTTAAGTTGAGCATTTGAAATTTCTGGGCCAACATAGCCCCCCCTCTTTTTCACCTGACTGTATGTACAGAGAAAAAGAAACCGTTTAAGACAGGAAAACCTCCGGCATCCGTTATACAGACTATGTTCAAAGAAAGTAATGGAATTTCTCAAAGTCCATTAGCATATTAAGTGAACTGGAAAGTCACAAAAATCATCAATACAAGGTTTTTCACACAGTATACCCTATAATAAATGCAAATATACGTACAGAATAAGTTGCAACACGACTGCACATTATATACAAAACACTTAAGCATTCAATATGTACAGAACACACATACGGGGCCCCGATTCACGCAACTTTCACACTTTGCACTTACGCATAGTACAGATAAATGCATAAATCCTCAGAGTATAAACACTTTTGCAAACAAGGGAATATCTACATACAAAAATAACTTTTACCCTTACAATGAATAAACATTATGCGGAAACATTTTTAAAAGTTACCTTGTAATTTCAAATAAACACAGTGCGAGAACAATTCAAATAAACACTTTGCTAACAGTAATTGAATAAACACAATGCAAAAACACTTAGAAAGAGACACTATGCAAATTACAAAAAATAGAGCTCAAAACTAATTTGAGTACTACCCCCACCTATGTCTTTTAAACAGGGACATTTTTCATTTTAATTTTTGTTAAAGACGTTTGTAATGAACCTTTGTAAGTCATTTTTGGTTAATGGTTTTGTAAAAACGTCTGATAAGTTAGATTTACTGCCCACAAAACGTATGTGAAATTTTTGTGTATTGTACAGGTCTCTAATAAAAAATAATTTTACGTCTATGTGTTTCGATTTGTAATTCTCAATGGGCGATTTTATGAAATCTATTGCGGCCTGATTATCAGCATATAAAATTGGTATAGGTTGCTCACCTTTAATAACTCCCCTATTATAACACTCACTTAAGATGCCGTCAAACCAAACTATTTCTTTCACCGCCTCCGTCATTGACACGAATTCTGCTTCCATAGTTGACAAACTCACACTCTTTTCCTTAAATGTTCGCCAACCTATGGGGGACCTTCCTAATAAAACTAACTGGCCTCCGAGAGATGTTCGGTCATCCCGGTTAGCGGCAAAATCAGCATCAGAGTAAACAACAAGTTGGGGGTGTTCACATAGTAATTCCAATTTATAGTGAGCTGTATGTACTGTATACCCTAAAAGTCTCAACAGTCCGTCCCAGTGTGACATGCCAGGGTTCGACTGAAATTGACTAAATATATTTACCGCATATGCGATATCAGGTCTAGTTCTATTAGAAATAAATGATAGGCAACCTAAAATACTTCGGTAAGGCAATTTAGACATTTCACCGATTTCCTCTTGTGTAGTTGGGCAGAATTTCTTGGAGTAAACTGACCCTTTTGCTATTGGGAGAGAAGATATGGGTATTTTAAAATGGCTAAATCGCTCATTTACTTCCTCAATGTAGGAGCGTTGGTGTAGCCAGACTTTACCACCATTTTCTTCAAATTCGACACCTAATAGTGTACGAGTTCTCCCCAAGACTTTAATGTCAAAATGGCCTTTCAGTTTATCCAAAGCACTGTTTATTACATTTTGATTTTTACCAAAAATAACGAAGTCATCTACATACAAAATTAAAATTAAATAATCTTTAAAAATATATGCACAATTCCCCCATTCGAATTTATTGAAGCCCATTTCTAGTAAAGTATTATGCACCTCGAAAAACCATTGCCGACCACTTTGCTTCAAGCCATAGATAGCTCGGTCTAAACGGCAGTATTTATCATTTTGGTCCTGTACCTCAAAACCAGGAGGCTGCGACATATAAATTTCTTCATTTAAGGGGGCGTACAAATACGCGCCTTTCACGTCGCACTGCAGGTGAGACCAACCACAAAAGGAGACAAGGAAAGTGAAAAAGAATCTTATTAAGCTGAAGTTAACCACAGGGCTAAAGGTCTCATCGTACGAGATGCCTTTTTCTTGTTTATATCCCTGGGCAACCAACCTCGCTTTGAATCTTACGACTTTACCAGTCTCGTCTCGCTTTAGGGTAAAAACCCATCTACAACCTACAGGCGTGACATTATTTGGCAGGTCTTCTAAATGCCATACCCCCCGATCTTTCATTATGCCAATTTCCTCCCTCATGGCCTTAAGCCACTCTTCTTTGTACTCTGACTTGACTGCCTGTTTAAATGTTCTAGGGACAACTACACGATCTAGTCAGCTTGAGATGCTCATACTGGTGGAGGGTTCACTGTTATTCACTACTGGGGAAATTGCATTTTCTGTTATAACCCCTTCCTCTCCATTTGAGCCTGAAAAATCAAAAAGTTCGGGTTTGTAAGAGATGTTATTTTCGGTGCAATACCTGGCGACATCATTCAGTGACCTTAGCCTTTGTCCTTTGCCCTCTTCAAAGTAATAAATGTCGGTGCGTGACCCATCCCTTCTGGGAACCGCCTTCCTTTCCCAATTTACAACTCTAGGGTCGGGCATAGAGTAGGGAACAACTACGTCATCAGAAACAGGATCCTCATCAGACACACCCGGAGTAATGGGGTAACCTAACTCCTCACCATTACTATCTGTTTGATCGTGAGAATCAATCGAATCCGTTTCAGACGTGTTATCTGGGCCCAGCACCGCTCCACTTAGTGTATCTTTATACACCAAATCTTCCCGGAACGAGACATTTATTGTTTCAATAATTTTATTTGTTTCCGGAAACCATATCCTATAGCCCTTCGTCCCGAAGGCGTATCCTATCAGGAATCCTTTCCGCGCCCTAGCATCAAGTTTGTGTGCCCATTGGCGACGGGGTATTCCGGCGTACGCAACACATCCGAAGGGCTTTAAATGTTTCACGGATGGTCTAGAACCAGCAAACAGTTCACATGGCGTCTTATTTAACTTTGTATGGCATACACGGTTCCATGTATATGTAAAGTAAAGCATGGCATCGGGCCAAAAGTATTCCGGGATACCTGACTCGTTCAAAATGGTTCTAGCACCACTAGCAACCGTTTGGTTATACCTTTCACAACTTCCATTCTGTTCCGGGGTGAACACATTGGTTAATTCATGTTTTATTCCCTTTTCTAAAAAGAATTTCTCTAGTTGCCCATTAACAATTTCGGATCCATTATCACTGCGAAATGATTTAACTTTCTTGCCCAATTGGTTTTCGACCCTGGTAATGTATGTCTTAATGATGTTCTGGACCTCAGACTTTTCAGTCATAGGAAAAAGGGATACCTTTTTGGAGAAGTTATCAAGAATGCTTAAGAAATAGCGTTCTCCCATACGTCCCTTAATGGAATGTGGTCCCCACACATCGGCATAAATGAGTTCCAGAGGGCCTTTTGACCTTGTTTCATTTAAAGATTTAAAGGATACCCTTCTATATTTACTTATTTTACACGGCTCACAGAAAAGGTTTTCATCTTTTAAATTAGGTAAACCTGTGACACCTTCCTTCCTACTAGTGTGTATTATGGTGGAAGTACTTATGTGGCCAAATCTTCTGTGCCAGAGTTTAAGGTTTTCACTATCCTTTAAATTTGTTGAAAAAGAAACTGACTTATTGTTTTTGACTAATCTGGGAGAAACTTGATACATCCCTTCTTTTAGAATTGCTTTAAATACTAGGGTGTTACTCCCTTTAGCAAAAACTTTTACAGCTCCATCCATACCATGGAACTCAAAACCATGTATGTCTAAACGTGGACCAGAAATTAAATTTCTCCTTAATTTAGGAGAGTACATTACATCATTTAGAGTATATTTTCGGGGACCGAACCATAGTTTAATTGATCCTCTCCCCTCAATTGGGAAGTCTACGCCGTCTATAGCTACAGAAAGCTTTTCGTTTTCTAATGGAACAAAGTCTAAGAACAAGTCTCTATTGTTACAGAAATGATGACTTGAGGCTGAGTCAAAGATCCATTCGCTTCTTGAAGTAGTCTGGCTTAAATAGCTGGCAGAAACAAAAAAACTTGACTTACAGTTCGTTGACGTGTCACGTCGATGACCATAGGAAGGCTCCCTCCGGCTGCGAGGTCTGCAATTTTTACCCTGGGGTTTAGATAGGTCCCTTTGAGAAGTTGACTCAGGACTAGGGTTCCTATGACGGGCTCTTTGACCAGGACTGGAAAAACTGGGTCTACTGGATCTTCTTCAGCATTCAGCGCATCAGTTATCTTTTTAAATGAGAAATCCTGTTCAGGCCAACTTAAGATTGATTGCACTATTCTATCGAAATTATTAGGTAGATACCTTAATAGTTGAAAGCTTACGTAATTTTCGTTGAATGTAGGGTCAATAGCATGTAGTCTATTGTAGACTTTGGATAATCTTGTGGAGAACATTAATACACTTTCATTGGGGTTCATTCTCATTTCACACAGTTCACTAAAAATGGTCATATGGTTAGCTCTTGTATCTGGATGAAAATATTTATTTAAAGTCGACCAAGCCACGACAGGATCTTCAATACCGTCCAAGATTCGACGGCACTCCTCGTTTATATTGAGATAAATCAAAGATAACGCCACGTTTTTATTCCTTTCAAATTCTTTAAGGCATTTTAAATATTCAGAATTGTCTGCAGCTTTTCCAGGCTCCTCTACAGGAGGAGTGGGAGCACCCTCAGTTCCATTCACGACGTTCCAAACGTTCCTTTCCATTAGAACGAACTTTATGTCCAGCTGCCATGTCTCAAAATTTTGAGTATTTAATTTAGGAATACTATAAGTAGCCATACTTAAGTTTTTTTTTTTTTTTTTTCAAAAAAGTTTTCAAAAAAAACTTTATTCAAAGAACTCCTTTCAAATTTACATTTCAAAAATTATTCAAAAATTACTTTTACCGCCCCCCCTACTAAAATTTTCTTATACTTAAAAAATTACTAGGGTTTAATTTGTTTGCTTTACGACCGCATCGGTCAAAAAAAATTTTTAGTTATTAGGCTCCAAGCAAAGAGGAAAAGGCCCATAACCTTTTGTTGGAAAAGAAGGGTTCTGAGATACCCATTAGGGTTTAAGTAAAAAAAATTTCTATCACCATAATTCTTAAATTTAATTTAGCAGAGTCATAATAACTTGCAGTGGTAGCGTTTGCTGATCTTTCCCGGATACCTATGATTTTAAGTTTGTAATGCTGAAAAAATTACTTTAAAGACTTCAAATAACCAGACTTTAAATTTTATAACAAGCATTAATTTTATTTAACAATTAACAAAAAAAAAACAATAACAGATATAAAATGACTAGGTAAGTAATTTGATGTAATTTAAAAAAATCATTTTCATCTTACTAATTCTTCATTCAAAAAAACAAAAGGAGATCATGGCAGCAGTACAATCTGCAAATTAAGAATAGGAGGTTGACACTGATTTATATAGGATGCCGGGGGATATTGATAAAAATATGCAATTTCTTGAATCCACATCCTTACAATTAATAACTTAATAACTGCTTGAAATACTATATAATGTCATGCTTGAAATACTCTAAAATAAACTTTCCTCAAAAATCGAAAGCTGTTAAAAAATAAAAGTAATGCCCTTCCTGGGCAGAGGTAGCCTTCTTGGCTCACTCAATCTAAACTTGCATAGTACTGTACTAAAACGAAAAACTCGAAACTGAAGCTGGCACGTAAGACCGCTACTTTTAAATGATTCTGCCGCGGACTGATACGGGGTAACGCCCTCTCCGATCGAGTGGTGAAGCGGCGGTAAGCAGTAGCCAATCGGGTTGCTCTATGACGTCACTCCAGCGTACACGTGCCTGCCGGCTCCGATCATGACGCAACAACATGGCGGGTTCGCCGATGTCTGAGTGTGCTGGAGGAATAATTGTTTATCTCAAACTGCTTACGTGCTAAGTTTAAAATAAAGCAGTACTTGTAATTTTAAAGCATTTAAAAGGGGTTTGAAACTAAGGAAGGTGAAAAAGAATTAAGTTATTACTGCACAGGTATTTGAATGATAATTACTATTTAAATTAAGTTGAACAAAGTTGAAGTTAAGTTGAGCATTTGAAATTTCTGGGCCAACAATTGCCCCCTTTCCAAGGACTGCACGTCCCGGGCAGTTAGGAGGTCACACAAGTACCTACACTGCATAAGACTTAACAAGATCTTAACAACATAATTCAAGCAAGTAATCAATAGCACAATAAGCAAATACACATTAATAAATAAATAATCAACATAATAAATAATTACACTGTAATAAATCATAAACATAATAAGCAAATACGCATTAATGAAAACTAATATATTACAAATATGTACACTAAACATGGCGTAAGTAGTGAGTGAAAGAGAGTTGATGAAAGAGGAAGAGAAGAGAAAGACAGGAAAGAAATGAGAGTTGGAAGAAAAGAGGAATTACGCCATAGTGACCATGGTCTGATATTCAAATAACTAATTGCAACCGCGGTAGATGGCTAGCCGATCGAAATGCACAACTCTTGGCTTCGAGTTAGGTGACTTACGAATCCATACGATGACGTCATTCAGCCGGTTTAGGACTGTGTAAGGACCATCCCACGGCTATTGCAGCTTGGGAGACAGGCCTTTCCGTTGAGTAGGATTCCATAGCCAAACTTTGTCACCTGCGTTGAACTTGTGGCGTTGATTTCGTCGGTTTATGAACCAACAGTTTGCGAGCTGACAACCAGCGAGTCAGTTTGCGAACACACCCAGAGCGGAAAGTCCCGCGAATTCAAGAAGATGCAAACTGACCTTCACCAGTCTCTCTGGAGTAGATGGTTGGCAAGTATGTATATAAACACCCAGCTGTGAGTGAAGCTGCAAAAGAAAATGGCAGCATTATGTTCTATAGCTCGCGACTGATAATTTTGTTATGTTATGTGTTATCCTTAAAGTTTATTCATTTTATTTTTTATCAATAAAATATGTTAGTTGTTGAGATGCTGTCTTACGACTTATTTTAAAGTGAGCACTTTTAGTGCGCAACGTAAGGAGGTGTATAATCTTCACCCCCCTCTACATTGGTGACCCGGACGTCAGATTGTAGGTGATTATGAATTTACGTCCTTCAACGACGACGTTCCAAGTCTTCAATCATCTCGGCAAGGATTCCCCTCTACGTTGGTGACCCGAATGTTGCTACTCTTCACTCGTCTTCATCTGTGCCTATGGGACTACGCAAAGGTATGTGAATTTGCTTTGACTTCCCTTCCGGACCACCAACTCTAGCTCATAACATATATAGTGTCGTGCTTAAAAGATGTCATTACCTTTAGGTGATACAAAAAACATTATACAAGATACTCCTGGTAATATCGAAGTTTGTAGAGTAGCGTTTAAAGCTCCACAATTTTGGAAAAACAACTCCGAACTATGGTTCCTTCAACTGGAATCCCAATTTGCTACAGCCGGTATAAGTACAGAGTTAACAAAGTTTCATAGTGTAGTTGCAGCGTTGGACTGTGAAATTTTAGTTACGGTTAGTGACATAATTCGATCCCCTCCAACGGTTACACCTTATGAGTGCTTAAAAAAAGTCATAATTTCACATTATGCAGATTCGGAACAAACCCGTTTAAAGGCATTGCTGCAGGACTTAATACTCGGTGATAAGAAACCATCCCAATTGCTCATGCAAATGAAGGCATTGGCTCAAAAGCAAGTGGACAATGATGTATTAAAAACCCTCTTTTTGACACGTTTACCAGTTCCGATGCAACAGATCTTGTCTGTTTGCAAAGAAGATTTAGATGGGTTGGCTTTAATAGCGGATAAGATATCTGAGGTCACAGAAACTCCAATGGGGGTGAATTCGGTTACAACCCTTTCCCCTTCTTTAGATGTAATACAGAATCTAGAGAAAAAAATCGACGCGATAGCTAAATGATTGGACACCTTGGCTCGTCCACTCTCTTTTAGAGGACGTAATAAGCGGTCCCGATCTCTATCCCCTTCCCACAAAAAATTCAACCCTCGCTTCTGCTGGTACCACTCACGCTTTGCGGAAAAAGCTACTAAATGCGTCCCTCCTTGTACTTTCCCAGAAAAACTTGCAGGCTCATCCGAATTGGCGGCCACTGATGCTTGTCAGCATGTTAGTCGCTTATACATTCGTGACCGTAAAACTGGAATCAGTTTTTTGATAGACAGTGGAGCAGCATGCTCCGTTCAGCCTGTAAATCAAATATTAACTCGTAAGAAAGTACCCAGTTCAAAATTTTTTCTTTACGCAGCAAATGGTACTGAAATAAAAACATTCGGAAATAGAAATCTGGTTTTGGACTTTGGCCTAAAACGATCATATCCGTGGAATTTTGTTATTGCGGAAGTTTCAAAGCCGATATTGGGTGTTGACTTTTTGGAACGATTTTCATTGTTAATTGATGTTAAGAATCGCCGTTTGATTGACCAGGTAACGTCCTGCAAAGTTAATGCAAATTCATCTTTTGGACCCTCTACTGGCCTCACAACGGTTTGTGGCGATATGCCATATCATAAATTACTTTCTGAATTTCCAAATATAACTAGACCCGCTAATAACCTACCTGCAGTTAACCATTCTACAACACATTGTATCTTAACTAAAGGTCCACCGGTAACATCTAAAGCCAGACGTTTATCCCCTGACAAACTAAAAGCAGTTAAACAGGAATTCGAAGCCTTATTAGCACAAGGCATTGTCAGTCGATCGAATAGCCCATGGGCTAGACCGATACATTTAGTCAGGAAAAAAGATGGCTCATGGTGCATATGTGGCGATTTTAGGAGGTTGAATGCTGTCACTTTACCCGACCGCTATCCATTACCTCATATCCACGATTTTGCAATGGAATTGCATGGTAAACGGATATTTTCTAAATTGGATCTAGTTAAAGCCTATAATCAGATCCCGGTTAACAAGGAAGACATTCCTAAAACCGCAGTAATTACACCAGTAGGCCTATTTCACTACAATAGAATGCCTTATGGACTCAGAAATGCTGTTCAAACATTCCAAAGGTTTATGGATGAAGTTTTCAGGGACTTGGATTGCTACGTTTACCTCAACGACATTTTAGTCGCTTCAAAAGATGAGGAAACTCACATTCAGCACCTGCGCAAAATTTTTACACGCCTAGATCAATATCGCATTGTTCTAAATGTCGCAAAATGCATTTTTGGTAAAGCACAAATGCCATTTCTAGGATATTTAGTTACTGAGGCAGGAATCTCCCCCTTGCCCGAAAAAATTGAAGCTATATCCAATTTTCCTTTACCCCAGACGGTACATGAACTACGGCGCTTTTTAGCCCTTCTAAACTTCTACCATCGTTTCTTCCCAAAAGCTGCACATACGCAAGCTCCCCTACATGAGTTGATTAAAAGTCGTAAAAAACGCGATAAAACCCATGTTCATGGAGACAAAATGCAGGATGATTTTGAGGCGTGTAAAACTATGCTAGCAAATGCTACAATGCTCGCTCATCCTAGACCGGACTCTGAATTGTCACTTATGACCGATTGCTCGGACTTCGCATTAGGATCAGTTTTGAACCAGGCATCCGAGAAAGGACCAGAGCCATTGGCATTTTTCTCACGCAAATTAACGCAAACTGAGAAACGCTACAGTGTATACGATCGAGAGTTACTGGCAATTTACTCATCCATTCATCATTTCCGACATTTTTTGGAAGGTAGACAATTTGCCATTTACTGTGATCATAAACCGCTCATTTATGCATTTACACAAAAAGCTGATAAATGTTCTCCCCGACAACTCCGACAGTTAGAGTTCATCTCTCAGTTTTCCACAGACATTCGTTTTGTCTCTGGTCAGGACAATGCGGTTGCTGATGCTTGTTCTAGAATCGTGGAAATTAACTTGCCCAGCAACTTGGATTACGCAGCAATTTCTCGCGAACCACAGGAGGATGAGGAACTTAAAAAATAAATGAGTGGTGGCTCCGGATTGGATTTCAAGCATTTCACAATTTCAGATTCTGGTGCTAAACTTTACTGTGATGTCTCTACTCAGGTCATACGCCCTTACATCCCTCAAGCCTTCAGAAAGACTGTGTTTGAAAAAATTCATTCCCTCTCTCATCCTAGTGGCCGTATTACGGCGAAGCTTGCGAAGGACAGATTCATATGGCCTTCTATTGACAAGGACTAAAAAATTTGCAAAATTTTGCGTCCCTTGCCAAAAAAGCAAGATCTCTAGACACACAAAGTCTGTCATCGGAGATTTTCCCATTGTTTCAGGCCGCTTCAACCATGTTCACTTAGATATTATAGGTCCTTTGCCCCCTTCCAACGGTAATATTTACTGTCTCACGTGCATCGACAGATTTTCACGATGGCCAGAGGTATTTCCTATGGCTGACCAGAAAGCTGAGATTTGTGCTGAAACCTTCTTGTTCGGATGGATTTCACGATTCGGTGTTCCCGATACCATCACTACAGATAGAGGCTCCCAGTTCGAGTGCGACCTTTTCAATGCATTTACTCGTTTTTTAGGGTCGGAACGAATCCGAACAACCAGTTATCATCCGATTTCAAATGGAATGATTGAACGTCATCACAGACAACTGAAAGACTCTATCAAATGCCACGTCACGGAACGTTGGATGACTGGTTTGCCTTTGGTGTTGCTAGGTATCCGAACAAGCTTGAAGGAAGACATCAGAAAATCTCCAACTGAAATGCTTTACGGAGAAACTTTGCGACTTCCTGGAGAGTTTTTTCGTTCCACCAAACAAGTTCCTGGAACTGCGAATTTCATCTTGCAGCTTCAAGCAGGTATGCAACGATTACGACCTGTTCCTGCTAAGTACCATGGTAAACATGATATCTTCGTTCACAAAGATCTACCAACATCTACTCACGTGTTCGTACGACGAGACTCTGTCCGTAAGCCATTGCAACTGCCATATGACGGCTTTTATGAAGTACTTTCTCGTAATAATAAATTTTATACTTTAAGCATCAAAGGACAATCCCGCACAGTTTCTATAGACCGCCTAAAACCGGCGTACCTCTTGAATGAACAATTACAGACTGTTCCAGTATCGTCCTCCGTCGGTGGAAAAGACTCTTATGTTACCAGATACGGACGTTCAGTCCATTTCAGAATGCCACCTCCTTCGGTCTCGCGGGGGAGTACTGTGGCGTTGATTTTGTCGGTTTACGAACCAACAGTTTGCGAGCTGACAACCAGCGAGTCAGTTTGCGAACACACCCAGAGCGGAAAGTCCCGCGAATTCAAGAAGATGCAAATTGACCTTCACCAGTCTCTCCGGAGTACATGGTTGGCAAGTATATAAACACCCAGCTGTGAGTGAAGCTGCAAAAGAAAATGGCAGCATTATGTTCTATAGCTCGCGACTGATAATTTTGTTATGTTATGTTATGTGTTATCCTTAAAGTTTATTCATTTTATTTTTTATCAATAAAATATGTTAGTTGTTGCGATGCTGTCTTACGACTTATTTTAAAGTGAGCACTTTTAGTGGGCAACGTAAGGAGGTGTATAATCTTCACCCCCCTCTACAAACTCGTGTCCCGTAGCCTTCGTGTCGTAGCGAGTCTTCATCTTTTCCGTGTTCAGGTTGATCTGCTCCCGAGCAAAATGATGCACATCTTCAAACCGTGCCCGAAGGTTTTCCACGTACTCCTCAGGCGATGAAGGCGCATCTGGGGGGCGGCCGAACACTAGATCGGCAGGAAGACGAAGATCTCTGCCGAACAGCATCTGGGAAGGTGTGAAGCCGGTAGTCTCATGGACGGCACTCCTATAGGCCAGCAGGAACAGGGGGAGTTTCTTGTCCCAGTCCTCTTGATTCCTAGATACCAGAAGCGAGAGGTTGTTTAAAATTGTGCGATTGAACCTCTCCACCATGCCGTCGGATTGCGGGTGTAAAGGCGTAGTCTGGGTTTTGTCCATTCCGAGAAGTTGGCATAGTCCTTTAAAGACTGCAGAGGTAAAGTTCGTTCCTTAGTCGGAATGAAGTTGCAGAGGGGTTCCATATCTGCAAATCCATTCTTGCACCATTACCTCTGCTACGGTCGTAGCTTCTTGATCGGGAATAGGAAACACTTCGGGCCATTTAGAGAAGTAGTCAATGACAACTAGGATGTATTTGTTGCCATCCGAAGTTCGCGGAAGAGGTCCCAGGATGTCGAGGGCAATCCTCTCAAAAGGCGCTCCTACATTATAGCGATGTAGTCTTCCACAGCTTCATTTCTTCAGGCCTTTATGGGCGGCACAGGCGTCACAAGCTTGACACCACTTTTCGACGTCGCCTCGAGCCCTAACCCAGTAGAAACGCTTGCGAACTTTCTGCAGGGTCTTCATTATGCCAAAATGGCCTCCAGTGTAGCCATTATGAAGTTCTTCTAGAACCTTCGGAATCCTCGAACGAGGGAGTACTAAGTGCCATCGGAGCATCTTGCCGTCGTCCGACTCCCATTTACGATACAGGACTCCATTCCTCAGGCGAAGTAAATCCCATAAAGCCCAGTACTGTTTTGTTACCGGACTGTAAGATGATATTTCTTGCCAACTGGGCTTAGCGCTGGATTTTTCCATAAATTCCACAATAGGTTTGATGTCACTGTCTGCTAATTGGTCCGCCCGAACATTTTCGTCACTCCAGGGATCTTGAGATGGTGCCGATGATGTAACTTGGCGGACAACGGGATGTTTCAGATGGTAATTTTTCTCTGCCCTGGAGCAATAGCGACAACTGTCTATGCAGGGCCTCCTCGACAAAGCATCTGCATTTCCATGAGATGCTCCTTTCCGATGACGTATCTCGATGTCATATTCTTGTAATCTCTGTATCCACCTGGCTATCTGGCCCTCTGGATTCTTGAAATTTAGAAGCCAGGTTAAAGAGGCATGGTCCGTTCGGAGCAGGAACTTTCGGCCGTACAGGTAATGATGGAAGTGCTCCACGGCCTTAATGATAGCAAGAAGTTCCTTTCTCGTAACACAATAGTTGCGTTCTGCCTTTGAAAGGCATTTGCTCCAGTAAGCAATGACGTGTTCTTGGCCATCTATCTCCTGGGACAAAACTGCTCCAACACTCTCCTTACTTGCGTCTGTGTCCAGGATAAATGGCTTGTCAGGGCGAGGATACGACAGGATCGGCGAAGATGTTAAAGCCGTCTTCAGTTCGTTGAATGCGTCCTCACATTCCTCAGTCCATAGAAATTTCTGTCCAGTCTCAGTCAATTTGTGAAGAGGTCTTGCAATTTGAGAAAAACCCTTCACGAATTTTCGATAGTAAGTACACAGACCCAGAAAACTTCGTAAGTCATGGATATTCTCCGGACGACTCCAGTTCTTGACTGCGGACGTCTTTTCGGGATCGGTTCGGACTCCGTGGGCAGGGGCCCGAGGTAACGTACTTCCCGACGAAACAAGTTACACTTCGACAGACTTAGTTTCAAGTTTGCCTCTTTTAATTTCTGCAGTATCTTTCGAATGTTCTCGAGATGCTCTTCGAAAGTCCTTCCGACGATGATGATATCGTCCAAATAAACGAGGCATGCTTCGTAGGAAAGTCCTCTCAACACTGTCTCCATTAGACGCTCGAATGTAGCCGGTGCATTGCAGAGTCCAAAAGGCATAACTTTAAACTGCCACAATCCTTGTCCCGTGGTGAACGCAGTCTTTTCGCGGTCATCGGGATGGATTTCTACTTGCCAGTAGCCACTCCTGAGATCCAGAGTGGAGAACCATTCATTTCCCGATAAAGTGTCCAATGTGTCGTCTATCCTGGGAAGTGGGTAGCTGTCTTTCTTGGTAATGTCATTCAGACGTCTGTAGTCAACACAGAACCGGGTGGAACCATCCTTCTTTTGGACCAAAACAATCGGTGAGGCCCAGGAATTAGTTGATGGCTCGATGACGTCATCACGCTGCATCTCCTCTAAAAGTCTGTTCACCTCTTCCTGCTTAGCAAACGGCAGAATATGTCAATCGCGCAATTACAGTATGCTCAAACGAAAACCTACTCAATGAAGAACTCCAATTTATTAAAACACAATGTAAAAATGCAGGGTACCCAAAATCAATCGTAAAAAACCTTTTCAAAATGAGAATCAAAAAACTGGAACAAATTAATTACTATCAAAACCCGAAACTAAAATTTACCAACGCCATACCCTACTGCAGGGGAGTCGCTCTAAAAATTTCAAATGAAGCCGCCAAGAAAAATATCAAAATCCCCATAAAACCTAACCAAAATATTTTCAAACACATTCGCAGTGATAAAGATACTATTACTCCTGATGAAACTGCCGGTATTTATAAAATAAACTTTACAGACAATACTACTAATAAACCAGGCTGCTATATTGGTATGACGAAACGGAAAATCAAAGACCGAAAAAAGGAACACCCCAATGACATTAAATTCAATAAAATCACTACTACCCTCTCAAAAATAGCCCAAGAACACCCCATAGAAATCAACTTTAACAATAGCCAAAAACTCTCCAATTACAAAAATAGTTATTATGCTCTAAACATGGAGGCCTTATAGATTATAACAACAGATGGCGCTATAAATGACATGAAGCATGCGCAGATAGATCCTGGGTGGAACGCCTTGCTGAGGAAGAGAGCCAGGCATTTTGAATTAAGACCAGAGCTGAAGAAGGTGGTGGCTGGCACCAAAAGTGCTACAAACGGATTTTAAAGTGTTTTTAATAATTCGTAAACATTGTCGTAACTGTCTCCATTCGCCAATCAAATTTATTCAAATTTTATTAAACTCCATTCAAATTTTTGAACAGTGATTCTAAAGATCTTTCCATTGAAAGCTACACTATTCCTGAGTAACATAGGCTAAAATTCATGCATGCAGCATAATTTCCAGGAACATTCAAAATAATTTGCAACCATTATAGTAACTGTTTCCATCCGCCACATGTAAAAAAAAAAAAAAAAAAAAAACTATCTAAATTAATTAACTCTACATATACCATGTCTTATACTTCATTTAATATAAATGAAAAGTAAATAATATTCTGAATAAAAGAAATTGTCAAAATTCTACATCATTTATTTCTGAGTTGTATACTATTTTACAACAAAATTCTCAAGGACAAATTCTCAGGTTATTTACTTAATTTTATTATAGAGTCTGTTGTATTGTTTATTGTGAGCTGCTTTGATACTTTTTATATTAGCAATCATATATGGAGTAACAGAAGCAAGTTCATTTGGACAAAAAAATATCCTGTCTGTAGTGACTGTTTTGTGTCATCTCGTCGTGGCCATTTATTGAATGAGAGTCAGGTATTGTAAGCAAATTTTTCATTGTAGCAGTCCCATCTACTTCTGATAAAGTGATGACCCTTCCACTGTAAAATAACTTTTCCTATTCCACTGCCTAGTAAGAGTTCAGCTCAGTATTAGCAACTTCCTACTTTTTCTTACTAGTCTACAAAGGAAATTATATTTAAAAACAGAAATAATGTAAAATGGTGTATAATAGAAATATTTTATTTAATGAACATGTACAAATTTTTTATTATTTGAATTACTTTGAGTATTCCTAAAAATTATGCTACATGCATAAATTTTAGCCTATGTTACCCAGGAATAGTGTAGCTTTCAGTGAAAAGATCTTTAGAATCGGTTCAGTAGTTACAGCGATGTCCATATAACATCATGTATTAGAATTCTTTTGAGTGTCCCTGTAAAAGAACTAGTTATGCTGCATGCTGAAAGGTAGCTTATAATACTCAGGAATAGTGTAGCTTTCTATCAGTGAAAATTTTTTTTGAATTGGTTCTGTAGTTACAGAAATCCCCACCCCACACAGCACAAAGATATCCATTGGTTATCTATAAGGAATCAGAATTGGATAAAGAGTATATCTATTAGAAGTCCAAGATCCTCCAGATAACATAAAATGGACCTCTGTAAGAGATTTGGGTGTGATCTCTTTAAGGACTAGAACCTATATATAATATCCAGGATGTCTGTAAGAGATCTATATCCAAGTAGCATAGATATTAATTGGACATCCAAAATATCCAAGATTTCTTGGGGGAAAAGTGAATTGTGACATCATAACTACATTTTTACCCACTGAGTATTAGGGTGGAGTGAAAATGACCAAAAAAATTTTTTTTTTTATTTTAATATTGCCTGACACAACAAATGGTGCTGTATGGCAAAAAAGTCACAGAAAAAAAATTCTAGTCCATTCACTGATTGTCTTCAGGTTCCACACTGGACTCAAAGAAAGGAATGTTAACGTAAAAAGTAAAAAAATCAATTTTTTAAAATTTAATTTTAATGTTTACAATAACTTTATTTTCTGACTCAAAAACAGTTCTAACTACTAAAAAGAAACAGTACAGCAATGTTTTATTGCCACTAACACAAAAAAAAAAAAGAAAAAAAAGGAAAGAAAAAAAAAGGAAGAAAGATGAAAAAAAAAGTCACTAACTTGCAACCAAGCGTCATAAGTTTTGGAGTATATTTTGAATACATAGTTATTAAATATTTACATATTACTTCATTTTTAAAGACAAGTCATATTTAGAAAGAACACTAATATAGAAAAGGAAATGATACCAAATTTACCTTTCGAGTATTATTGACTAATAAAACACTTTAATCAGTCTTCAATTTTGGAGTCCACATGCCGGGCAAAATAATGAACTTTGGCAGTTCCTTTCGTGATTTGATTCCACAACGAATGCATCCATCTCTGGCTTTTGCTCCACATCTTACCAATGATGCTTGCGTTAGTAGTCTTACATGCCTTTCTACTGCTTGAGAAGGGCAAGGGAGCTTCTCTATTTCAACTGTTTCTGAACCGTTTCTGATCATACTTGCTACGTCTTCGTCACTGAGGTTCATGGTAGCTGGTGGTTCCAAAGGAATGTCCCAGTGAATCATCTGAAAATACTACTCTGCTTCGAAATTTATATTTAGATCAAATTGGCATATTTTTCTGTTCCAGTCAGTTTTTCTTGCTTTCAATATTCTTCTTAGGTCAAATTCTCGAATATGCGATCATTCATCAAACAGTATTGCCAACAGAAAATTTTCAGAATGAGCAAAATAAGAGTTCCTCTGAATAACTTCATGAATGATTCACTTAAAATCTTCTGGGAAGAATGAACTTCTTTTCATCATTCTGTGTTCCATGAGTAGCTCCTGGGATTTTCTTTATTTCAAACCAGGATGGTACGTACACTTTCATCACATAGTCTACTAGGAGTTTAAAGCATTTTGTTGGTTCGGCAGTCGACACGTACAGGCGCAGTATTCAGTTCGCTGTAGTGAGTCAGCTTGAATGAGACAGCCTTTCTGGACTTCTGTTTCCCAAATCTGGATGGCACTGTCCCGAGCATACTGCCCTAGGAATATCGAAGAGGTACTTTTGGTCTGTACTTAGGTCTTTTTTATCAATTTCAACCAGAGCAACAGGAATAGAAACAAAATTTGTCACAGAAAACGTTTCATACGTTTCCAAAAATTTTCCTATAGTTCCAGACAACTGGTGTGGCCCAGATGTCTTTCCGTCAATCTTATGGAAAAGGTGGCGAAGAGGTAATTCATTAGTATGCAATAAGCATACAAACCAGTGCAATTTATGGCCAACAAAGATTTCAAGCTGTCTAACTATGCCATTTTTCTTCCCATTGCTGACTTTCGGTGCATCTCACCCAATTGCAACAAAATCCTAAAGTGCAATCTCTTTCTGTGTAACAAAGTTGATGATGCTGCAGGTAATATCAGTACTAGAGCCTGAATGCGGAGTCACATGTCCTATGTGAACAGAACCAGATTCTGACAACATAACAATATGTTCTTCCACAGATAAAGTAGTACATAAAGAGCTTCACTTCTTACATAATAGTTGTGTCCTTTCTCCCATCGAAGTATATGGTGTACTAAGACTGCTACTTGTATAGAATTGTGATCGTATCTTTCATTATAATTTTTAATAAGGGGAATTACTTCTTGGTGACTTACCACAGGCAAGGAGGCTTTCTTCCAAATTCTTTCAACATCCAAAGAAATAATTTTGATGATCTCTTTAACTAAATGATCCTTTTTGTTTCCCTTATTCCACAGTATATCATTTTTTGTGATTAAGAAATGCTTCATTTAATCAGAATACGTTGGTGGTAACACTGTCTGTTTCAATATTACTAGAATTCCGAAAACACTACAAAACATTTCACTTCTAGTTGTGGTCATATTTAAATTCAAAACTCCGTATTATGTTTTTGTCAAATATAAATCAAAATTAATAAAACGTATTGCTTCAATCTTACAAAGGAGAAACAAGTGGTTGAAACAAAGGCAATTGCAAAAACGAATCATTCCACACAATAAAAGTGACGTGCCTTCTTAGGTTATGATATGATAGTTAGATTAGAATACGCGCTGCCATCTAGTAGATTTTAGAGTATAATTTGCTTTTTTTATGTACAAAAAGCCATTTCTGGATCTGATATCTGGCAGTAACGTTTCAATAAAACAATTTATTAATGAGAAAGTAATTCATTAATATTATTTTATAAATTAAAGAATTATTTAGTAAAATATAAAATTAAAAAAAAATATTTTTTACATAAAAATCATTAAAAACTTGAAAAAAAGCCAATATAAACATTCACTTGGTGTGGAACCTCAAGATGTCAACATTTTAAGCTGAAATTTGGAGACAATTGGTTTCAGCTCGTTTGGCACCATATAATGACTCAGGCAATGTGAATTTCGAAAAAAAGTTTTTTCGATCCACCCTACTGAGTATTCTTCCTCCATTCTGTGAATTTTGGTGCTGCCATCTATTGTCTATTATCATACATAAGAACTTCAAGTTACTTTTAAACTGAAACATATTTTTTTTGGCTGGTATCAAGCCATGGATCCAAGGCATGACGAGCATTCTAACCACCAGACCGATTTGACTCAGGATGAAAAGACTAAAGTTTGAAGTGATTGTTGCTTCAATTTCGGAATGAAAACACTTTTATGTATCTAAATATATAAAATTAGAATTTGCCATATACTACTTGGTATCACAAAATTTTGTGATTTCTATCTGTTTTAAACATTTTGGACCCCAGTGCAACAGTAAAGAAAAAAAAGTTTGTCTGCACATCACATAAAACTGACTGATGCGAATGAAATAATATTTGGTGACAATATAGGTGGTCACTCAACTTAAACTATAGGCTTCGAATTTTTAAAAAATTCATTATACCGTAATTTATGGAAGAAACGCCGCGGCGTTTATGAGTTTAAAAGTTAAAAAATAGTAAGTGCAGCGTTTCTACCGGGTGCAGCGTTTACAATATTTTTAATTTTTTTTAGCCAATCTTCAACGAAAAATCGAAAAATTTGTTTAGTGATAATTTTCTCAAAAGATGGCGCCACCACCGACACCTACTCTTTAGGGTGCACAGATCACAGCGTAGCAAATCAGAATGCAAACCTACCCGGGGCCACGCGATATCAAGCAAGTTTCCTTTTCCATAACCTCCATAAAAAAGAGGTTTGGTCTTTGATCCAGTTTTGGAGAAAGTCAGAGCGACATGGGTACATTGTCCCGTGCTCTGAAGTGGATGGCTTCATACATCCAACCGATGTCTCCTCAATTAAGTAAAAAGAAACAAAAAAAAATAGAAGTAAATCTTTTACATCTACATTTTAGAACTATAATTAAATTTTAATGAAGTTTTGAATATATATTTTGAAGGGTTAAAGTTCTGTAAAACACCGCAAAAGTGCACTACCCTCTGTTAAATGCACTGTTTTTCACATGAACCTCTATTGTTCTTAAAATACTTAATTTGAGCCAAAATTAGTCTATGTTGCGCCCGTTGGGAGTTTAACCCTTCCCCCCCGCGCAAAAAAAAATAAAGTTAATCTAAAAGTTTTTTTTTTTTTTTCGCCGTGCGGCTTTGCGCCCTGTGTAGCAGCACTCTACCGAATAAACACTGCCAACTAATTGGTATGCTCAAGAAATGCTGAGTTTTAAAATAAATCCCAATGTTATAAATATCAAAAATAATACATGAATAGAACCATCAAGAGTTGTTACACAACATTCAGTTTAAAATAACAATTTGCTGAAGCAAGCTCATTACGTAATCAACAGCTGGCCATCCGCGGGGGAAAAATGTTTACTTTTAACTGGAGCCTCTTCTCACACATCGATTGCTGTTTTCATTTTAATGGCGCCTGGTAGTCTATCTGAACTTTGTGTGGATGCAAGAAGGTTTTTAGAAGTCATTTTTTTTATTTCTGTAAATTTGCCTTTGTGAATATAAACATTGATCTGATTATTTGAAAATAGAAATCGTAAGCTTTGTAAAATAGCGGTAAATACTTTAAAACATTCTATGGGAAGAGGAGAAAAAAGAAGTTTTTTTTTTTTACCGTTTATCCAATTTCTCCCGAAATATATCCGATCAACTTAATAGCTTTTCTAATAAATTAGGTCTAATAAGTAATGCAACATATTTTTTATTTATTTATTTTTTGTTAATTAAGAAATTATTTTAGAAAATATTGAATTTTATCTGGTATTGACTTCTTCTGACCACGATCATCCTCCCCTCCCCCCAACGATCGTGGCTGCGGCATTTATGCCGGGTGCGGCGCTTCTGATGATTTTCTAGCTAACTAAGCTCATTTTCGTGGGTGCGGCATTTACGCCGGGTGCGGCGTTTCTTCCATAAATTACGGTATTTTGAGATTTTCTGAAAATTCTTTCAAACTGCACAGTTTTTTTTTTTTGTGCATCACGTAATAACGATTAATTGAAATTTGGTGACATGATAGATGATCACTTAACTCAAGCTATAGGCATTGGATTAAAAAAAATTTCTTACTAGATTTTGCGATTTTTCTGAAAATCCTTTCAAACTGCGTAAATTTTTGTTCCAGTAGCCATCCAATCTTCTACGTAAACAAGTTGTCTGCAAATGCATCTCTTATGGATATTATACACGCACACCCAATAAATTTGTAGCTTTGGATGGCAATTAAATATCTATGGGACATCTATTTCATTAGTTACATAAGATGTCTACTGATGGATTTCTTATGGATGTCATACATACATTTCCAATAGATATCTTGTTTCGGATTACTTTTCAGGTTGTCTACCGCTCCGGAAAGTCTGGAAAAAGCCAGGAAATTGGAAAATAGGTCCGGAAAGTCTTGAAAAAACCGGGAAATTGGTTAATGGGTCCAGAAAATTCACCAAAAGAATCATTTTTTTTTTCGGTATCCCTTTTTTTTAACCCTTCCTATTTGTCAGTCTCGAAACCGAAAGCAACTGCAACGTATTTTCCGGACCGCGAAAGCATCAAACCATGTGTTTGCATAAGGAGGGAAAAATGGGGGCTCATCCATCGTGACGGGAGGGTAAAAAAGCTGTCGTCAGCGCGTGATCATCCGTCTGGTTTGCAATAGAATTTCATTCATTGATTATTTATTTTAACTCAGTGTTTTGGATTTGAAGTGTAGAAAGACGAAAGTGGCTAAAATTTGTGCTAGAAGTAAGTATCGTGGACGGGATTAGTAGATGATCATACGTGATTTATTCAATCATTTTATTTTCCATGTACGTATTTATTTTTATTGCTTAATATTTCTCAATATTTATGCACGCATGCTCGCATAAAACACAAGCAATTGGCCCCTTTTTTTCTTAGAAAGTGTGCGCTCTTTGTTTGAGTTTCGTTTTATTTTTTGAATTTAAAGTATTGGATAATGTTCAATTTGAAGGACTTATCTCTTCATTAGAATGGTTGCTGAAAGTCCGTCGAAGAAGTCCTGCAGGGCGCCCGGGCCTCCCAGCAGATATTTTAAAACATTAATATTAACTCTAATAACAATAAGATTTAAAATCCCCCCCCCCCCCCCGGTATGGAAACTTATATACGCTTCTGGTCCTTCTACCTCCCAAAAGTCAGGAAATTGACTTTCAGAAATTTGGTAGACACCCTGCTTTTAGATATTTATAAGCCCTCTAAGGATATCTTACAGAAGAAGCGATTTAGATGTCCTGTAGATATATATATTTTTCTCCACATATAAATATCCTTTAAATGTCCTGGATGTTATAGATCAGTTTGGATATCTATTAGACCTAATTTGGACATAGTGTGCTGTGTGGTATACAGTGATATGTAATTCTTATGAGTGCCCGTGTAAAAGAACTGTTTGTGGTATATAGAGGATATATTTGTGATGCATGCAAGATAAGTTTAATTTTCAATATTGCTACAGTCGATTAAACTTCTAAAAGTAACGTCAAAATGCCCCCATGCGTGACAGTGGAATGTCCCAAATAGGGAGGTACTTTTTGGGATTTTTGTTGGAAATAGTAGTGCCTACAAAAACTGTTTTTTCATAATATGAAATTACTATGTTGATACTACATCTCCATGCCAATAGTTCTCCTGCAGGAAGTCGGCTTCAGCTGTATCCATGCTTCAAAATTCCATAAATTAGCACTAAGACCATGTTTGGGGCCCCGTACCATGGGGCCCTGGGGGGCCTTCAAAAATTTTTAACATTGGATTTACTTTATATGAAGATGTATAACTGCACTGTGCAAAAATTTTTTTTGTATCACTTCAGAGCCAAGATTTGAAGCATTCTTAAAACTGTATTTTTTATGAAATTGGGAATATTTGGGGGCTCTGACTATTTTTGAATGAATTTTCAATTTGAGATGTTAATATCCAAGGTATCCCCGATAACACAAAGACAGACAACGGAAATCCGCTGGTTTCCTCATTCAGGATATTCATGCATCCACTGGATGATGCCGTCTGCTACGTAGCTGGACGTAGGATGTCCAGTGGGTATCACAATGTCACACTTATTTATGTCTACAGGATGTCCGATGGGACGCTGACAGGACCTTACACCGGATGTTTACAGGTCAATTTGATACGATAGACAGCCTGCAAATGTCCGATAGGACTATCGCAGGACCTTTATAGAACATTGAAAGTTTAATCACTGAATGTTTACAGGCCCAGTTTGATGCGAGAGACGGCTTGCAAATGTCCGATAGGACTATCGCAGGACCTTTATAGAACATTGCCAGTTTAATCACTGGATGTTTACAGGTCCAGTTTGATACACGGCTTGCAAATGTCCGATAGGACTATCGCAGGACCTTTATAGAACATTGCCAGTTTAATCACTGGATGTTTACAGATCCAGTTTGATACGATAGACGGCTTGCAAATGTCCGATAGGACTATCGCAGGACCTTTATAGAACATCACCAGTTTAATCACTGGATGTTTACAGGCCTACAATTTGATCTAACACATGATCTACAAATATCCCTCTGGATATTTGCAGGGCCCTTATTTAACTCTCAAAAATAACTATTGGGTGTTTATAACCTTTACACTGTAGATATCCCATTAGAAATTTATAGAATCAATTTACTGCATTTATTACATTTAATTTTGCTATTAATGTGGTAAGTAAAATACTGCCACATTAGCAGCATAATTAAATATCTTATAAATACTGTAAATTGATTTTTTAATGTCCAATGGGATATCAACAGTATAAAGTTTTAAACATCCAATAATTATTTTTGGCAACGCTCTATAAAAGTCCAATTTCCCAGCAGGATATTTGTAGCTCAACTATTGGTATTTAGTTACTAAAAATTTGTTTAAGTATACTTTACTTTGATATACTACAGCTTACTGAAGAAATGAGAAAATTTTTGTAGTCTAAAAAAAGCACACACTTTCTTAGTACATAAATGTTTAGTTGTGAATTTCAGTTTGAAATTAATAACCTTCAAATTCACTAGTTCCTTGCTTTTCATGTTATTAAAAATAAAGCTTAAATTGTTTTTTCTTTGGTAGGGCTAATTTAAGAAATGCTTGTGTAACTTACACAAAATTTAAAATAAAGCAAAATGCTGACCTAAAGCAAATTTAATTACTTTAGGAGAGGTTAATTTATATAAATTACACATAAAAAAAGCTTAATGCAAAATTTTGTAAACAATATAATTTAAATACTAATCAGTGATTTCAGCTGCTGTATAAAATTTTTCATAAAGGCTAATAAGTTAATTACTAGAATAAACAAATCTGGATGACTAATTAACGTTGTAAAAATAAAACAATATTTCAATTAAAAACAGTCCTTGTGAATTAGAAATTACAAGATTATAGAAACGTTAAATTTGAAAAAGAGTCAAGTTGCAATTTTGTACGACAGAGGAAGAACAACTGAAATATACTCCTTTTCCTACTCTGAATTCTAAGAGAATTGGTCATTAAAATAAATCAGACAATTTATGAAAAAAAAAAAATAAATCAAGAATGGCTTTAAAGAAAAGAAAAATCAGACGTACCTTTTGCTCAAGTTAATAGAAATGTCTGAAAATAATTAGCATAAGAACAACGAAATTTTTTGAAACTCAATTTATTTATTGTTCGTCATTTATTTTTACATATATATTATTCTCTCTTTGGCATGACACAATGACGTTTTTACATATTTAATATTTGAACATGTTTGTGATGGGTATTCTTTACAAAATAAGTCATGACACCATGGCAGAGTATGGAATTCTTCTCCAACTAGGTTTAACACACCTATTCAGTCAGTCATCACACACAGCACCTGAAAAAATGGTTAAAAATACTGTTAATATATCTATAAATAAACAACTAGCATTTAATGCACATATGCTTTTGGCTGAATGATTTGAAACAGGTATTTTATTTCACATTTTATTATGCTTACAGCCAGATCTCATCAAGAATCATCAGTTCAACAGTTTGGTAAAACACACATTTGCTGCGATTTTATGAGGAAGTCTTTATTTTGCAAAGAGAAGAAAAGATTATTTAAGAGAAAAGTTGAAAGGTTTTTTTTTTTTTTTTTTTCAGAGACAATTAACTTCTAAAAATAAATAGCTCTTATGAAAGATAATTTTTAAATAACTGAAAGGTGAGTGTGAGTCCTAAATATATACTTGCTTTTTAATTGCAGATCTTTAAAAAGTATGTTCCAAACTATAAAGCTAACTTTGAACATGCATGACATGCATCTACCATCTTTGGTACACATACCGCCCTTTCCTGCACAATTCCTAATACTAGACCTATCCACTTAGTATTTTCCCTAGGATAACCTTTAAATGACAAAGGTTAAAATAAACATTTGATTCTAAGAATGCCCCAGTGAAAGAAATTCCATCAGAATTAGCACAATATTGTGCATGAGAAGGCTTTTTAGGAAATTTTGTGTAATGAAGTCTGCTGGATGTACTGCATTATGGGGAAAAGACATGAATTCGACAAAAAGTGCATTAAAAATAGCAAGTATGTCTGTAACAACTGCAGCTAAGTTCCCATGGACATTTGCAAAAAGCTCCTCATCCCCAAGGGAAAAAAACTGCTAATTGATCAATAAAAGAAAAAAAAATGTGGGAAATCAGCACATTTGGGTCCACAATTTTAAACTCTTAAAGGATAAAAATAAAAGTTAGTACAATTTCAAAAGGTTCACGAAATGGAACATGTTTCTAATAAAGCATTTTGTCTTTTGAAAATGAAAAATGATTAGATTTTATTTGAAGATACGAGTTTTAGGGAAATGATAAAAAATAAAATTTAGCTTTCTTTTTGATGATTTGTTCAAATTTAAGGATATCCAATTACAAGTTTCCATATGAAAAACTCTCTTTCATAACTTTCAAGAGAAAATTCTCCTTGTCAAGAATATTCTTCAAAAGATTACTGGAATTTAACAACACTAATTATTCATAAATATTATTAATCTAATTTTGTAAACAGATTTTTTTGTACACTCTAAATCCCCCCCTGTTACGGATTACCCCAGTGTGTTACGGTTTACCCCAGTGTGTTACGATTTGGATCAATGCCAAGAGATGGCACTGCTGTTCTTTTCATTTTTTGTTTACTTGTATATATGTGCAGAGTGTGGATAGCCGCTTTGGCGGAAGCATGTAAATAAAATGCTGCAACACGAATACTAAGAGTTTTAATTGAGTTTGTGTGAATTATTGAATTACATCACCCCCAGCAATTGCTTAAAGCGTAAACATCATGGTGTCAGGATAAGGGGTTTCGCTTTATTGTGTATAAAAAGGATTGCAAGTGAGGGCGGTGAGTGTTAATTTTGGTTTCCTTTGCTCTGAAGAATTGTTTGATTGCAGAATTATGGTTTTGCTAGTGCGTAGTTTCGTAGAGCTGCTTAGTGTTTTGGTGTAATTTGTGCGAATTTGAGAACAAAAATTGTTAGTGTTTTGTGTTAGATTTAAAGTGAACTTTTCAGTGGCTGTTTTGTGTGTTTATTGTTGAGTTAGTTACTTAGGTTTGCTTTCATGTGATAAAATGAGTAATATTAAATCATTAAAAAAAGACGAGCTTAAACTCGTCGCAAAAGAGATAGGATTAACTATTCCTAGTGGTGCTAAAGTAATTGATTTGATAAATTTAATCGAAAATTCAGATATCTATAAACAGGATTCTGAATTTGTGCAAAGTGTAATTGAGAATATTCTAGAGGATAAAAATTTAGAATCTCAGCGAGGAAGATCTGAAGATGAAATTAAACTAGAGCTAGAAAAATTAAAATTATCACGGATACAGGCTGAATTAGATCTAGTAAATGCTAAAAAGGAAAATTCCCAAATTCAAAATTCTGAAACAGATTCTTCGAATTCAAACATTGAGAATTTAATAAAAAGTGTAAAAACATTATCTATTGGGGTACCAACTAAAGCTGAATCATTTAATCTTTTCTTTCAGTCTATTGAAAAAGCGTTTAGAACGAAAAAAGTTCCTGAAGATTTAAAAGCGGAGATTTTTTTAAATATTTTGGGAGAAAAGGTTACTAATTTAATGGTTTATGTAAAGGAGGAAGACATTAATAATTACGATAAACTTAAGGGAATTATTTTAAGGGAGTTTCAACCAACCCCTCAAGAATGTTTGGATTCTTTTCAGTCTGCTCAAAAATTGCCCTCCGAAAATTTCGTACAATTTGCGTCTAGATTAAGTGCCAATTTTGAATACTATTGTCAATTGAGAAATGTGAATACATTTAAATCAATTTGTGAGCTTATTGTATCGGATAAAATATTTACTGAACTTGATCGTGATTTAAAAACTCATATAGCAGTGAAACAGGGAGAATCGTGGTTTGAACCGCAGAAATTAGGTCGAGAATGTGATATATATCTAACTTCAAAGGGAAAACAAAAATCGGATTCTTCATTTGCGAAATCATTTCAGGTTACTAAGAAAAGTGAGGGTAATTATGAAAGTAAATATCGAAATTATAACTCGAAAAGTGTTTCTAATGTTTATTTTTCTGGTGTAGAAAGCCATAAATGCATTTTATGCAAATCAGAAGAAAATCATAATTTGAGTTCGTGTCCCGATTTCAAAAAACTATCTGTAAATGATCGAGTTTCGTTTTTAAAGCAAAATAACCTATGTTTTAAGTGCTTTTCTAGGGATTGCAATATTAAGAAATGCAGATCAAAAAATTGTTTCTGTTCAAAACCGCATAATCAAATGATTCATTTTAAGAGAGATAACAAAACCGTTCCTAAAGAGAATGTTATGGCTACTCAGTGTCATTCTTCAGTGTCAAGGCCACAAATGCCAGCTGTTCTATTGCTAACGTGCAGTTCTTATGCTAGCGGTCTTGATAATAAGAGTAAAATAAATAAGCTAGTCCGTATTCTATGTGATAACGGTTCGGAAAGAAGCTGGTGCACAAAATCTCTATCAGATTGTTTAAAATTAAAACCAATCAGAGAGGAAAAATTGTCTGTTTTTTCTTTTGGTTCAGTGACACCTATTGAGAAAATATACCCAGTTGTAGAATTAAAATTAACGAGTAGGTATAATCCTAACCAGCTTATTAAAGTTGAAATGCTAGTATCTGACACTATTACCGGTGCAGAAATTCCGTTTCCGAATGTAGAGGTACAAAATATAATGAATTCACGCGGTTTAGTTCTAGCGGATTGTTGTGAAAGCGATGTAAATATTCAAATTCTTTTAGGGTCAGATGTGTTCTGGCAGATTATACAGATAGATTCTTTCAAAAGGATAAATGAAACCATTACGTGCGTGCCAACAATTTTCGGTTATGTGTTACAAGGAAGTCAAGAGAATTATAAATGTAATATTAAAAATTCAGTTTCAGCTAATTTTTGTGTAGCTACATCGGATGTTCAAGTTTTATGGGATTTCGAGACTTTAGGAATTAAGGAAAATGAAGAATTAAATACAGCGGATAAAGCCTTGGTAGAACAATTTGAAAGAAATTTAAAATTTGTAAATGGGAGATATGAAACTGACTTATTGTGGAAATTTAGTAATGATGAATTGGCGAGTAATTTCTCTTTAGCGAAAAAAAGATTCAATGAGTTAGAAAAGGGTTTCTCAAAAAATAATTGGGTCGCTGATGAATACAAAGAAATAATAAATGATCAATTGAAAAATGGGATTATTGAAGAATGTGAAAGGGATCAAAAGGAATATTTTATGCCACACAGAGCAATTGTTAGAGAAGACAAAGAAACAACAAAAGTTTGGATAGTGTTTAACTGTAGCTCTAAATCTAAAGACAATTTGTCTTTGAATGATTGTCTTGAAACCGGCCCCAATTTAAATCCCAATATTCTTGATGTTATTCTAAATTTTCGCAAAAATAAAGTGGAATTTAATGCAGACAAAGCATTTTTAATGATAGGAATTTCAGAAGCAGATAGAAAGTTCTTAAAATTTCTTTGGTATTCAGATAATCCTGATAAAGATTATAAAATGATGAGAATGAGAAGGTTACCATTTGGCTGTAAAAGTTCGCCTTTTATTTTGAGTGCCACTATAAAATATCATATCAAAAAATTTGAAGAAAGCAACCCTAAGTCATTTGAAATGTTAAATACTGCACTATATGTGGATGATTTGTATTTTGGTGGCAGTAATGTAAGTGAGTCATTTCAGTTGTCATCAGATGCTGTAACAATATTAAAGAGCGGTGGATTTAATTTGAGAAAATTAAGATCCAACAGTATAGAGTTAGAGAAACTGTGGATAGAGAATGGACTTAATGTCGGAGAAAGGGAGGGTGTTCAGCAGTTGAAGGTTTTAGGATTGAATTGGTGTCCAGAAAAGGATGAGCTGTCGTTGGAAATTAGAAGTCTATTGGACTCCTGGGAAACATTGCGCAACACTAAACGGTGTGTTTTACAAACAGCAGCACGGATTTTCGATCCAATTGGCTTGATTTCACCATTTGTCGTTCGCATTAAGTTGTTGTTACAGGAAATTTGGGAAAATGGCTGTGATTGCGACGAAGAGTTACCAGATGATTTGCGAGAAAAATGGTTTACGTGGTGTAAGGAAACTGGGAAATTGTGTGACGTAACCATTCCGAGATATTGTTTGCTGGATTGTAAAAATGAGAAATTGGAAGCACATGTGTTTTGCGACTCTTCACTAAGTGCTTATGGAGCAGTTGTTTATTTTAGATATTGTGATAACAGTGGAAATTATAGAGTGTCATTTATTATGTCAAAAAGTAGAGTTGCACCGTTAAAGAAATTGACTTTGCCATGATTAGAGTTGATGGGTCTTGTAGTATGTGCGAGAGTTGGAAATTATATTAAGAATGTTTTTAAGAATAAAATTGAAAGAGTAGTGTATTGGAGCGATTCTACAATTGCGTTGTATTGGGTTAAAGGATGTGCGAAGAGATGGAAACAGTTTGTTGGTAATAGAGTTGTGGAGATTCAGGAAAATACGAGTCCGAGTGATTGGTATTACTGTCCATCTGACGATAATCCGGCTGATTTGTTGACAAGAGGAGTTGCGGCTGAGAATTTGGTTCTTAATGAAAAGTGGTGGTTAGGGCCAGTGTGGCTTCAAATGAATAATGAGTGTTGGCCTAAGCAGATAGTAAAAGCATCTGTAGAGTTAGAAAATGCAGATATTATAAGAGAGCAAAGAGGGAACCCTGTCAAAAGTTTTGCAGTTAACATAGAGCTTGTTGAGCAACTTTGGAATAAGTTTTCAGTTTGGAGTAAATTGCAAAGAGTTGTTGCATGGTGCTTAAGATTCATTGGTAATGCTAGGGGGAACAAAATTTCATCTCCATTTTTACTTTCAACAGAGATAAGATCGCATGACATTATCATTAAGCAAGTGCAAAGAATTAATTTTGTGAATGAGATATCTGCTTTAGAAAATGGAAAAGTGTTAAAAAATAGCACTTTAATTTCATTAAATCCCTTCATGGACAAGTGTGGCTTGCTTAGAGTTGGTGGTCGACTGAGAAATGCCAACTTTCCAGACACTGTGAAATTCCCTCTCATTCTACCAAAAAATCATCCAGTTACAAGATTACTAATTAAATTTTATCATCTAAAATACTTACACGGAGGTGTACAGTTAATGAACAGTGCTATGAAACAAACTTATTGGATTGTAGGAGCAAAATCTGTTATCCGTAATGAAGTGAGAAAATGTGTTACCTGTGCTCGATTTCGTTGTGAATTTTCAAAACAAGTGATGGCCGATTTACCATCTTCGAGAGTTAATCCGGGAAGAGCCTTCCTCAAATGTGACACAGATTTTTGCGGACCGTTCCTGATCAGTCCTCGTCGTGGTAGAGGAGTGAAACCAACAAAAATGTGTGGTGTTGTCACTATAATATCACTTTTCTTTGGTTAATAATTAATGTAATTTACCTCCACTCAGAACGTTTTAGTAATTTAAGAGCTTTCTAGTTAAAAATTTAAATAACCACTGTGTAATTTCTTACTTTTGGGGGGCTGTTAATTATTTATTTTGTTTTGGCAGTGTAAGGTTTTCCCTTTTGTTTACCTTTTTTTGTGATTAAATTTTCTCTTCACCGGCCGTTTTTTGCCTTCAGGGTGTTTAAAATTAATGTTCACCTTTTAATTGCCGTTCTGTGGGTAATCAGCACTTTGAAATATAGTGGCTATACTTCATATCTCCCTTTTCATAAGTTGTTTTGATGGGATTTTTTTTCTATTTTAAATTAATTTTCGTAACTTCCCGTAATCCTGCTTTTCCTTTTTTTTATTATTACTTTATTTCTCCGGTTAGGCATCTTCCTGTGAATTTTCAATAATTTTTTTCATCTTTCAAGTTTTGCTTACAATTTCATGCTATTGCATCATTTTCTGTGCCTGTTGCATCAGATCTCAGAAAGGACGCTATCTTTCCCGCGCTTTTCCTCCGAAATTGTTCTAGAAGCTTCTTTTTCCCCTCTTGCGGTCCAGATCGGACTATCCCGGAATGACTTTTAGGTGCACTCTCTGCTCTGATTGGCTGAGGGTAGCGGTTCGGGAGTGAGGAGGAGAGGCAAGCGCGCGATTTTTGGGCAGTTACAGCTAGAACGTCCTGACTAGAGGGTGGTGTTTTTTTTAGCTCTTGAGAGCTCAAGTTCAGCCCAGCCTTGGGTTGATTTGACAAGTCGTGTAGGACGACCTGATAACTGAAGGAAGACCCCTAGACACCCAAGATGACGTGATCTGCCCCACCGTGGAGAGAAAGCTATGAATTCCTGTTCGACTACTGGCCGCTGAATGCGTACCAAGCACGACAGATAAAGGAGGACGGATGAGATGACCTGCTAGGCCGACGCACGTTCCAGCCCCCGCCGACTGTGTCGCTGATTAGCACATGGCCCTCCGTGCTCCCATCAAATCGCCAAGCTGCCAGCGCGTGTGATAAGGGTGAGATCATTCCGTACTTTTCAATCTCTTGGTATAATGCGAGTCCGTGAGTGGCGCCAATAGATGGGCATCTGCAATGTGGGCCTAGCCCCGAGACTCCGGACTGACTAGAAGATTTCGATCCTCCCTTTTTTTTTTTTTTTACCATGATCAATGTGAATTGCTGCAACTCATGCTGTCTCTAAATGGTGGACTTCGCGTCATCTGCCCCCCCCCCTTTTTTTTATTTTTTTATTTTTATTGTTAAGATGTAATTTTATTTTCCTTTTAAGCCTTTTTATTTGTTTAAATTTCTTTTGACCATCGGTCTTCCTGTAAAATTATAAAAAAAAGGGATTGAACGTATTTTGTTATAATGTACCATTCTGTATTGTAATAATTCCCATACAAGAGTAGCATCTAAGCTAAAATTTTGTAAGTTGTGAATTTCAAGCAAAACATGATTTTTCCACTGAATTTAAATTTTTGATTTGCAACCATGGGTACCCAGGGGTTTTTAAATTTCTTTTGTTTTACCAACATCTATGAGTGCTACCTGATCACTTTTGCAGCACTGGAGCAGGTGTTAAATTGATCAAAATCTTTTGTAATTGTTTCAATTAAGCTGTGAGTTGTGCCATAGAAATGTGTGTAAATTTTCACCTTTTTATTTCACGGTTCATTGTCAATTGCTGCTGAGTCTTGCTTAAATTGTTAAAGTGTTCATTGTGCTGCATATTAAGTTTTAATATTTTTTTTTTACTTGATCTAATATGTTAATTGGTTAAATAAAATGTTTCAATCCCATCCTTTTGGTTCTCTTTACTTTGACAACGATCAACACTAAGGGCGGCAAGAGAAAAATCCTGGGTTATTGTCATCATTCAAAACAACGCATTACTGATTTGTTATCCTTTTTAGCTGTGAAATTGAATTGTGGAGTTCCAAATAGGAACAACACTACAAATGTATGTATGCGTGTTCGTATGCTTTTCCATAAAGGCAGTTCACTTCGAGCTTGTTAATGACATGAGTGCCGATGCTTGTATCGCAGCACTGAAAAGGTTCATTGCTCGACGTGGGAAGCCAGTGGAAATTTTCAGTGACTGTGGGACTAATTATATCGGAGCGAAAAATTATCTGAAAGTGTCTGCAATAAAAGCGATTGGTAGTTATTTGACCAATGAAAGTGTCAAATGGACAATGAATGTTCCATCTGCTCCCCATTGTGGAGGCCTTTGGGAAGCAGCTATCAAGTCCATGAAGTTCCATTTAAGACGTACCATAGGATCGCAGATACTTTCGCAAGAAGAATTTTCTACTGTTTTGACCGAAATTGAAGCAGTATTGAATTCTCATCCTTTAGTTGCTGCTTCTGAGGACCCAAATGATTTTTCAGTGCTTACTCCAGGACATTTCCTCATAGGATCAGATTTAATGAGTGTTCCAGAACCAGATATTTCCAGGGAAAAAATTCCCATTCGTGATCGCTGGAAATTAGTGAATCAAATCGCACAATCGTTCTGGAAATCGTGGTCCAAGGACTATCTGACTCAGTTGCAGGTATGCAACAAATGGAAAATTCCAATGCCTAATTTGTGTGTCAACGATGTAGTATTAATCAAAGATGATAATTTGCCACCACTTAAGTGGAAAATAGCGAGAGTTTTAGACACTTTTACAGGTACTGATGGTAAGGTAAGATCAGTAAAATTAAAGTCTGCTACAGGTGAACTTAAGAGACCAATCCATAAACTCGTCAAACTACCTATGGATGAAAACTGAATTATTTGTTTGTTTTTCATATACTAAACAAGAGTTTGTATTTTGTATTTTTTATTATATTTTGAATTTTTTGATATTGCATGTTGTTTTAAAATTTTAATTTCAATTGTGATTGCATTGTTGTGATGACATAGTCATGGGGCCCCAGTGTGTTACGGATTACCCGAGTGTGTTACGGATTACCCCAGTGTGTTACGATTTGGATCAATGCCAAGAGATGGCACTGCTGTTCTTTTCATTTTTTGTTTACTTGTATATATGTGCAGAGTGTGGATAGCCGCTTTGGCAGAAGCATGTAAATAAAATGCTGCAATGTGAATATTAAGAGTTTTAATTGAGTTTGTGTGAATTATTGAATTACATCACCCCCTAGCAATTGCTTAAAGCGTAAACACCCCCCCCCCCCAAAAAAAAAAAAATGTGGTTCATTTTCACGCTGAAAATTTTACAAGTTTGGGTACTTTCTGGTAACAACAAAAGGTTACAATCTGTTGTTGTTTCTCATTCTCAATGATGGATCAATTCAAGATAAGCAGAACCAGCGAAAAGACTGTAGATTTTCATTTTGGCTAGAAAGGAGCCTATCAAATTAATTAGTAACTTAGTTCAAACGTGCTAAAACTTACCTACAATTAAGGTCCATAATAATTAATGAATTAAGTCTCTTTTTTTTCCCTTTGAATCATAAGCAACTGTGTTCTTCAGCCAATTTCTCACCAGAATTCTCCAAGACTTCAATTTTAACCCCTTTAATGTAAAACAATAAAGTATTACAATTAAAGTTTATAAATACAAATTGCATGTTACTCATTCACATTAATGTATTAGTATGTGAATAAAATTATCTCATTACTAAAAACTGAAATTGCATCAAATGTTAATGATAGGTTATTCGCACATCTAAAATATGTAAAAAAAATGTAAATTGATATTTTTAGTTTGCAACTTTCATCAACTTAATTAGAATAGTGAGAATTTTATTTTCTATTTGTTGAGAGGTTAGGTAATCAGAAGGAATTTAACTAGTTTAAACTTTCAATTTTGAGAAGTCATGCTGTTTAAAAATCAAAGTACTTAGAAATATAAAACAAAATTATTTTTTAACACTCTGTATGAGTTGATAAATTTATATATATATAATCAGGAGTTGATTATTATCAAAGTCGAAATGCCGCACTCAGTAAGTTAAAATAACATATTTAGAGTCCAATTACATAAAATAAAAGCTTCTGCAAGATTTTAAAGGAAAGGATCCAAAATTTTGAATCATTCAAGCTTCATTTGCTGCAAAATCCTTAAACAAAATTTAAACACGGCATATAAATATATGACACATGTTTTGGCCCTATCGATAGCTCATGGTTTTATGTGTGCTCTTTTTATACTCAAAAAAAAATAACTCAAATGGACTGTATACATTTATTTTCTCGTGAGGCATGCTCGCTCACTCCTCCGCACACACACACTCTCACAGCTCTGATACAAAGTTTTCATCGCTACACTTGCGCTGGTTACAACAGCGCCCTCTTTACACAGTGGCCAGGCATATCTCTCAACATACCGCTCGCCTTGATAAATTTTCTTAAAAATTTTCAATACACTCATCAATTTACCAAATCTGATGACACTTCTAATGGTTGCGAACACTATACACCATAAATGAACATTAAATAAAAATTACTCAAGTTTTTCTAATGAAAAAATACACTAGACTACAAATTAACACAAATAAATTGCAATATAAACATATAGACACAAATCATAATTCAGTTAGATTCAAAGGGTAATTTAACAATTTTGTTTACAGGTCTTTTATAGACACCTTTACTCGTTTTTAATGTCACCACTCTAGTTATATTATCCTCTCCTGGGTGAATTTCAATTATTTTGGCGAGATTCCAGTTCAATAGTTTAGAATTATCTTCACCCTTGACCAAAACTACATCATTTACGTTAAATTTCTTTTCTCCTTTATACCATTTAGGTCGCGCTTGAAGACGATTTAAATAGTCGGTAGACCATTTAGTCCAAAATGTTTGAGTTAACTTTTGTACTAATTCCCACCTACTGAGCCTATTCATTGAAATCTCCTTAAACTCTGGTTCAGGTAGGGATGTTAACGAAGAGCCTGTTAAAAAATGGGCTGGAGTTAGAGCCAAGTCATCATTGGGATCTTCAGAGAGGGGGCAAAGAGGTCGGGAGTTCAATACAGCCTCCACTTGGGTAACTAGTGTAAAAAATTCTTCGTGAGTAAGAATTGTATTTCCCACAGCTTTTTTGAGGTGACCTTTCAATGATTTAACTCCAGCTTCCCACAAACCTCCAAAATGAGGAGTGGCAGGGGGATTAAAATGCCACTTTATGCCCTCGGAAACCAGGAAATCTTCAAAATTTTCTGAGTTTTCTTTTTTAAATAATTTCGTTAAAATTTTACGAAACTCGTTATTAGCCCCTACAAAATTTGTACTGTTATCACTAAAAATTACACTAGGCCTACCTCTGCGAGAAATAAATCTTTTTAGAGCCCCAATAAATGCTTCCGTACTTAAATTACTCACAATTTGTAAATGTATAGCTCTAACTACAAAACATACAAAAATACAAATGTAACATTTATACACTTTTTTCACTCTTCCTGGGCTTAACTTGATGTTAAATGGACCACAAAAATCCAGTCCCACCTTCGTGAATACTCTTGCTATGTTGACTCTAGCACTGGGCAAATCTGCCATTCTTTGGTGTTTACCTTTAGCAGTTACCTTAAGGCAGGATACACATTTTTTAATTACATTTTTAACAGTTGATCTCCCTTTAACAATCCAAAATTGGGAGCGTATGTTAGCTAAAGTAGCCTCAGTACCTGTGTGAAAATAAAAAATATGATAATAATTAATAATTAATTCTCAAAATGGATTGTCATTAGGAATCAAAATGGGGTGTTTTTGTCCAATAGGTAAATTTAAATGTCTCAATCTACCACCAACACGAAGTATATTGTTCTCATCTAAAATTGGGAACAAATTCAATAAGTTACTGGAATTAGGAAGCTGTTGTCCTTTCTCGATACACTGAATTTCCTTTGCAAAATGCACCGATTGCACATTTTTCACTAAACATAGCAAAGAGGCAGATAATTCAGATGCAGATAATCTGCCAGAAGTTGGATGCAATGGGTTTCTAGCATTTTGCATAAACCGTAAACACCATGCAATGATTCTTTTCAGTTTCGTGAAGGACGAACAGTTGTAGATGATTGGAAGTATTTCAGTATATTTTAAAATTAAACAAACTGATTCCTTCTCTTTATCCCTTAGCTCTTTTTGATATAATTCACTATTCGGTTGGTCGTTGAAAACACTAGTGAAGTTCACAACGTGCTCTTGAAGAAAGGATGGCCCGAACCATCACAGGTCACTTTCTTGAATTTTCTCTGGATCTAGTCCTCTAGAAATTATGTCCGCAGGATTTTGTTCTGATGGAACATGATACCATTGACCAATCTCGGAGAGCTCTTGGATGATTACTACACGATTGGAGACAAACGTTTTTAAGTCTCTCGATTCCTTTCTCATCCACGCTAAGACTATGGTAGAGTCCGTCCAATAGAAGATTCGTTTAATGTCCATTTTTAATGCATTTTGTGCTTTGTGCATTAATTTGGTAAGAAGCACTGCACTGCACAACTCTAGTCTAGGTATTGTTACTTGCTTAATCGGCGACACACGAGATTTACTTGTGACTAGTTTCACTTTCACTTCACCATCTTTAGTGACTGATCTTGCGTATATCGCAGCACCGTATGCCTTCTCGGAGGCATCCGCGAAACCGTGGAGTTAAATCACTGCCGCACTATACATCGTTATACACTGTCACTATACATCGTTCAATGTTGATACTATTTACACTCATTAAGGATCTCACAAATTCTTTCCATTCGCCAGCTTCTTTTTCAGGGAGGTTTTCACTCCAATCAATTTTTTTCATCCACAATTGTTGCATGAAAATTTTTGCTTTTGTAATAACTGGACCGAGTAATCCAAGAGGATCAAAAAGTCGGGCGATTATGGATAAGACTGATCTTTTGGTTGGCCGATCATTTTTTTTCCACTTCTACCTTAAAGGTAAAACAATCGGTTTTGGGTTTCCAGGCAATGCCTAACGTTTTAATTTCGTCCGAACATGAAAAGTCATACTCATTTTCTGTGGTTGGGATAAGCTCGGATGTACTCCCACACCACTTATGTAATGTCATGTGCGCAGTTTTAAGAATCTCAATTAGTTGATGTTGCAAAAATTTAGCTGCCTCTAATGTGTTTTCTCCACTTAAAATGTCATCCATGTAGAGGTCATTACACAGTACTTGTGCCGCAATAGGAAAATTCTTTCCCTCGTCTATGGAAATTTGTTTTAAAGTTCGCATTGCCAAATAGGGTGCCGAAACTGTTCCGTAAGTTACGGTATTGAGCGGATACACTTTAACGGGCTCATTGACATCTTCTTTCCACAAAATTCTTTGGAGATGTCTTTGACTTTCGTCTATATTAATCATTCGGTGCATTTGGCGAATATCTGCTGTAAAAGCAAAGATATGTTTTCGGAATCGCACTAACAAACTAAACAAGTTGTCTTGTATGACTCCACCATTATATTGGATGGAATTTAGTGATTTTCCACTAGATGTTAAGGTAGACACGTTAAATACTGTTCTCAGTTTAGTTGTACTTTTCTGGGGTCTATATATGCCATGGTGAGGCATATAATATGTCACCTCAGGTTCCACAATTTCTTTAATTTCGGTCATGTGTCCCAAGTCCTTGTATTCTTTTAGGAATTCGCGATACAATTTTAGGTACTCCTGGTCCCTAGACAATCGGGTCCACAGCGATTCAAGTCGCTTAAGAGCAATGTCTCTCGAGTTCCCTAAACATGACCAATGCTCTTTAAATGGCATGGAAACCGTATATTTTCCTGTTTCATCTCTCTTATGAGTTCGCGCATAATGTTCCTCACACAATGATGCCTCGCTATTCTTTTTAGATACGAATTCTACATTTTCTACTTCCCAGAATCTCTCTAAAGTTTTACTTAAATCCTCCTCTACAATTAACCCACAGTGAAATTTTGCACCCCTCAATTCATCTAAAATTCCGCTCACCACATATCCAAATACCGTATTTTGTAAAATCAACTGAGATCCCTGCAAATATATTTGTCCAGATAGCATGAGCTCATAAAAAATCTCCGCGGATAACAAAATATCAATTCTACTCGGAAAATAAAATGTTTCATCTGCTAAATTAATCCTCTCAGGAATATTTATATCCACCTTAGTTAATTTTGAAGGCGTATAATCAATTATTTTATTTACTACAAGCATGGTTAATTGTCTTTCGTAACTCCTATCTTTATTTGCAATACACGTTTTGACACAGCGCCTTATGGTCCTGGTTGATTCATCCAAACACGAAATTTCTACATTTACTTTTTCGCATTTCAGCTGCAATCTATCTAAACAATTTTGAGTGATCAACGAGACCTGTGACCCCGAGTCTAATAAACACCGAACTTTCTGCCAGTTAGAATTCCTATCTCTTATGTAGCACTGTACTGTACTCAGTAAAACGCTTCTTGATTGAGTTGTTTGTATCCCTTCAGTGTGGCTGGCTTCAGCCATAAGCACTGTGCCGAGCGATGACTCATTTTTCTCTCCTAATCTTTGCTGCTTAATTTCATTGGCAGGTGTCTGATTTCCAACGCTCGTCTCTCTTGTTTCTCTGGATATGTGCAAGAGACGGTTATGTGGTTTGTTACAAAAACAATTCTTACCGCGACATTTTGATGCAAAGCAGCCTTGGGCTAAACACTTAAAGCATAAATTGTTTGCCTTCACGACCTCTAACCTTTCATTAACAGATAGGTTTTTAAATTTCGGACACAAATATAATGCATGATTATTTGAACACAGAAAACATTTAGAATTTTTTACCTCAGATAAAAACACACTAGACACTCCCTTATTATTGAAACGAGACTCTCGCGACTTATGTACATTATTTACACCAGTTTTCGTTTTTACTCTTGTGGACTGAAAAATGTCGCATTCTCTGCCTAATTCGTGCGGTTTGAAAAATGATTCCCCTTGTTTGCAACTAATATGTGTCATTAATTCGTGGTCAAGAGAGTTAAACAATCTATCCGAAACAATTAATTCACAAAGCGATTTAAAATCACTAACCTTTCTTAGTTTGCAATAGTACTCAAATGACGCACTTAAGCGCGATGCAAATTGTGCATAATTTTCGTTGGGCAATTTTTGTGTTTTATTAAAACTGTTTATGCATTCTCGTGGTGTAGGTTGAAATTCTCTTAAAATTATGTCTTTAAGTTTTTCATAATTGTTCATATCCTCTTCCGAAACATAAACCATTAAGTTTCTTGCTTTTTCTCCTAGAATATTTAAGAGGATTTCCGGTTTTAACTCTTTCGATACATTTTTTGTTTTAAACGCTTTCTTGAGCGAATTAAAAAATAAATTAAACGACTCTGCTCTAGTGGGTACGGGAATGGTTAAGGTCTTAATGCTTTTAATTAAATTCTCTAGATCATTAGTTGATGATTCTTGCACACTGGATACTTCCGATTTAGATTGATTTTGATCTTTCCTAACATTAGCTAACGCTATCTCCTTTTCCAACTGCGCAAGTTTAAGCCGCTCCATCTCTAATTTAAATTCATTGTTTAACTTTTCCCTTTCTAACTCATCGAACTTGTTTTTCTTTTCTTCTAAAATCCCTTCTACTACACTTTCGACCAAAGTTGGGTTATTTTTATAAATATCACTCGTCTCAATTAAATTCTTTAAGTCCACTACTTTAGCTCCCTCCGGAACCTTTAAACCCAATTCTTCAGCCGCGAGTTTAAGATCATCTTTCCTAAGTTTTTGTAGTATTGCCATTTTCAAAAGGGAAATTGCTCTCACCGTTAAACACGAAATTACTCTCAAATCTAATAATTAATTACTAAATTTAACTCAAGAGGACAAAAGCTCTTACCTCTATTTTGGGACCGATGTCGCACGAGACCAGGCACCCATTTCTCAATTACTCGACACTAAAGCTATAGTAAGCTCCGAATCCTTAGGACCATGTTTTGGCCCTATCGATAGCTCATGGTTTTATGTGTGCTCTTTTTATACTAAAAAAAAATAACTCAAATGGACTGTATACATTTATTTTCTCGTGAGGCATGCTCACTCACTCCTCCGCACACACACACTCTCACAGCTCTGATACAAAGTTTTCATCTCTACACCTGCGCTGGTTACAACAGCGCCCTCTTTACACAGTGGCCAGGCGTATCTCTCAACAACACATATATTGTAACTGAATGTATTATACACTTTTCTGGGAAAATTTATGTGAATTTTTGTCAAAGTTTTCCTTGTTAAAACAGTTTACGAAACAAATTAAAATACAGTGCAAAATACTGAAGATCATTTTAATTCAACTATATTTTTTGTGAAGGGCCAGTTTAATTGACCCCCCCCCCTCCCTAAGGATGCTTTATTCAAATGTAATTTTGTGAAGGAGCCACAAAAAAGACAAATTTTGTCTGCATACATCCTCAATAAACTCTGATGATTTTGCATTTCCATAATTTACATTATTTTATCTAAGTATTACCAGACTGAAAGCAGAAACAAAAGAAAACCTGTTTCGCGAACAAACAATACCTCTTTAAATGCTAGACTACATTTGATTATCCCATCCCTATAAATCAATTGAGAGTTCTGAAAATTTCTAAAAGAACTAACTGTGTAATAAACACAGAATTACACTGCAAAATTTTCTGAAGTGCAACAGCATAATCAGATGAAAAAGGAACTTAAAAAAATTTTTTTAATGTCATTTTGTTTTCAAATTATCATAAAAGGTACCTATTTTCAAGAACATGCTTAGAGATCTTGTTTTTGATAGTTGAAAGTATATGTAGCATTAAAAGTATTGCATCAAAACATTTCTCTAAAGTCATCTTATTCTCATACATGTCAGTGGAGATGGTGATTACACTTAATTTAAGGGATGATAAACATGACTATTAAAATCATTATAATTTATTCTCTGACTACGTACAACCATTACAATAATTAATAAATCAACAATATAAATTGAAAAAGTAACCACTGGCTCACTCAGGGTTTTAGTTTGGGGGGGGGGGTAGGCTACAAATTCTGCTGAACTCTGTCATAGTGACCTCGATTATATAGTTATAACTCCCTTATAATGTCAAAATATTCTGTGCCACTTGACTTGCCAACAACATGCATATGAGCAATGCTGTTGACAAATTATTATCAGATCTTTTCAGTATCATTGAAAACGAGTTTAACTGCCTTTGTATAGTAACTGCAAGTATTTATTCACAAACTAACTTTATAAAATGTTCTTTAGAAATAATTTAAAGACAATTTTTAAAAAGAAAAATTTAATTCATTAGGGACGATTTTCAATGCTTTTTACTTCTAACACTCCCCCTCTATGGGGACTTGAGCCCCCATAGCCCCCTCCGTGAGTGCCCCTATAAAAGCAACATTTGCCAGGCTGTAGTTTAAAGAAACACAAAACCTGATGCATGGTTTTGGTAAACAAAATTAATTGTGCCAGGGATTCAAAAAATTGAAAATGATTCTTTATAAACTGCAGTACACACTGAAATGAATGGAAAAAACTTTGCTTCTTACGAAACTTCCATAAAAATTTTGTTAACATGGAAATGCAGAAGAAAAGTTTTCAAAGTGTCACATCACATTTCACAAAACTTTAAACTAATTCACAAGCTAAGAATTTTTGTAGTATTACAATTGAAAGATTTTTTGTTTATTACAGTGTGTAGTACATATTTTGAAGAGACACTAAAATTTTTAAGGCCCTATGTTTATTTGTATATATGTACCAAAATCACATTTTTGCACACCACTATCTTAATACTACTATAAGAAAACTCACTCCAGGATAACTTATAATGTAAGCTGAACTAAATATTTTCAATGCTCAAATTAATATAATTAAAATACAAATTAGTTTACTTATAAAACCAAAATTAAAACTGTTCAGATAACAAACATAAAAACTTCGTTAATTTAAAAACCATAGCATAGCAAACTTGATAAATTAAAATAATCAGAAAGGCTGATATTTTTTATGTAAATTTTGTTTTGTTGAAATGAACACATTCAACAATTAAAAACACAATTGTTTGTTGCATTTCTCAAATGCTATATCTGAGCACATAAATCCAGCAATATCCCATCAAAATTAATTGAAAACTTTGTGAAATAAGACAAAGAAGGGTACTATGCAAAACGATATTTTCAGGTAGTGTAAAAAGTTAATCTTTCGTCACAGTAGCAAAAATAAATAAACAATTAACAACAGGAGCAATTTAGTTAAGCATTTTCCCCCAAAATAAATCTGAATTCTTTCTATCTAATATGTAACATGTTGTTTTCAGCCTTTTTTTTAATGTAGAAAACTTAACCATTTAAAATATCGAGATTGACACCTATAAAAAGGCAATTTCAAAACAAATATGGATAGTCAACAACTCGACTTGCAAAATCACAAATTTTTTAAATCTTTGTAGTAGTACAAATTTTTTACTATTTATTTACTCCTTTCCGGCTGAAAATACTAATTACTAAGCATTGAATAAAGCAACGTTTGCAAGCACACACACATACCACGTGAAGGAAACCAAACAATCATAAGTTTTTCAACTCTTAAAAGAAGTTTTTTTTAATAATTCTTTTACAATAAGTAATACACGTACGTATGCATTTAAAAACTTACTTTATCTACATGAAGGTATGAAGTTCAAATACAGGTATTGTAGTTTATTAACTTCGCAAGCCACTCGCCACACTTGCACACATTTTCGCGCTCAACAAAATGGCTACTGTCTTCCGATCACTTCCGATTCCAAAAATTTTCCGATAACTGCGCATGCTCGTCTAAAAGTGACATCGGCAGGCATCCGTCGGATTCTCTGACTGGATCTCTAGCATCTGTCAGATACAAAGTAGCCAGTGGATTTCTATAGACGCCTACAGTATGATATGACGGCTGTAGGATCTAAATGATATCTGTAGGATATCCAACGGATGTAACTGGTTATCTGGGATATTATCAGATAAAAAGAAAAAATTCTCTGAAGCACCTCAGAGCCAGTCATAGTCGAGACAATAAAGTGGCAAAAATGGGCCTAAATTATTTCTACGCCACTCGTCTGGGGTACTTTGACCCCCATAACTCCAAAACTAAAAGAGGTAAATCAAGAATATTTCAGATTTGTTCTTTTCTTGGGTAAGGCAACGTTAAAATATATATATATATATATGAAAATATATACATGAAAATCTGAGATGGTGATAGAAACTTTTTTCTTTTTTTGCCTGATTTGCTTTTGCAATGCCTCTTAATGGGAAAATATAACTGAATGGCTTTTTGATTATGTGTTTTTATTACATTGTAATCGTATTCTGCTTTTTTTCTTTTTATTAAAAATGTAATAATTTATGTTTATGGCCCAAAATCCACACAAGGCATGATCCAAAGCTGTGTGGATTTCTGGCTCTCTTCTGTATTTTGGTTCAGAGTTTTTAGCATCAATATCATTTTTCACAATAAAGAAATTCTTAAAATGCAAAAAGAGTAGAAGAAGTTACTTTGGCTAAAATGCACATAAGTTTCAGTACTTTTAAAATCTCATTAAAAGGGACACATGAAATATAATTCATTTTTATCCATGTTAACACTATCCTCATACTAAAAAACTGAAGAACCGGAAAGAAAAAAAGTTTAATTTTGGTATTTTTTTAAAAAGTTGGCCAATTTAAAAGAAATTCTGATTTCTAAATATAAATACTTTGAAATCAATAATAAGGATAATTGTTTCAAACTTTTATTTGTTCTTGATGTTTGTCTTCATTAGTATTTGTTCAAGCTGCTTAAAAAATGCAGTTAGTCATTTTAAAGAGTCATTTACCATTTTAGCAATTTTCTAAAGCTTTCTTCTCCGTATTCGATTGTTTGCTAAAAAACTTTTTTTGGTCTATATTTCCTCCTTCAAAGTTTGGTAACACAAAACATCAGCTTACTATCATTATTTATACATATTTTCTTGTTTAAACTAGATTTGAAATAGTTGAATAGTAAAATCTTAGAAATCTTAAGGAAGTAATTTTTAATAATCACCTTATGAAATGCAGCAAAGTCAATTTGAATAGAATTATCATGAATTAATAATTCATTCTTGAGGGAACTTTTTTAAATGCACGAAATATATTTAAAAAATTCAATTTTTTGTATTACTCGATGATTTTCAAAGTTAAATGTACATGAAAGTTTACCCTATTTGCACATTTTAGTGTTTCATTTTCTATCATTTATATAATGTTGTCTCATTGTTTAAAACAGTGATATGCTATTTTCCCCTGTATTTCGATGAAATAAAATATTTCCATGGTATATTATTTTTAATTTCCCTACTGTCTTTTTTTTTTTTTAATCTCTGTTAACCCAGTATTTTCTTAAATGAGTGTGCAATTTTATAGTAAGTGCTGTGTTATGTTTCTTTTATAACTACTGATAGCACAGTGTAATCACTTTTATAATAATTTTTATTGAATAGACGGACAGAGTTTATATCACATGGCACTTGCCATCTTCAGGCAGTTTCTTTGGCAGATGTACGATTTCATATCCAAGATAGAGGACCTGTAATATCATTTACCATTACTCCTGAAATGGAATCTTCAATATCAGGTAATTAATCTTAGTATTTGACTAAACGGTTATGTTTTGGGAGTGCTTTATTATTTTGAGTAGCTTGTAATTTTGTATGTATGGTTAGCTTTTTCTTACTTTTATCCTTATGCATTGGTGTCTATTGGATTTTTCCTTATTATAGCTAAACCTTCAATTCATAAAGGCTTTTCTTACGTACAATGCAGTTATTTATTTTTTGGCTTATCTCAGTCTCTTCTGAGGAAATTTCTCACAAAAGTCATGGAAGAAGGAAAATTAGTAGATTATTTTGCTTTAACACAACTTAAATACAAATTACAAGGCTTCCAATTCTGTTCCATTGTATAGTACTTGCTACCATTTATGCCGAAATAGATTTTTCTTTATTTTGCTTTGAAGGTGTTCTGAAATCTACTTTTCCAAACATACTTTGTTCATTGACAGCTGTGATATTATCCAGCTTTATAATTCTCAGCAGTTGGAAAGTGCATATCATAAAGTGATTATCTTCCCTTAACCTCTCTTAAAAAAACAAGGCCATAGAAATGATGAGTCTCCCATGACAGAAATACAGTGACACCAGTCACCGTACAAAACAAGCCTTTACATACAGAATGATCAACAACCATTTGAAAAAATTTCATACTGAAGACTGTCATAGAGAATTAGAAAGATTATTCCGTACAAACAAACTGTAAAAATGCAGGCAATTATAAAAAAATAAAACATTTCATAAAGTTCATTCAGGAAAACATAGAAAGAAATCCCAAACACCATCCTGGATTCTTCACTAACATTGTTTGATCAGGGTAGATTTGAAGCTGATCCCATCAATGTAGGATCCACCAGTGGCTGTGCACATAGCGATCTCTACTGGGAGACAGAAGGTGCCTGGCTTATTGCATCCAACAACCTAGCCAATTTCTCCAAAATTTCACATAAATATGGGTTAGGACACCTTAAAAAGACCCTCACAGAGGGCTCCCACCTCAGCCTAGATTCCTGCTGTATATAATTGGCCATATTTCCAAAATTAAATCAAATCCATCAATCTCATTCCTGTAAGAAAATCAGAGAGAGAGAAGGATGAGAGATGTCCTGCATACAAAATTCACCTTGATCATAGTCTCAAGACTTTGATCATCGCTCTCTTTTAAAATTTTATCCTCTCTCCCTTCTTTAACATATCTGTACACTACATAACTGGTATTTTTTCATTCTTACTATACCTTACTATACCATGACAATCATACTTGATTGTCATGGAAAATTGCATTGGTTACTGTAAAAGCACTTACTTTTGCAAGGCTTTAATTTTTGCAATTTTTGCAAGCCAGACATAATTGCAAAAATTAAATCCTCGCGAAATATTTTTTTTTTCACTTCAAATAATAATAAAAAACCAGAAAACTTTCACTTATTAAAATTTAATGATTTATTGCACAGTTACAAACTCTAGACAACTTTCTTACAACTTCACTTTTTTTTAGAACTATTTCTTGAATGCTATAGAACTATTTCTTGAATATAAAACAATAATACAGCTCATTCACTTACAATATATATACCAGCTTCTTTGTAGCCATTCGAAATGGGGAGGGAGGCAGACGAACTTTTCGGACAAAATGAAGTTTTTTAAAATGCCTTATGCAAAAGGGGTTCTTATTTAGGTAGTTTCAGGATTTTTCAACTTTCGGTTCTATTCATATAAAATTTGCAAAATTTTCAGCTCTTGAAATCACCGATATCTTTATTTTCACAAAAATAAGTGCTTCTATGGTACTTAATTGTCTGAAATAGGAGAGAAGAACCATTGAGCAAGAAACAAAATATCTATTATAATTAAGGAAATGTCTTAAAAGACAACTTCTGCAGTGGTCAGATGTTTGCTAAAGGGCACATTGGCTGCAACCTGTATGGAATTCATGACTTCAGAGCCTGTGCTGGTTGCGCAGTCCCAATGTTCTACAGAATGTCATAAAAAATAATTCACTGGAGAATTTTTGGAAAAAGCCATTGAGCTGATGTTGAGATCAGTACAAGGATGCAACTCTCGGGGGCTTGAACCAGAGTCCCTTGGACTAGGAATCACAAGCAATACCACTGTGCTACATTGTGGTGCCGTGTTTAGCCCAAAAGATATTTTCTCCTTCTGTTCACATTTCGTGACCTCACAGTGTAGGAAATCACAAAATACAAATGCATGTTTTAACCATTCTGTTTTTCACATCCATGCCAATGAGGTGTCTTTTTGTACTAAATTGATAACACTACAACGTTGCAATTCACTTTTTTCCCCTATCTCGTACCGTTTTTGAGATACGGAAGCTAACTCCACTGTTTTTTACCAGGTGGTGATGTGAGTGGTCTCATTCGGTAGTGCATATCCAATTTACTGTACCTAGACACTACGTTTATAAAAATAGCAGCAGCCGTTCCGAAATTAAAAGGGTGACAATGGACTTAAGTGGCATACTGTATACTAGGGTGGGCCTAAAGGCCCCTAGGGTGGGTTTTGTGTTTAGCCCGAAAGGTAATATTTTCTCCTGTTCACATTTCATGATGTCACAGTGTAGGAAATCTCGAAAATACAAATGTACGTTTTAACCGTTCTGTTTTTCATATCCATGTCAATGAGGTGTCTTTACGTATTTAATCGATAATGCTCTACAACTGTGCAATTCACTTTTTTCCCCTGCCTTGTACCATTTTCGAGATACAAAAGCTAACTCTGCAGTTTCCACCAGGTGGTGCTGTGAGCAGTCTCATCTGGTAGCACATATCCAATTTACTATACCTGCATCACGCTTATAAAAATAACAGCAGCTGTTCTGAAATTAAGAGGGTGACAAAGGACTTTAGTGGGCATAATACTGTATATAATTTATGTAATGCTATTATTAAAAATTTTTATTTAAGTTTTTAAGTAAAAAGAAAATTTATTCATTGTGTATGTTATATAGGAAACATAAAAACACTATATTTAATGCTTTCAGGAGATTAGAAAATTAACTTTTGGGTTCCTTTTTTGTAATTTTCAGAGGTCTGAAGCTTTGATTGTGGAGGATCTAGATTGACAATGTTTAGTTTTATCTATCCTATTAAGACAGAATGCATAATTGAATGCTTTTCAGGGTGTGCACTATAATAATACTGGGATTTTGTCTGTCTAACCTGGATGTTAGTCTTTCTTAAGTATTCTCCATGTTTAAATTAAGTCTATCTATAGCAGTTTTTCCCCTAAAGTAAATGTCTGTATTTGAAAAGACATGGCATTTCGTATTGTCAAAGTCCTTAAAAGTAGAGCTGTTGCTATTATCCATTAAAGTCATTAAATATTTCATAACATCTTAGTATGTTTTGATCTCATTAATTTTTGTTAAATCTATCTCTAAACTTATCTATTAAAATCAGGGCTTCAAACCGTAATTTTATTCATTCTGGTTCAACTAAAAGAAAATATATCAGTTCAGTTCCAGTTTTCATTCCACCAAAAATCATAGTTTTTGGCAGGGGCGTAGCCAGGGGGGGGATATCGGGATATATCCCCCCCTCCCGAAATTTTTTTATTAGTGATGAAATTCCGTCTATTTATACACATATAAGTTCATATCCCCCCCCGAAAAATTTTCCAGGGGCATATCCCCCCCCCCCCCCGAAAATTTTTCCTGGCTACGCGTCTGGTTTTTGGTTCAGTTGCAAATGAAGAATTTTATTTTATGTACAGTAAAACCTTGCCATAACGATATTTGATACAACAATAAATCCCTCTATAATGATAAAATTTTGCGGTTGCGCAGAATTTCCATACAGTATAATATGTCCTTGATATAACGATACATAACGCTAAAAAGATAATTTTATTTGGTTCATTAAGTATCGTTGTATCAAGGTTTTGCTATATATTCTTATTTGTACTAAAAATTTAATTCTATTATTAACTGAATTAAATCTGCCTTCTAAGAGTAGTTTCATGTAAAACTGAAAGAGAAAACTAGTAGTGAACATCAAAACAGAAAATGGAGAAGCAATGTACCGTCTATTTTGCTAAAGCAGAGTGACTCCAAACAAGATGATTCTACACGGAAAAGGGGTGATAGGTTGAGATGGGTATTTTTTGAAGATCTATTTTGTTTTATTTCAGTTTGGAAATCAAGGAACTATTCTACTTATTGCTAGTTCAAGTGTAAACAGTTTTCAGCATAAAAGAGTGTTGCTAAACTTCCGTTTGCCTATATCAGAGCTGGTCCTAGGGTGGAGCGAACGGTGCGACTGCACCGGGTGCCATCTCTATGGGGGCATCAAAATACCTTGCTTTATAATATGTGTATGTATATTTGAGTATCCATATATTGTTGAAATTTTAGTTTTAACCCCTTTGAACTATTCTAGTTGCATGTGTGTGTGTGGGGGGGGGGGGGGGGCACATATTTGCATTTTGCACCTCTTAGAAAAATAGCTAGGACCGGCACTGGCCCATATTTTGATGAAATCAAATCAGACTTGCCGCATGCATAAATGGGAGGAAGGCTCTTCCAACCAAATTAATGTTTTTTTCCAGTTTTCGGTTCATTTCTGGTTAGAGTCCCTAACTAAAATGCTCAGCAGCAGTTTTAATGCATTTTCCTGTTGATTCTCAGTTTCTTTTTCAAACAACTTTATCTATGTAATAATTTCCAATTCCATGTCATACTTCAAGTACACAGACTCTTTCCGTGTTGATTCTTTTGTGCAAGATAATCTGTCTAAAGCCCTTGTTTCCTTGCATGCAGCGAATGCTGCGTGCCATTTGCAGCTTGTGAGGAAAGAAGGGCTGAAGAAATGTATGCTATGGATAGGAGATGGTAACTGGCCACACTGCTAAGGTCGTCAATCTCCGTGCTGAAGAATGCCACACGCCGCTGACAAGGAAGCGAGGGCTAAAGGATTCTTTTGATATTTTGTTAACATATATTTGCTGGTCTTCCCAAAAGAGACCTTACTTTATTAATCATATGAAATACTTCATTAAAACAATGATAAAACTGAATTAAAAAATACCTTTACATGCTCAGTATTATAAACAACTAAATACACCTGTTTCTTTACCTGCAGAATGTCCACTTTGTGATGAATTACACTAAAGCTGTGGTGCAAAAAATGCTTTACTTGCAAATCAGTGAATACATCACTCTTTTATACAGCTTTTGAATTTCTGGTGATAGATGGCTGGGCATTGCTGGTAAAGCATACAACTGCAGCACTGATATACAGGGTTTGAATCCATCTTCTGCCAACCTTGATGCTTTAACTCCAAATATCTGAACTTTTGATTTCATGTTAGAAATATATAAATCTGGATAGAGCTGAATATATATATACACACTTGATATATATATATTTTTTCAAGGAGTATAAACATTTTTGAATTTTAACAGAGAAGATAAAAATCTATAGAAGTTGTGAAAAGTTGATTTCACTTTACTTAAACTAAGAATAACCCTAACTATTTTTTTACAGTTTGCTTTTCAAATTATTTAGCATGTGCTCATTTTAAAATTTTTTTCTGTAGATGCTAGGGCTTCTTCTCCACCATCATACAATCAAACCATTCTTATTTCATCAAATAATGCCTCTCAAAGTGAGGTACGTATACATTATATCTGTCAGTAAAGTAATTTTTCACATTTTTAATTGTTAAAAGTATAAATGCATGAGTTATACATATTCATTTTAAAAAATCATTCACTAAAATTATGTTTTTCCGATATGTAGTCAATATTGATTTAGATGTTATTGTACAGGATGGAGTAATCCTAGTAAAAGCTTAAATTTTGAATGTGGGAAATTTCTGTATTAAAAATTTCTGTAGCATTTATGATATAATAAAGTTACAAATGATGCCAGTTCTGCCATTTGTACAAGGTGTGCACCGCACACAGGTGGCCAGAAAAAGGGAGCAGCCAAAATTATTGCATGATTTTATTCCATTGTCTATATAATATCTTTGTACTGCATTACTGAAGCATTATTTCAGTTATTTTTTATATTAATACAAGATTATATTTCCCTGCATATTGTATACATGATCTGATATCCGATAGTTGAATTTGTAGACAGTAAATCTTGCAAAGCTTATTTCATGAAAATAACATAATTTTTCTCTATGTATGTTTTTCCTTTGTTGTTCCATAAGATAAATTTTATTTTCATACCATATGACTACAGTAATATTGGAAGTAAGCACCACGGCACTTATGAGTTTAAAAGTTAAGGAATTGCAGATGCGGCATATCCGATGTAATTTATTATTATTAAAAAAAAAAAAAAAAAAGGAATGTCGAAAAATGTTAAAATCACCATTTGAAAAAGAAAGTTAAAAATTGAAGGTCTCGCTCTGTCTGCCACACGGATATCGGCTCGATGGTTGGCGAGTTGCTGTTTTCTTCCTTAGCCGATTTAATTGCCAGGTACATTCTTTGGCCGTAAAATGAGTTGCAATTTCAGAGGGCGGATCTGCTACCTAATGTCCAAATGGGACTGCTGCTTTACCAAAATAATTTTTACTGAGGAATGCTGATTCATGCTGAAATAGACAAACCTGTCCTGGAAAAGATAAAGAAATGCAAGTTTGCTGAGGCTAACAAATAGCCTTTATTTTTATTAATAACACTTAAACTACACAATTACATGTATGGATCATTAGATCCTGAAAAATACAAAAGGGATAATTGGATCCAATGAACTGACATCAAAATTTAAAGTTGAAAAAGTCCTATGACAATTTAAATGATGTCTTTAATAGTATAGAACATTAAGTTCAAAAAAGGATTAATGATCAGCATTTATTTTATGCAACCTATAATTAACAGGGTTGGAAAAAAACCCGGTTTATTTGAAAAAAACCAAAAAACCAGGTTTATTTGGTTTAAACTGGGTTTTTTGGGGTTTTTTTTAAAATCCTTTTATAATTACATGTTACATATTTATAAATAAAATTATTTGTAAAATGTTCAAATAAAAATTAATATTTCTTCTGGAAGTAATTAAAACAAAGTAAATAAAAAGTTGTTGCTATACTTATGTGGACATTGAAATCATTCAATTTTAATATTTTATTTAGAGATAGTATTTTTTTAAATTTAGTATCTACTTATATAATTCGCTAATGTATGCGGTACCAAAATTGACGATATTTTTATGCTGGGAGCGGCAAGAACTAGATGTAAACATTAGCGTAATAACAATAACACACGTTCAAAAATCCAGATTAACAGTTGAATGACATCAAGTGAAGCAAGCCTATTCGTTACTGGTTAAGTGTGTCACACAGTAGATAGATTAAAAAATAACAATGTAGGTGCAAAAAAGCAAAATCTTTCGGATTTTTTTACTTCACGTTTATTGCACATTTAAAAAAAAAAGAAAACCACTTTGCAATGGGTTGAAGTATATTTTAGCCATTTCCCGTTTCCATACACGAAAAAGCAAATTGTTTCTTTTTGGTTTGATTAATGGCAACCGTACTCTGAGTGATCTGCCAAGGATAGGAGATGCCTTCGGCCATCTACCATTTTCAGTGACATTACCACTGTGCCATGATGAGGACTCCAAAATCTTTCGGATCCATTCACATGTCCCATGGTCACCATCAGCTTTTGTCATGATGCCCCCAAAATTTGTAGCAACCATAACCTAAATACATTTCATGACAAATACTCTTAAAACCATGAAATATGATTTTCGTTGAAAGGACTCTACTGATAATTTAGACAAAACTGACTGAGTATATATGGTAAGGTATGGGGGGGGGGCGAAGCTGGCCACCTTGGCAGCTAGTATAATATAATACAATAGTAATTGTTTACTACATTTTACATGGAATATTGCTCTTAGATTCATCAGTAATAATGGCGATAACTAGTTCAAAATAATATTTTTAAGGTTTAGAAATAAGTTGTTAAAACACAAAACCTCTATTTTGGAAAAGTTCAAGTATCAAGCATTATTCAAGTTAAAAATGCAGCCTATAATTTAAGTTTAATTAATAATTTTTAATAATTATAAAACAATAAGGTATCTAGAGTGGTATAATAAACTTATTCTTGATACTTATGAGGATAATTTAAAAATATATCAGAACGTATTCTATCTGTAGTATTCGTAATTTTAAATTATTCTTTTAAAAAAACCAATTGGTTTTTTTGAGAAAAAAACCATTTGGTTTAAACCATGGTTTAAACCGTGGTTTAAACCAGTCGGTTTAAACCATGCCAACCCTGATAATTAATGTTACATTTTTAATTTAGCGAGAAGAAAAAGTATTTAATTATTAAATGTTTAAATCAATTTGGATCACATCCTTAATGAAAATTAGCTAGCCTCATACTAGGAAAAAATACTAGCTTTAAAACAAATTTAGAAAATTCAAGCCATTGCATTTCACGATTCATACCCTTCCCGCATTCTCGTTCTGAGAGGCATTCAGCTTATATATGAGCCAAGCTGATGGTAATTACCATTTGGCTATGACTAAAACGTCATCGCTAACAGGATTCAAAGGCGATGACCACGGGCAAAAAATTTGTTTATTGACATGGCAACGTAACCGAGTAAAATAAAGATATTTGCATATCAAAACTAGCATCGATATATACAGATATACGTTCTAAACAACAGAAAAACTAAACTCCTTCACTGGAGGCGGAGACAACTAAACTTAGTTGTTTACTGTTTGGCACACACATGTAATGCTGTTCGTTTTACATAGTCAGCATTCGCTATAAACGTCAGAATTGAAAGGATTCTTTGGGGGGAGGAAGAAACCCGGGAAGTTTAAACTTTTGAACTTTGTAAAATGTTTTTATTTTAATTCAATTTATTTTAAATCTTGATATATTTAAAAATATCAAAAGTTTTTATAAACTTCCAACAAAATGTTTAACGTCCTTGTTTGTCACAGCTAGCATTCGGTTTTCAGAATCAAAGTGCTTTTGTTAAGTGCACCTAAACTAATTAAGCATTCACCTTTTCTTTTCTGACATCACCAGTCATTTTGTAAATTTTTTAATTTTTTAGCTTTTATAAAATACAAAGGTTGAGATAGCTTTCTCACACTTTCGCTCACTTACTTCCTGTGGTCTGTTAGATTGATGTTTGTATGAAGGGCTGCTGTCTCTTATAGTTTTTATGCAAGACTAAGCAAGAGCAAATTATTTTTAAATAAATATCACTTAAATTATGCAGCATGTTTTTTTTATTAAGGAGCTTATTCCACTGTTTTGCGAAATTCTGCAAATGGCGGAAGACAGGCACATGTCAAGGGGTTGCAGGCCCCCTTATCCCTGAAATAAAATCCCTACGCTACTGACAGAAGAAATATTTTAAAGCCCTCTTAAAAATGCTCAATTCTTAGAAATCCTTCCTACCTCTTTTACTTCAAAGGTGAATCAAATCCCTTTCCTTGAGTACTAGGGTGGGGAGAAAACGAGTCATCAATTGCTCACGTTTCACTGCAGGGTGGTCAAGTGACTTAATTAGATACCTGTATCTTCCCTCTCATTGCTTACTTCATCTGCATTTTTGCGTCATCAATTTTCAGGGTGTGTTACTATTTCTCATTTTAAAAATTTTTTTTTAATCTTAAATATTTTTTTCGATAAAATGACTTAGAAGTTATACTGCTGCATTTAAATTTCTAGTCATTATGAGAGCCGAAAATATTAGAAATCATCCGGCAGCACAAGAATTTAGAATAGAAGAGAGATGCATTTGCTGGTGGCGATCAGAAAAATTCACCATTGAGGAAATGCCCAAATTGAAAAAGGAAAGGCATGGTGATACAGCTCACTGGTTGGAGTAGGAGAAGAATTTAAAGACCTGGATTTTGGAAAAGCATGAAAAAGGGCTGTCGATCTCAACTGTCAGAATTCGGATACAAGCAAAAAATATTGCTGCTGATATGAGAATTGCCAATTTCAAAGGAAATGCTAATTGGTGTTTCCGTTTTATGAAAGGCTCAATTTGTCTGTGAAGCAGAATCTCCCGGCTGACTGGATCCAGAAAAAAAAGGAAATCCTCGATTTTGTGATGAAGTTGAAATCTGAAAAGAATTTTGTCTTTCCATTTAATTAACATGGACGAAGTGCCGCTAATGTTTGATTGCCCTGGGTAGAACTGTTACTTTAACTGGAGAGAAGTGTGTTTCGGTTTTAACTACAGGCCATGGAAAAACTTCTCTCACATGTGTTTTATTGTGTACCAGCGAGTGGTGAGAAATTGATGCCGATGTTAATTTTTAAAGGGAAAACCTTAACCAAGGAAAATTTCCCATCGGACATTGTTATAAAATGTAATGAAACAGGATAGATGAATGAAAGTCTAATGATAGACTGGTTCAATGAAGTGTGCAGGAAGAGAAATGGCACTTTTTTCTAGCCAAGTGTGTGCTGATTATGGATTTCATGGCAGGGCATTTAACAAAGCGCATGAAGGAGACGGCAAGGAAAAGTGCAGCTTCTCTAACCATCATTCCATGTGTGCTCACTAAAATATTGCAGCCTTTAGATTTGTCTCTAAATCACAGTTTTAAGAGCCACATGCAACAGCAATGAGAGACATGGATGGCAAGTAGGCAGTGGCATAGTGAGGGGGGGGGCAAGGGGGGTCTACCATGGCCCCGAGTACTGCTTGCAGAGTGTTGCCAAATTGTCTCTAAGGCAAAGAAAATTGGTCAAAAAATAGCATGAGGGGAGCCAAAAAAGTATCGTACCCGGGCACCAGTTCTGCTCGCTACGTCACTGCAAGTGAGATGCACTCTTATACTAAAGGTGGCAATCTAAAAAAGCATCTTACATGGAGGTGACGAAGTGGGTATTGGCAGCCTGGAATGCCATTTAGCCGAATACAGTTATTTGGGGATTTTCAGAGGCTGAAATAATTCCTCGTACTCAGGATGCTGATACTGATATCGAGCTATTGGATCGTGAGGAAAGTTGCCCTGAGCTGGATGACGAGGTGTTAAAATTGTTCCAGTCGGACAGTGAATTGAGCGATTTCAAAGGCTTTTGATTCCACTAATGGCTGGTTCATATAAAGTGGATGTGACCCACTAATAAAAAGCATGCCAAGTTGACACTACATACACTGCTGGCCACCCAAATTGCAACACCAAGAAAAACAAGAGATATCACAACAAAATTTATTGTGTAGATAACATGTTGACCAAGTAACAAATGATTAAATTTACAGCATTCTATGAAGCGTGGTTCCTGCCAAAATCAGTACCCAGAGTAGCCGCCGTTGTTGGAGATCACAGCTGCCACACGCCTCGGCATTGATTCAAAGAGACTTTGAATGTGTTCTTGGGGTACAGCAGACCAAGCAGCTTCCACACGTTGCCAAAGTTGATCTGGTGTGACAGCTGGGGATGAACTCTGGGTCAGTCGTTGAGCAACCATGGACCACATGTTTTCTATCGGCGAAAGATCCGGAGAGCGCGCCGGCCAGGGAAGCAATTCAATCTGGTGATTGACGAAGAACCCTTGGACAATGCGTGCCACGTGTGGCCGTGCATTATCCTGCTGAAATATGGCTGTTGGCAAGCCCTGAAGGTAAGAAAGGACAACTGGCTCCAACACCTCGGAGATGTAGCGCTGGCTGGTTAAAGTACCGGCAATGCGTACTAGAGGAGTGCGAGAGAGATATCCGATACCGCCCCATACCATAATACCCGGTGCAGGACCAGTGTGACGGTGCATAATGCAGCTGTTCAGCATCCTCTCTCCACGGTGTCTCCAGACTCGAATCCGACCGTCGTGGTGTTGCATACAGAAGCGTGACTCGTCAGTAAAGAGAATTTCATTCCATTCTGTCGTCCACATCCTTCTTTCATCGCACCATTGGCGGCGGAGACGTCTGTGGTTCCGCGTCAGAGGTAGACAAAGCAATGGACGTCTTGCGGACAGACCATTCTGCTGTAAACGACGTCGAATGGTACGCGCAGACACTGGATGATGCGTTACAGACTGAATCTGCTGTGATATGGTTCGTGATGTGACTGAGCGGTCCGTCACTGCCATGCGTACAATCTGCCTGTCATCACGTGACGTGGTGCACAGTGGTCGATCACGTCTGTCCGTCGTACCCTCCTGCACCCAACGATCACATATCCGCATCACAGTTGTTTGGTTTCGTCCAATACGACGACCGATTTCCCTGAAAGATAACCCACAATCTCGGTATGCCACTATCCTTCCTCTGTCAAACTCGGATACTTGATCAAAAGATGATCGTTGTTTCCTACGAGGCATAATTTATCGTTTTTTTGAAAAAAAAGCAAGAAAAACACTGCTGTACTTGAAACCGTCGAAATCTCCAAGCCTTAAATAGCGCTTTGAGGTGGCGCCACAGGCGCGCTTGATGTGCGTCTGCGCTGAAATTCTAATCATTTGCATATCTCACCTCAGCTAATGCATGTTGTAAATTTCATATTATTTGCATGCTTCCTTCAGGGTGTTGCATTTACGATGGCCAGCAGTGTACTTAAAAAACATGCTTATTAGATGCTATCCACCTAAAAAAGAGTGCTTAGTGTTGCCAACCACTTTAAACAACGTAGAGCATCATGAGTAGAAGGGTCGGCATCCCGTGCTGTGTGTTAGATAACCAACGGATGTCTCCTCAAGTCCCTGAGAATAAATAAACTAAGAAAGTAAATCGTCCTATTATTAAAAAAACCCTTTAAAGTATTTCATTAATTTAACTCTTACATTAAAAAAAATGATCGAAGCTTAGGCATTCACCTACATTTAGTGCGGCACTTATGCTGAAATTTTAATGTTTGATTAAATATTGCAGGTGCGGAATTTAGGACGGGTTTGGTGCTTACTCCTGAAATTACTGTACACACATACACATATTATATATATATGTGTGTGCGTTGCCAATCCTAGTCTCGAATAAGATTTTTTAATTTGATGTTTGCTGTATTCTACCTAGATAATATAACACAGTTTCTAGACTTTTATTAAATTTGTATTAATATTAGCAGGACTGGGAAGTAGCACGCTACAAGTAGCGAAACTGCAGTAGTCACTGCTTTTTTTATGGTAGTGTAATGCACTACTTTAAAAAAAAAGTAGTGTAGTATGTAGTGCACTACAAAAAATGAGTAGTTTGTAGCACGCTTTTGGAAACTATTTTTAAAGCTATTTTTGCCACGTCATCACTTCCGATGATTGATCACATTGTGTAATTGCTCTTTCTTCGGACTCAAGCATAGAACTGGAATTGATGCTTGAAGGAACACCCAGTCCCACCCCAGGCGGCACACACCACACTCACACAAGTGAGGGAAGACAAGAGAAGGGGGTTTGCTTTGCCTGAAGCCTGACCTTCTACATCCCTTTTATCATTCGCAGTATTATTTGTTGAATCATCACTCTGCCAGAAAGAAGACAGAAAAAGAAGGAAAGAGAGTTTCAGAGCTGATCATATTTAGATAGGGCCGCGGGGCACTGGGTTACTTCGGGGCTCCCTTTAGTATACCATACCAAAGCATTTTAACATATTTTCAGAGTTTGATTATCACACTGGTGTGCAGGCAATAGCCCAGGCCCCCTGAAAAATAAGGGCCTCCCAAATCTCTCGATTTATTGTATTAAATTTATATATGCTGTAATAATTTTTGTTAATTAAAGCTAAGCTAAGTTTAAGCTAAATTTCCTTTATAATATCTATATCATTATTGTGTAACAATAAAAAGGCTTCAAGATGTATTTTCCGGTCTTCTAACTCAATGATAATGGTTTCTAAGACGCATAGATCAATAAATAAGAAATTAAAAGCATTTTTGAAAACTTATAGCCATATGCACTTATCACAAAATATCCATTAGTTAGCATTTTTTATATTATCACGGAGAAAAGACAATTTTCTGGGATGCGAAACTTGATGCACATATACACTAATAATACAAATTGATTAAAAAATATTAAAATCAATTTTAAAGGCATAGTCTTGTTCTAAATGAGTATAAGTACATGGGTAATTTTTAATTCAGTTTTAGAATTATTTAAAAATGTTTTATTTTTATGCTGGGAAAATAGAAAACAATCAAAAATAAGGTAAAATACCTGTAATAGTATTGGGGCCCAAAATAACCTCTTGCCCCAGGGCCCCATCTAAATATGATCAGGGTCTGCATATTTTTGACCGCTATTGCGTTTTTGCAACATAAAACATTTTGAAAACTTCCAACAGGGAATTTAAAAGAATTACGTACACATACTTGAGCAAGATTATATAACCAAGAATAATTTTTATTTTAATATTTTACCCATTTGTATTATCAACTCTTATGGATATTAAGTCTGGGATGGTTATTTCTACAAGGTGCTCAAGTTTGGCATGCTAGAAAATTTTCCTGGGCCGACAAAAGAATTGCAATTTTCTTTTCTTCTTTAAAACATAAAACACAAGGCACTGGTACTTGGGGTAAAAAATGGCATTTCAATTTACTGTACTTTTATCAAATCATGTTTACCACCCGAAAAATGTCTCCCAGTTGATCTAGTGATGGACAACAATTACTACTACAAAGGAAATTCAGTTTTATTATTATTATTTCAGTATATATGAATTTCTAATCTGTATTATTGGTATATTTGGGGCCCCTGGCTATTGCCCCCCCCCCTGCCAGTGTGATAATCTGGGAATGTCAGAGAGAAATCAGAATTAGAACAACTTGCATTTGCATTGATGTTTGCCTCACCATGGCACAGTGGTTATGCCACTGAAAATGGTAGATGGCCGAAGTGTGAAGGTCCCGGGTTCGGGGCCCATCGTGCAGCTGTCGATCTAATGGTCTGGAGTTTTGGTAGGTTTTCTCCAGATGTAATGTGAATACGCATTAGAACCCCTTAGAAAGTCCTCCTACCAAGGCACCCCCCTTGGCAGATCGCCCTAGTGTAGCGTTGCCATAATCACATACATTGCATTGATGTCTAGTCTGATTGAGAATGTAAAAGAAAAAGTAGCTGCATTTAACTTCATATTAAGGCAAGCCCCATAGGTAGATCCAGAGGGGGCGTGTGCACTCCCGAGGTGAATCAAGTTTAGATCATAAAAATTGACTTATTTTGAAAATTAGAATGCATATAAGGTTTGAGTTTTTAAAATATCTATTTCTGTGCATAAAAGTGAGTATTTTTTTGCTTTCGAAAAGGAATTTTACATATCTGTAAATAGTAGGGATGTAACAGATATCCTGCAAGTATCCGGTATCCGGCTGATTTTTCAATATCCGAAATACCGTCGGATATCCGAATCATAATTACCTGATATCTGACTTCTCAGCCTGAAATCCGGCTATATACTACTAAAGTTCTAACTATAATATGCATGGGAGAGGATGGAAAATTATATTTGAACATTCTTGATAAAGTGATATAAAACAAACAGAGGGAAATATCGTTTAACTGAAAAAATAGCACATTTAACACTGGAAATGGATCATTCAAAATAAACACACAATTTCAACATTTGTTTAGTAGTTTTTGAGCACATTTATAACTAGTTAAGCTAATATTTAGAGTTGATTTCATGCGCATCTCGTGTAGTGTGCATGTGCAAATTTGGAGGCGATCTTCTCATCCTTTTCAGCTGTAGACTCAGGGTTTCGACAGACTTGGAAAGTCGGGGAAAGTCAGGGATTTGGGATAAAAGTCAGGGAAATTTGAAGAAATTAAAGAAAGGTCAGGGAAATGCAAGAATATTTGAATTTTGCTGCAAAATCAAGAAAATACTTCCTATTTGAATCTAATTGTAGAAATTGTTTTATTTTCATTTTCTTATTTAACCTTATAAATAATTTTAAAATGTGTCCTTTATTAACATATCTTGTTCAGTTGAAATATTCTTAATTTTATCAAACATGGTTTTTGTTAGAATCCAGTGATGTCAAATAGTATTTTTGTGTATATTGATTTTATTATTATTATTATTATTTGTAAAAAAGGGGCAAAATATATAAAAAGTTATTAATTAAAGGATGTAATATTAAAAATAGAAACACAAAATTCAGGAAAGCATGCTAGATAAAAAGTCAGGGAAGAGCATGATAGATGTCAGGGGAAGTCAGGAAAGCAAAAGCTGTGAAATCTGTAGAAACCCTGTAAAAGTAATTTAACTTAAAATAAAACTAAAAATGACTTTGCAAATTAATATTAAATTATTAAAACAGAAAAAGGCATTGCCTATTTTGGAAAAAGTTAACTCATCTGTCATAAGTATTTTATTAAATAGATATCTTATTCTTAAATAAATAAAAAAAGTATGCATTTCTTTGTGAAAATAATCTGCAATTATAGATATATTAATAAATGTGTCATGGTTAAAATTATTCACTTCTGCCAGTACAGCACATATAAAAAGAATATTTTAACTTTTTGCATTTTAAATAACATTTTTTATGTACATATATGAAAAGATATTTAGTTTTTGTAAATTATAAGTCAATTATTAAAATAATGCTGTCTGAAACATGTTTGAAATTTATTGTTCTGATGTCATATAAAAAAAATGAAAAAGCACACTTCATAACTAAATACATGTTTAGTGCTGGATATCCTTACCCGCCAACCAAAGGAGCTTCGGATATCCGATATCCGGCAAAATCACTATCCGTTACATCCCTAGTAAATAGTATGCTTTTGTAACATCATTAATTTTCTTTGGTCTTTTTTTTTTATTGCACCCATAAATACAGTGTAGTGTCCACTTGCCCACTGTTCAGTGTCCAGTGTTCTGTGAACTTCCTGTTAGGCGATATCCTTTCAAATCTGACATGATATATAGTCAGTCCTCATAATTAGTGAGCACTCCCCCCCCATTCCCTCACTCACCACCATCTGTGAAAAACTACAATCAGTAGAAAAGGAAGTGTGAGAAAAACTTAGGGTTTTCTCATAGGAATTCTCTTGAAAGCATCAAAGCCACTTCTCGAAGAGTTGCCCACATTTTTAATTTTCTCTGTCTTCTCCTTATGATCGATGTATTCAACAACAATTTTATTTAAGCTTAGTTTTAATAAGTTTATTTATATTAAGGTTTGCTCATTTTTCGACATTACAGTGCACTTTTTTGATTTTGGGCACTCTTTATTATCTTTGTGGCCTGGTGTTATGTTCAACTTCCACAAGAGTAATGACAGTTCTGTAGTATTGTTGTTGCTTTTCAAACATTAATTAATCACATGATTATGTTCTACAACTCAGAATGTTTTTTGTTTCAAAGAAATGTAAAAACTGATTAGTACATTTTTTGTGGAACCTAAAATTTAAAAAATAAGTAAATATATAGAAATTGTATATAAAAAATTTTTTTTGACGAGTTGATAACCTCATTCTTTTTTAAGTTCATTAAAAAGGGAAAAAAGGTATAAACATATGCATCCAAGATATTATTTTAGGAGCTAAAAATATTGCTGACCTCGGTTAAAGTGATCTTCATTTGTAGTGACAGTTCTGAGCGCCGGTCCTAAGGTAGAGCGAATGGTGTGACTGCACCAGGCGCCATCTCTACCAAGACTGTTCAGAATCATATAACAATCTGGGTGTCAGAAATGTTTCCATTTTCCTGTTAATAATTGTTTAATAATAAATCTTTTAGTCAATGTACAATCCCACATTTGTAATCAATCATGTTAATAATGAATTTTAGTGAACTTTCTGTGAAAGATAAATTATTAACAGGTACACGAGGATGGCTTACCCAGGGATGTTAATTCTGCGCCGACTGCGCCGAGCTGCTCCAAAACGCAAATCTTGCACCAAACTGCGCTTTTTGCCGATTTTTGTGCCGAGCTGCGCCGAATACGTCATTTTGACTCTTTGTTAATTTTTTGCCACGCTTGCAAACTTTGCTTTTCTTATCTGCATTTATTGTAAGTGTTGACTCTAGATTGATTTTGCAGGGCGCAGCGCCCGGTGGCCCTTTTATCATCTTTTTAGTGCCCGGCGGCCCCATTTCTTTTCTTTATGCGCAATCCTGGTTTTACATTTTTATTATTAGTCAGAAATCACTAGTTTTTATTTCTTACATACCATTTGCGGCCCATCACGAAAATACGTTAATTAAAAAGGCTCCTTCACAGAAATACGATTGAGTACAATAACTCCATCATAAAAATAGGTTCGATTGAAAGCGGCCCTTTCACGAAAACCGTCTATGAAATCGGATCTTTCCCACAAATGCCTTTTTCAAATATTCTATTCTTTCAGATCGAAATACTGTTACTGCCTTTTTCATTGTCTTTGCATTTGCGCGAGCCGAGTAACCCGAAAAGGGCCTCTCTAGTATGTTTTGTTTTTGCTGACTCAATGAGAAGGCCGAACGGCCGGTCAGAACTACATGGGCATTTCACTTAGGAGTTAGGGGAAGAAAAAAAGGTTGGGAAAATCAAAATTTTCTTCAGTTATCTAAAAATTTGCGATTCCATCTGTCAATCCTCAAATATCGGTAGCTACGTTTGATAAATAAGTAGTTGCGAATTATCAAACAATCATTATTTCATAGTTCGTCGCCAGCTGTATTTAGTTATTGCTCTTTATGTTTTTAATAGTTTTGCGCACTAGCAAGTTTTTTTTTTAAATTTAATTTCTCCCTAAACGATTTACTCTTTTTAATCGGCTTTCTTAGTACATATTATTCTTAATGTATAACAGCTATTTACTAACCATACATAATTAAGGATGTTACAGAAAGTATGCCATAGCAAAACGACGTTTTGCGATTTGAAAATTTTGCAGGATTTGCTTGTTTGTTATGGCAAGCCTAGATAAGGGATATCTCCTAAGGGAGGTGCCTTGGTTGGATGACTTTTTAAAGAGTTCTAACGGGTATTGACGTTACATTTGATGAAACCGACAAAAACTCCAGACCGACAGTCGCGCGGCTGCACTTCAACACTTCCGGCGTCTACTATGTTCAGTGGCTTTATCCACTCAAATCGATCTAAAAAACGTGCGATTTGCGACGTTTTGCGAACAAAGCAGTTGAAAGACATTACACTTTTGCCAAAAAAGGAGCATAGTAATGATCTTTTGCTTTAGCAGTGTAGCGCTAGGGTTATTGGCGCCCGGTGCGGTCCTTCAGTTTGCCGTGCCATTCATTCTAAGCTTCATCATGATGCCCCCATTTCGGTACTTTAGTTTTCCACCATATTATTTTTAAGTGTCCTGCCGTCCACCATCTTTTTTTTTTTTTTTTTTTTTTTTTAATTCTCAACATTTTAATGAATGAAGAAAAAATATTAAAAGCAAAAGATAAGTAGTTCTGTTAAAGGATGTCTTGAGAAAGCAAACTGTGTCATAAGTTAACAGCTAGTTTATTCCTAAAACAAACTGTCATCAATTTAAGCTTATTTTCAGTTTTTAAAAACTAAAAGAAAAAAAACTTTAAAAAAAATTGAAATAATTCTGGAATGTTTTTTAATATATAATTTGTTTGAGTACTTCTGGCAAAAGATGTTAATTATTTTTATTATTTTAATTATTTTAAGCTGATTAAAAACATTTGATAGTTAAAATAAAATATTAATGCTTTTTCATTTTCAAAAGATTAAAACAAGGTTTAAGAAAGAAAATTTTTAGAGACCTTTTTAAGTATGTTACAAAAAATTAAAAATAAAGCTTTATGAAAAATAAATTATTTAAAATAACCGTATTCCATACCTTTGGACAATTCTGTGAGTTAAAAAATATTTATTTTATACCCTGCTAAAAAACTTACATGTAGTAATTATTTTTATTTATTTTAAAGAATAGTGCTTTTTAAAAATCTTATATTCATTTTTCATGAATGAGCAAACATTAAATTAGAAGTGAAAGAAGAACAAATATATTTCAGTGATTTGATATGGTATTGTACATTCCAACCATTGGATGTAATACAAAATTTGAATGACTGTGTCATTTATTCTAGCAATCTTCTGTGTTCTGAATTCAATTTTCCCAATTTCTATAGTTATCAATTGATGAATGAGTTGAATTGTTTGATGCAATTCCAAATAATGTCTAATAGTAATAAAGGTATATATTCAGTAACTTTAAAAATCTTTACTTGGTAATCATTCAATAATTATTGCGAACAAAAGAAATTAAATAAAATTATGATTTATATTATTAAATTTTATATATCCTGCACTGCAAAAATTTTATTATTTTTATTACATGCTAAACACATCTATCCTAATCCACTTACACTGACAGTCCTTTTCTGTTTAAAAGTTTGTACCAATATAGGTGAAATATCATATATGAATGTGATCCAGTTGTGATAGTGTGATAAAATTGAGGAACAAAAATTAACAGTCACTCTACCTTCTCCTACTGCTTAACAAATCATGTCTGGCTAAAAATTTCTGAAACCTTCTTCAATAAATGTACAATTCTTATAAATAATAAACATCTACATTACGTAATTTTGAGAAAAAAAATTAAGCAGAAAATTCAAAAATAACTTATATTAAAGCTTCTTTTTTTTTAAATCAAAAACTTCTAGTTATGAACCAATTTAATTCACATATTTATGTCATGTCTAGAGAAAATATTATCAACAAATCATTTTTCCTATTTCGCTTACACTTCTTCTACAGGATATTTTCTCCAAAAGAAGAGGGGGGGGGGAAACAAAAGACAAACTGGAAAAAATCTAACTATGCATTGTAAGTCAGAACACATATTACAACTCTACATGTTAAATTTTCGGGGATCAGATAGTTTCAAACCAGTTTCTAGATATGTTATCTACCTGTACACTCTCGTGGAACCCCAAAGTGTCCTTTTTGAAATTTCCCCCCCAGGCGGCCCTTTTTTCTAGAGTCAACACAGCTGCAATTTTATGCTCCAAAATCATGTTAATTCAGATCCCAAATCTTAGTTTTCCTCGCGGAAGCTAAATTTTTTGTGCTCCCAAATGGAATTTTTCTGCTCCCGAGGTGCTCGCAAATGAAATTTTTTCTGCTCCCGGGGTGCTCCCAAATCGAATGTTGGAGTTATCATCCCTGCTTACCGAACCCTACATTGTTACAAGATTCATAACTGTCTTATTTACCTTTACCACTCTTTAAATTTTTGCCAGTGAGTTTCAGAGCACCCTGCATATTTGAGAGTCCATATATTATTGAAGTTGAAATCCTCATTTTAACCCCTAAAAACTTTTATAGCTACATGTGTGGCATAGCTTGGTGCAGGAGGGTCCCTAGGGTAAGAGCCTCCTTGAAAACATAAAAAAGAAGCCCTGTATTATGCTCCAGATCAAGTCTTTGTTAGTTTTTTAGTTCGAATATGGCACTCCGATGCCTTGTTTACCGTGTCGGGCTGCCCCTGGCTACCGGGACTCGTTCAGACATTCAAAATTTTTTTTTTTTTGGTAATCTTTTTTGGTTCTTATGATTTTTTTCATCCTTTCAGAGCTCACTTTGACAATTTATTTTTATCATACATGTATTAATACTTAATTAGTTTCAGCAGTACTTCAATAATTAACAGTAGTCAGTAGCGTATATATAGGCTTCCATTTTGGGGGTAGGGGGATGATTCGATATATTTTAAATTTTATTGTTCTAAAGTTAAAAGAAATGTTTTAAAATAGCTCTTTTTTAATAATTGCTTTTGAGTTTCGGAGGGGACCCGCCACCCCCCTCAAACACTCCCCTGGTAGTTGATAGCAATAGTTTTCTCTAATTAGGATATCAATAGTTTTCTCTAATGAGTATATCAATATCCTTAAATGTGAATGTAATGCAAACTGAATCTTTAGCAAAATTTGTCTCCTAAAAGTAGCGAAGTAGTGACTAAATTTCAAAAGTGGTGTAGCTAACTACATTTGTCAAAAAGTAGTTGTAGTTAACTACATTTTTTGAAAAGTAGTTGTATTTGTAGTTTGCTACAAAAAAAAGTAGTTTTTCCCACCACTGAATATTAGACTTATATGGCATGTGGTATATGTATCGTGATGATATTATAGTGGACTCTCTGACATACTGTCTAGTTCTTATGCTACTTCTTAGTCCCAACTGAGTTGTCTTTATTGTGATCATGTAAAGAGGTGTGTCTAGTCGTGCAAGTAGTTTAACCCTCTGAGCGTCTTGGAAATGGGCAAATAATGTAAAGTTGTTTTTACTTCAAAATTTTCATGCAGCTTTAAAATTATTTAAAAAATAAATTTTTGATAGGAAGGTTTGTAATTATTAAAAAGTTAACTCCTAAAATACCCATAAGCCTTAATATCGAAATATATTTTATGATGCCTTGGTGTTATATATAATTTAAATTATAGATGCATTGCAGTGAAAACTGGAATGAAGTGAACGGGATTTTATGTCTCAGCCGCTTGAAGGGTTAAAAAAAATCTTCTTTTGATGGGTACAGCAAAAAGGAAGTAAAAATTTTAAGTTAATTGGATAATTTCCTGATTTGCTGAAAAATGCTGCATAAAGTTTGGCAAAATGCTTTTTTACTGTAACAAAATTTCAAAGAATAACAACAACAACAGAAGAAGCTGATCATGGGTGATTGTTGATGGGGCAGGGGACTAGTGAGACTTAGCGAATGATCAGCAGAAATAGTGACCTAGTCTTGTGTAAGCATTTTACTGTGAATCTGTTTTAACATCAGTACATCATTAGTTTTCATAAGTTTACCAAAAAGGATAACGATGAATGATCATAAAGAATTTTTAGTGTAAACACTAGAAAGAAGGACTTGCCATGAAAGAAAGAGACATATTAAAAAAAAAAACCTCTTCTGCATCAACTTTCCTATTTGCTAAGTACTCCAAATATGGGTGTAAAAGAACATGAAAACAAAACCATGATAACCACAAAGCAGCTGTTAATTCTTGTTGATAGATCTTTTAGATAAATTTCAAACAGATCATATAATTCAGTGTAAAATATTGAATTTCAGAAGCAAAACTCTCTGAACTTTTCTGTCAGCTCCGTGGAAGAAACAGGACGACACAGCAACAAAACTGCAGGCATATTTTCTTCAACAGCTACAAAATCATGCACTGGAGACAACTTTAGTGTCATCTGCAGATGTGTATTTAGCCAAATTATATTTTGGTAATTAAAAAAAATATATAGGGAAACATAAAAATAAACAAGTAATATTTTCCCAGTTTCATGCATACGAGGTCTGTTCAAAAAGTATCAAGCCTTATTTTCCCTCACGTAAACTAAAGATATATGGAAGATTTCCTTCAGTGCAAAAAGACTTGTCAAAATGCTAAAATGAAACTAATGGGCTTTCGCTTTTTTGCGGAAGTATTCAGAAAAAAATTGGAACTGAAATATAAAAGACAAACAGGGATAAAAGTAAAAACTTCCTGTTATGGAATGATTATAGAATGGTTGTGTGGACAATCTTTCATTTCCAACATTGTATTGAAATATAAAGCCTATATGTCTATAATTTTCAAGACCACTGCAAATACAGTAGAGAAAAAGGACATCAGACACTATCTACTGGAGAGAAAAATTGAATTATCCATTTAGCATTTTACTAAAGGTTTTTTCTTATTTTAGCTTTTTTGCTGAAAAATTTTTGAGCTCGCTTAGACCTTGATACACATTAATAAACACAAATATGTACACTAAATATGGTGTAAGCACTGAGTAAAAGAGAATTGAGGGAAGAGGAAGAGAAGAGGAAGACAGGAAAGAAATGGGAGTGAGAAGAACAGAAAATATTATGCCATAGTGACCATAGTCTAATATTCAAATAATTAATTACAACCACACTAAATGGCTTGCCGATTGTAATGGATGACCCTTGGTTTCGAGTTAGGTGACTTACGAATCTGTACGCAACTTCGCTCAGTCTGTTTAGGACTGTGTAAGGACCATCCCACGGCGATTGCAGCTTGGGAGACAGGCCTTTCTGTCTATTGGGATTCCATAGCCAAACTTTGTCACCTATGTTGAACGCGTGTCCCGTAGCCTTCGTGTCATAGTGAGTCTTCATCTTCTCTGTGTTCAGGTTAATCCGTTCTGGAGTAAAATGATGCACATCTTTAAACCATACCCGAAGATTTTCTATGTGTGCTCCTCTGGCTAAGAAGGCATATCTGGAGGGCGGCCAAACACTAGATCAACAGGAAGGGGAAGATCTCTTTGAATAGCATCTGGAAAGGTGTGAAGCCAGTAGTCTCATTGAGGGCATTCCTATACAGGGTGTCTACCGCTCCGGAAAATCCAGAAAGTCTGGAAAAAGCCGGGAAATTGGATAATGGGTCCGGAAAATTCACCAAAAGAATCATTTTTTTTCGTGTCCTTTTTTTAACCCTTTCTCTCTAATTATCAGACTAAAAACCAAAAGCAACTGCAATGCATTTTTCGGACCACGAAAGCATCACGCGATGATTTGTTTGTATAAGGAGGGGAAAATGGGGCTCATCAATCATGACGGGAGAGTAAAAGACAAATTAGTTTACTTGGTAACTTATGGCTTAGGACCGTATTTCCAAGAACAGTTAGTTAATTCTATCAGAAAATGCGACTACTTCTGTTTCTCAATTGATGAAAGCTTAATCCTGTATACTTCAGTTAAAATTGATTTTAAGAAGTTGTACAAAATATGCAAATATAAAGACAAGGGAGGGGGCACTGTGCAATTTCTCAAAGTAAAATGCATTGGTCAGGAATTTTTTTCCCGGGACCTCCCAAAAGTCAGGAAAAAGTCAGGAAATTGACTTTCAGAAATTTGGTAGACACCCTGCTATAGGCCAGCAGGAAGAGGAGGAATTTCTTTACCCAATCTTCCTAGATTCCTAGATTCCAAGAGCGAGAGGTTGTTCAAATAGTGTGACTAAACCTTTCCTCCATGCCATTGGATTGTGGATGTAAAGGCGTAGCAGTGGCGGATCCACGGGGGGGGGGGGGGCTCTGGGGGCTCGAGCCCCTGAGCTGGAAATACACTATGGATTAAGGAAGTTTTTTAAAAAATTGTAAATTTTCGCATGAACTGAAATTTAAAAAAGTAGCACTGTGTATACAGTTGACTCTCTATTTAACGACGATCTCTTTCTAAAGACGATATTTCAAAGTCCCAGCAACTCCAACGTAAAAAAATTCTATTCAAAGACGAGGTCGTTTCTGTTTAACAACGATTTTTTTTTCTTTTTTTTTCATCTTACGCTACAGGAAAAAGGGAAATTTTTTTTAAGAGTGGTTAAAAAAGTGTAAGGGAATGTCAAAAGTGCAATTCGCAAGACAATCTCAACTACCTTAGTGTTTTCTCAAAGGTATTTTAGAAGCAAAGATAAAATTCTTGAAGCAGCGTAAAAATTTAGTTTGGGATCCAAATCCAAACGGCCGAAAAGTCAATGTGGCCGATTGGAAGAGTTTGCCAAAGCACTTCTGTATGCAAATGGTTGCATGAAGCAAGAGCATCCAACATTCTAATTTCTGGGCCCCACCATGGCCGAGTTGATAAGACACTCGATCTAACTATCTGGAGTTTATCCAGATGGTTTTCTCCAGATTTAACGTGAATACGCGTCAGAATCTCTGAAAAAATCCTCCGACCAAGGCAACCGCCCCAGAATGCAGATGCCTCTAGTATAGGCTTGCCCCACAACATCACATATCACATAACTCCAATTTCTGGAGGCCCGACGAGTGGCTGAGTGCATAGCGCTCGCAACTGGGAGAAGAAAAGTGCCTGGTTCAAACTCAGGGCACGTCTGTCAATCTAGCTGTTCGGAGTCTTATGCAGTTTTCTCCGAAACTTCTCATAAATACGGATTAAGACCCCTTAGAACCCCCCCACGTAGAGCACCCCATACTTGGCCTAGATCCCTCATGTAGATAATTGTTTGTGTTACCAAAATAAAATAAAATCAAGCAATTACTGCAGTGCTGTTATTCTGGCAGAAAAATTTGGAATGCAAAATTTTCAGGCTTCGGCTGGTTAGCTAGAAAAATTTATAAAATAGAAGCTGACGCATTTCACATTTGAGAAAATCTATGGAAGAAAGAATAACGGGAAGACGAAAAATGAAACAACTGACTCATTTTGATTTTCATGAAACCTAATTTTATTGTATTGCTTGTTTTTACTAGCTTTTTTTAAGGTAACTTAAAATAATTTTTTGTGGATAATAAAATAATATAATGATAATAGGAGTAACATCTTTAAACACGCCAATATAGCAAGAAATATATTCACAGTCCTAAGAATGTAAAGTGTAAAGGGTTCGTTTTCGTGCTGTAGGATTACGGCCAATTATCTGCACATGGAATCTAAGCCGATGGGTGGAGTGCACTCCGTGGGGGTCTTTCTAAGGGGCCTAACCCTATTTACTCTAAGTTTCGGAGAAAAGCACGGAAAACTCCGAACAGTTAGGTCGGCGGACGCGAACTGGTTTTGAACCAGGCACCTTCCAAAGTGTAAAGGGAAATGTTATTCTTGTGTGTAGCATTAAACAGCTACGGGAAGGTGTAGTCGTGTGCCGTAGGATGCGAGGCTGTTTGAGACCCATTCTCGGGGTTGGGCATTAGGCGAGGCGGCTCGGGACTCTGGCTTAGGGCTGTTATTGTGGGATCCTGGCTGTTCTTCACTGGTCGGCAAAGCCCTGGAGCGAGCTGTGAAAATCCTTGGGCCGCTATGACTGTCAGTGGAAGAATCGGTAGAACTGTGGTTACATTATTTTATTGGGTGATTCGATACATCTTTCCTTGGCAGTTGCTGACACGCGAAAAAGTCGCTGCTGGGCTGCATCAGCCCCTTTTATTAACTTTTGTGGTCGTGTCACATGATCCATGCAAGTTGCAATTATTGGCAGATCCCAAAATCTGGGCAGCAGTTTTTCAAGGTTTGTTATGGCTTTTAAGACGCCAGATTGACTGGACGCGGGGACCGTCTACAAAATTACAAAGGAATTGCAAGGGACCGTGTAGTAATTGCAGCTTTTGAAAGCAGATTCCTTTGTTCCAACTGAATTAAAACTGTGTAGTTCTAGAAATGTGGGATTTTAGCGGGCTTCTGATTTGTAATGATATATATATATTTATTTAATATATAATAGCTTACTTACGTAAAGTGAAATCCCAAGATAATCCATTGATAAAGTGAAATAAATATAAAAATAAAAAAGTAGATAGCACATGGTCAAAAATTGAAATTAAAACTATAGATTAAATTTTAATAAGAAAGTAGGATATCGGGGAGAGAAAACAGATACGTAAAAGCCATTTGAGAGGTGTAATAAATCACTGAAATGCATAAATAGGAGAGATTTAAATCACATGAACTTAAAAGCGCAAGATGCAGCTATTTTAAGACATGTAGAGATTAGGATGAAAGAATATTACCTAATGTTGGCGATATTTTTGGAGTTATGCATTTAACAGTAGACAAGTATAATATAGAAAAATATTCTGAAAGATTAGCACATTATGCAGCATAATAAAACAGAATAGTATATAATATATAATAGCTTACTTACGTAAAGTGAAATCCCAAGATAATCCATTGATAAAGTGAAATAAATATAAAAATAAAAAAGTAGATAGCACATGGTCAAAAATTGAAATTAAAACTATAGATTAAATTTTAATAAGAAAGTAGGATATCAGGGAGAGAAAACATATACGTAAAAGCCATTTGATAGGTGTAATAAATCACTGAAATGCATAAATAGGAGAGATATTATATATATACATATACCAAGAATATTTACACCAATACTTATTGAATCCTTGTGGACTAAACGTAATTTCTCTATTTACAAAAATGATATAGAGCTTTTATTTTTAAACAGAAGAAGAGGCACATTTTATTGACTCGCTATCGCCACAGTGGCTGGAGCAGTGTTCCCAGTTTTATTTGTACAGTGGAACCTGTCTAATGGGACTGCCCTTGGGAAGAACAAAACTGGTCACCTTACAAAGGTGGTAAAGTGTGATGGTAGTAAAGCAAAATTGTATTAAATTTGTCATTATAGACAGACGATCTCTTTACCAAAGTGGTCATTTTAGCAGGTTCCACCATATTTAAATGGACGACGGTACACTGATACGTTAAAAAAAATCTTCCCTTGCTCTCTCCATTTTATAGGGGATGGAGTTTGCGGTTTAGTGCGGAAATCTTTTATCTGTAAACCCCGAATTGCTATTAAAAAGTCGTAAATTTCGCGACGAGAATGCCCTCTGCAGTCACGTTAGACGCAGCAGCAATCAGCATCAGCCTTAAGTGATGCTGAAGCATAGACGAACAATCCAACCCTCCGCAATTTGTACAGCTTTCATTCTTTCAACTGCTCTCATAAGTTGTCCACACCACCCAGACGTATGGGTACAAATCCTCATTATAAAAGTAAAACATATTCTAAGATATCAGACAAAGCGAGTACCTGGCAATGCATAGCTGGTCTGGTTTTAAAAAAGAAAGAATTGTAAATAGCAGGTAATAGTGATAATAGTTGTAAATAGCAATTGAGGTTTGTTTACTACAGTCCTCACTGAAAAGGATTGGAATTACTTAAACTGGAAAACTTAATGCCATCCTAAAATGCGAAAATGTATGCTGTGAACACTGTATATTGCACGGTGGCTGTGAAATGGGTTCAATATTGCATTCAGCAGTTGTACTCTGTACACACTAAAATGTTAACGGGTAGGGCCCGCGAACAACAAAATGAATAATTGCCGTTGCTGATTAGCCACGTCTTGTCTTCACTACAGGGGCTAAGGCGACATTTTTCGGGCGAAATTTATGACTTTTAATGTCCAGTCGGGATCTACCAACAAAAGATTAATGTGTTGTTAAACTTAAAACACTGTCCCCCAACACAATGGAGAGAGCAACGGAACATTTTTTTCCCGTATCAGTCCCGTCGTCCATTGAAACGCATAAAACACGTAGCTTATGAGCATCGGCCGTAACTTGATCGTTATAGGGCGCACGATAGCTCTGCCCCCCCCCCTTCTCTTTCAGAGTTTTCTTCGACGGTTCTTGCAGCAGACAACATACTTATTTAGTTGTGATATACCATGTCTACTTACACATTGGGAGAAAAAGTATTGGGAAATCAATGGGATGTATCATTCTAATGAAAAACGGAGCCCCCCCCCCTAGATGATTTCTCTGGATCCGCCCCTGAGGCGTAGTCTGGGTTTTGTCGATTCTGAGAGAAACTGACATAGTCCTTTTAAAACTACAGAGGTAAAGTTCGTTCCTTGATGGGAATGAAGTTGCAGAGGGGTTCCATACCTGGAAACCTATTCTTGCACCAGTACCTCTGCTACTGTCATAGTTTCTTGATCGGGAATAGGATCTGCTTCGGGCCATTTAGAGAAGCAATCAATGACAACTAGGATGTATTTGTTGCTATCTGCAGTTCGTGGAAAGGGCCCCAGGAAGTCGAGGGCAATCCTCTTGAAAGGCGCTCCTACATTGTAATGATGTACTTTTCCACAGCTTTGTTTCTTCGGGCCCTTATGGGTGGCACAGACATCACAAACTTTGCATCATTTTTCAACATTATCTCGAGCTCTAGCCCAGTAGAAGCACTCACAAACTTTCTGCAAGGTCTTCATTATGCCAAAATGGCCCCAAGTGAAATGGTTGTTATGCAACTCTTCTAGAACCTTTAAAGTCCTGGAACGAGGGAGTATTAACTGCCATTGGAGCATCTTGCCGTCATCCAACTCCCATTTACGATACAGGACTCAATTTCTCAGGCGAAGCAAATCCCACAAAGCCCACTATTGTTTCACTGCTGGACTGCATGACGATATTTTTTGCCAACTGGGCTTATCCCTGGAATTTCCCATAAATTCCATAATAATTTTGATGTTGCTATCAGCTAACGGATTTGTTCGTAACTTCAGGGATCTTGGGATGGTACCGAACATTGTTACATTTAGATTTTTAATTTCAATTAAGTTTATAAAAAGTGAACTGTCACAAAACTTCTGCTTTTAACTTTTCAAATTCACACTAGCTATTTTATTTTAACTAACAATTTTCACACATATTATTAGTTACACATCATGTAGGAACATCAAAGCTACATATTATTAATTTACATCATTAAGAAATTTTGCTTACAGAAAAACAGCATCTTAAAATTTCTTCACCTTACTGTATGTGCCAAAATTGAACTCAATCGAATGTACAGTTTCAGAGCTATAGTGTTAATTCACATACGTACACATACATATGCACACTCATATAGATATATACACCACCATACAAACAGCATAAATAAATTCAGAATACTCCAGAAAATGTGTAAATACATGAAAATCCAACAGTCGAAGTTTTTCATTATTGTAATACTTTTTCACATAGTACATGTTCGGAAAGTAAAAAAATTAATTAGTGTTTGAGTTTTTTCTAGTAAAAATATTTTCATTATTATAATGTTTACAATTTTATTAAAGCTAAATAAAAAGTATAAACCTAAATAAAAATTTGGATACTTGAAAAATAATTGAAGTGATATTATTTTTAATTGACACATAAAAAGCATATGTAATGAAAGTGTATATATGAAATATGTGTAAAATTAAAAGATTTAAAAATTTACAAGGATGAAATAAAAGAAAAAATAATTCATTGATATTGCATTGATGTTAAGACTATTTTTTACTGAATTTTCAATTGTTTTAGGAACCTCCCCCTCCCTATGAAGAAGCTGTTAAGCAGACTTCTCAAGTTGCAAATAGTACTGGAAAGTCTTGTTCGTGCAATAGCAGTCAAAGGAAGATGTCTTGTTAGTATGTTTTCTTTTGTAAAATATGCTGTGTGTAAGCAAATATATTGTTGCGGAGTTACTCTGCTACTCCTGGGGTTCGTCGTTCTAAAGTCCTGTTGGTGTAAAAGGTTCAAGTAAAAAAGTCACTTGTCAGGATGGAACACAAACTTTATTTCTTCTAGAACTTCGTAGTACAATCAGCTGCACACAATTCACAAGCACAATCTAGCAGTAACATGCTTTTAACAATCCGCTTGGATCAGAAGCTCTCACAAATGCTGTATTTCTCACACAAAATAAGTCACTTTTACAGGCTAAAATTCCGTGGAAATATTCAAGGGATATAGTACACTATCCCTTAAGACACAGCAATGAAGAATTTACACACAGCACTTTAAAAACAGCTTCACAAAGCAAGCTAAAACACAGCTTCTATAGCACTATCACAAAACAAGCGTACTGAGAGCTCTTCACACATTGAATGTTCAACTCGCACTGTCTCTTCGGGGCGATGCACGCTTCTATAAATAGCCGATGCAGGAGGTACAAGAGGTTTCCAGAAAAGTCAATTTCTCGAGGGTTCTACATAAAGCGTGAATTTTGATTACGTCATAGAAGAGAAATGTTTGGTTATTATGCGTTTTTAATGCAGGAAAAACAACTTCCAGTCCCCATTGGGAAAATCGCGCCAAATGACCAAAAAGTCGCCAAGCTTGGCGACTTTTGGCGTAATATCGCCAAATTTGGCGCCAAAAATAAGTCCTCAAAAGTGAAGAGATCTAAGCTCTAGGACTTATTTCTCGAGTTTTCTAGAAATCCCATATATTTGAATGGGAAACCGAAACCTCCGTGTCTCCGGTTCTAATTGGCCGATTTTGATGCAACAAAAAGCAAAATTTATCTATTTGAAGCGTAGAATACGAATTTTAAACCATTTTAAGCCCCAGAGCAGCGGGTTGCCCCGAAAATTCATAACATTGCCCCCTTCCCAAGGACTGCACGTCCCGGGCAGTACAATCCCCAGTTAGGAGGTAACACAAATATCTACAGTGTCCAACCTTTAACCAAATCTTAACAACATAATTTTCAGCAAATAATCAGCAAATGCACTCTAATTAATAAATAATAGACATAATGAATAATTACACTAATAAGCAATAAATGTAATAAACAAATACACATTAATAAAAACCAATATTTTACAAATATGTACACTAAACATGGCGTAAGTGGTGAGAGAAAGAGAGTTGAAGAAAGAGGAAGGGAAGAGAAAGACAGGAAAGGAATGAGAGGTGAAAGAAAAGAGGAATTACGCCATAGTGACCATAGTCTGAGCTAATTACAACCGCGGTAGATGGCTAGCCGATCGTAATGTACAACTCTTGGCTTCGAGTTTGGTGACTTACGAATCCGTACGATGACGTCATTCAGCCGGTTTAGGACTGTGTAAGGACCGTCCCACGGCGATTGCAGCTTGGGAGACAGGCCTTTCCGTCGAGTAGGATTCCATAGCCAAACTTTGTCACCTGCGTTGAACTCGTGTCCCGTAGCCTTCGTGTCGTAGCGAGTCTTCATCTTTTCCGTGTTCAGATTGATCCGCTCCCAAGCAAAATGATGTACATCTTCAAACCGTGCCCGAAGGTTTTCCACGTACTCCTCTGGCGATGAAGGCGCATCTGGAGGGCGGCCGAACACTAGATCGGCGGGAAGACGAAGATCTCTGCCGAACAGCATCTGGGAAGGTGTGAAGCCGGTAGTCTCATGGACGGCACTCCTATAGGCCAGCAGGAACAGGGGGAGTTTCTTGTCCCAGTCCTCTTGATTCCTAGATACCAGGAGCGAGAGGTTGTTCAAAATTGTACGATTGAACCTCTCCACCATGCCGTCGGATTGTGGGTGTAAAGGCGTAGTCTGGGTTTTGTCCATTCCGAGAAGTTGGCATAGTCCTTTAAAGACTGCAGAGGTAAAGTTCGTTCCTTGGTCGGAATGAAGTTGCAGAGGGGTTCCATATCTGGAAATCCATTCTTGCACCAGTACCTCTGCTACGGTCGTAGCTTCTTGATCGGGAATAGGAAACGCTTCGGGCCATTTAGAGAAGTAGTCAATGACAACTAGGATGTATTTGTTGCCATCCGAAGTTCGCGGAAGAGGTCCCAGGATGTCGAGGGCAATCCTCTCAAAAGGCGCTCCTACATTATAACGGTGTAGTCTTCCACGGCTTCGTTTCTTCGGGCCTTTGCGGGCGGCACAGGCGTCACAAGCTTGACACCACTTTTCGACGTCGGCTCGAGCCCTAACCCAGTAGAAGCGCTCGCGAACTTTCTGCAGGGTCTTCATTACGCCAAAATGGCCCCCAGTTAAGCCATTATGAAGTTCTTCTAGAACCTTCGGAATCCTCGAGCGAGGGAGTACCAACTGCCATCGGAGCATCTTGCCGTCGTCCGACTCCCATTTACGATACAGGACTCCATTTCTCAGGCGAAGCGAATCCCATAAAGCCCAGTACTGTTTTGTTGCCGGACTGTAAGATGATATTTCTTGCCAACTGGGCTTAGCGCTGGATTTTTCCATAAATTCTACAATAGGTTTGATGTCGCTGTCTGCTAATTGGTCTGCCCGAACATTTTCGTCACTCCAGGGATCTTGAGATGAAGCGATGATGTAACTTGGCGAACAACGGGATGTTTCAGATGGTAATTTTTCTCTGCCCTGGAGCAATAGCGACAACTGTCTATGCAGGGCCTTCTCGACAAAGCATCTGCATTTCCATGAGATGACCCTTTCCGATGACGTATCTCGATGTCATATTCTTGTAATCGCTGTATCCACCTGGCTATTTGGCCCTCCGGATTCTTGAAATTTAGAAGCCAGGTTAAAGAGGCATGGTCCGTTCGGAGCAGGAACTTTCGGCCGTACAGGTAATGATGGAAGTGCTCCACGGCCTTAATGATAGCAAGGAGTTCCTTTCTCGTAACATAATAGTTACGTTCTGCCTTTGAAAGGCATTTGCTCCAGTAAGCAATGACGTGTTCTTGGCCATCTATCTCCTGGGACAAAACTGCTCAGACACTCTCCTTACTTGCGTCTGTGTCCAGGATAAATGGCTTGTCAGGGTGAGGATACGACAAGATCGGCGAAGATGTTAAAGCCGTCTTCAGTTCGTTGAATGCGTCCTCACATTCCTCAGTCCATAGAAATTTCTGTCCAGTCTCGGTCAATTTGTGAAGAGGTCTTGCAATTTGAGAAAAGCCCTTCACGAATTTTCGATAGTAAGTACACAGACCGAGAAAACTTCTTAAGTCGTGGATATTCTCGGGACGACTCCAGTTCTGGACTGTGGACATCTTTTCGGGATCGGTTCGGACTCCGTGGGCGGATATTATGTGCCCGAGGTAACGTACTTCCCGACGAAACAAATTGCACTTCGATGGATTCAGTTTCAAGTTCGCCTCCTTTAATTTCTGCAGCACCTTGCGGATGTTCTCTAGATGCTCTTCGAAAGTCCTTCCGACGATGATGATATCGTCCAAATAAACCAGACATGCTTTGTAGGAAAGTCCTCTCAACACTGTCTCCATTAGTCGCTCGAATGTAGCAGGTGCGTTGCAGAGTCCAAAAGGCATAACTTTGAACTGCCATAATCCTTGTCCCGTGGTGAACGCAGTCTTTTCACGGTCGTCGGGATGAATTTCCACTTGCCAGTAACCACTTTTCAGATCCAGAGTGGAAAACCATTTGTTTCCCGATAAAGTGTCCAAAGTGTCGTCTATCCTGGGAAGAGGGTAGCTGTCTTTCTTGGTAATGTCATTCAGACGTCTGTAGTCAACACAGAACTGGGTGGAACCATCCTTCTTTCGGACCAAAACAATTGGCGATGCCCAGGGACTAGTCGACGGCTCGATGACGTCATCACGCTGCATCTCCTCTAAAAGTCTACTCACCTCTTCTTGCTTAGCAAACGGCAGCCGCCTAGGATGTTGCTTGATGGGAGAATGGCTGCCTGTATCTATGCTATGTTGAGTTAAGCTCGTACGGCCAATGTCACCCGAAGTTCGGGAGAAGAGGTCTTCAAATTCAGCTATTACTTTCTCCGCAGCGCTTCTCTGTTCTGCCGTTAACTCCATGTCTTGTATTAATTCCTTCGTCAGGCACTCGGAAGATTTAGCTGTCATTTGGCTGATGTTCTTATTAATGCAGGTAACAGGAGTGCATGTCGCCAACACTTCATTTTTCTTTATCACCTTCGACTTGTCCGTCACATTTACTACTCTAACTGGAATTTCTGTTCTCGACAAGTCCACAAGTGTTGCTCCCACAAGTACTCCTCTGATGGAATCACTATTGCTTAGGTGTTCGATTAATCCAAAACGGAATTTATTGCTTTCTTTTACTGTTCCAGAAATTATTGAATCAGTTCTGGGAGGTAGAGTGATATCAGTCTGGGCTATTATTTGCTGTACAGGTAAAATATTTTCATTTTTAATATCGAACGCAGCTATTTCTTCTGAGTCTGAACGAAGCTCATTATTCTTAAAGTCCAAGTTAAATTTGTGCGATTTTAAAAAGTCCAGTCCGAGAATAAAAGAGTCTGTAATATTAGCGACATATACCACATGGTCGTATCTGGCATTTCCAAACGTGATTTCTACTTGCGCTTTTCCGCCCACTTCGATCTTGTCACCTATCTCAGTCTGGAGGGTCAGCGAGGGCGGAGTCCAGATAATCTTCAAATTTAATTTCTTGGCCAGATCCGTCCTTATGATGGTTACGTTCGCGCCAGTATCAATCACCATGTGGCATATAGAACCATTAACGTATCCCAGTACGAAGAGTCCATTACTGCCGCCATTCACTGATGAAATCTGCAAGACTTTTAGGTGGGGCTTTTGACTATCAGGCAACCTCCGCCCCGTGAGATGGCCACCTCCTAGTTTCCCTCCTTCTTGTTTTTAGAATTCTCTTGCTGGTCATGAGACTTTCGACCACAATACTTTTGTACATGGCCTTCGACGCCACACTTCCAGCATTTTACTTTCTTTGGGCCATCTCTCGTTCTATCGGATCTTAATTTTCGCTCTATGAGATCTTCAATTCTCTTCAATCTGTTCTCGACGCTCTCAGTGTCTTCGTTAGCTTCCTCTTGGACCGTTACCGCTCTAACAGCATGCCGATCTTTTCTCACGGCCCGCTGGGCTGCCTCTAGCTTCATTGCGAACACCAGAGCAGACTTCAAATCCTGATAATCCTCCAACATGTGTGCCTTTTGGGTTTCTGGATCACGGATGGCTTTAATAAAATGACGCACCGCCATTTCTTCTCGGACATTATCCAGGTGGTCCATGTAGGCTAGATGACACAGCCTATCTATGTCCGAAGCCAGCTCTTGAAGGGTCTCGCCAGATCTCTGCATCCTTGACTTAAGTTGGATTCTACTATATTCTTTCTGGCACTTCTCTCCGAATTTCATCTCCAAGGCACTGGCAAGGGCGTCAAAATCTCCTATCTTCGTCGCTCCGATAGTTTGCAATACATTAATTGCATCTCCGCTAAGGGAAGCGGCCAGTTTATTAGCTTTCTCGGACTCGCTCCAACCATTGGCTCTGGCGACGATCGAAAATTGGGTCTTGTAAGCTTCCCAGGGAGTCTTTCCGTCATAGGCAGTAAGTTTCACTGCTGGGCGGTGTGAAGATAACCTGATGTTTTCGTGTAACTTTCCCAGCTTTACGAGAGAGTCCAATTTTTCTTCAATTTTAGCTTCACATTCTTCATGTATTTTCGAAACTATATTTGCTTTCCAGTCTAGTTTCTCCTCAATTTTATTCTTAAATTCTTCCCGCATTCTGCAAATATCTTGCTGCAATTCCTTAACATTTTCTTCTATTTTTCCTTCAATTCTTTGTTCATATTTCGTTTGAGTTTCTTCTATGAGCGACATTCTTTTCCCCATTATCTCTTGATTTTCCTGCACACTCTTTTCGAATTTCTCTAATTTTCCCAAAGCAGTCTCCATTTTCTCCAATCCCAATTTCATTCCTTCTTGTCCGGCTTCAATTTTCTTCTCTAAATCCGCTTTCATCTGTTCTTGTCCAGCTTCAATTTGCTTTTCTAAATCGATCTGTCCTGCTTCAATTTTCTTCTCTAAATCCGCCTTCATCTGTTCTTGTCCAGCTTTCATCTCGTCTTGTCCGGCTTTCATCTGTTCTTGTGCGGCTTTCATCTCGTCTTGTCCGGCTTTCATCTTGTCTTGTCCGGCTTTCATCTCGTCTTGTCCGGCTTTCATTTCTTGCATCATATTCATGAGCTTTTGAAGTTGTTCTTCCATTTTTTGTCTAGTCAAAACCATAAACTGGAAAATTAAAGTCTTTCTTTAGAACCCCGATTCTGACACCAAATGTTGCGGAATTACTCTGCTACTCCTGGGGTTCGTCGTTCTAAAGTCCAGTTGGTGTAAAAAAGTTCAAGTAAAAAGTCACTTGTCAGGATGGAACACAAACTGTATTTCTTCTAGAACTTCGTAGAACAATCAGCTGCACACAATTCACAAGCACAATCTAGCAGTAACGTGCTTTTAACAATCCGCTTGGATCAGAAGCTCTCACAAATGCTGTATTTCTCACACAAAATAAGTCACTTTTACAGGCTAAAATTCCGTGGAAATATTCAAGGGATATAGTACACTATCCCTTAAGACACAGCAATGAAGAATTTACACACAGCACTTTAAAAACAGCTTCACAAAGCAAGCTAAAACACAGCTTCTATAGCACTATCACAAAACAAGCGTACTGAGAGCTCTTCACACATTGAATGTTCAACTCGCACTGACTCTTCGGGGCGATGCACGCTTCTATAAATAGCCGACGCAGGAGGTACAAGAGGTTTCCAGAAAAGTCAATTTCTCGAGGGTTCTACATAAAGCGTGAATTTTGATTACGTCATAGAAGAGAAATGTTAGGTTATTATCCGTTTTTAATGCAGGAAAAACAACTTCCAGGCCCCATTGGGAAAATCGCGCCAAATGACCAAAAAGTCGCCAAGCTTGGCGACTTTTGGCAAAATATCGCCAAATTTGGCGTCAAAAATAAGTCCTCAAAAGTGAAGAGATCTAAGCTCTAGGACTAACATTTCTCGAGTTTTCTAGAAATCCCATATATTTGAATGGGAAACCGAAACCTCCGTATCTCTGGTTCTAATTGGCCGATTTTGATGCAACAAAAAGCAAAATTTATCTATTTGAAGCGTAGAATACGAATTTTAAAGCATTTTAAGCCACAGAGCAGCGGGTTGCCCCGAAAATTCGTAACAATATATACAAATTAATGTCATGACAAGGAAATGTTTATAATGTGCAAATTAAGTATGTATTATGTCATTGTAATATAAATAAATGTTTATGAATTATTTAAGTTTTAAAGTTTTATTTTAAATTTGTGAGAATTTAATACACAATGTTTGTACTGAATATCTGACAAAGCTTTTATTAATTTAAAAAAGAACGTAAAGTAGCACACACACACACACACACACACACACATATAAATAAGAAATGTGACAGTGCAATCAATTTGGGTGGTACAAAAGGTTACCCCTTCTTCAGCTGCCAGAAAAGCAAAAGGAGCTTTTTTGCTGATGAGAAAAAGTAGATCTATACCTCTAAAAAATCACCCTGTGTATGTTTTATTTATACTGTAATAAAGCTCATTTTTCTTTCTGACAACTGAGGAAGGATAGACCTTTTGTTCTACCCAAAGAGATTGTTCTGTGGTATCTTGTATATGTGTATTATTTTAGAGTTTTTAGTTTTACCTTTAAACACCAATTTGTTTGAGTATTGCCATTCGTTAATAGAGCTGTATTTGTAGATTTGTTTTGTTGCAGATTTTAATTTTAATGTTTTATTGTATTTTAATTTGATTATTGTGATAGAAGAATCTCATTGTTCCAAACTAAATTGAATGTATAAAAATAGTTAGTAATGGAAACATTTAATTGTTTTTCTTCCTATATTGTTGGTAGTAATTTACTCTGTGTAGTTGTTGAGTTTGTAGTAAAAATTTGCAGAGTGCTTTTCTCTGGACAATAATTACTGTGATGATTTTTGTAACATTAAGAGTATATTATTTAATTGACTCAATATCTTCTTATTTCTGAATTTCTGTCTTATTCAAACAGTGCATTTTTTTTAATCAGGTGAATTTTAATTTTAAAAATTGACATGATTTTTGTGAACTGCTAGGATCATTGAACTGAGAAACCTATTTTTAGAATTTCAGTTGAAAAAAATTGAAAGCATATCAGTTTAAAGATTTGTAAGGATGTTTATGCTTGAAAAAAAAAAAAGTACAGTAGAGTGCCAGTTACCTTAGATTACCTGGACTTAGGTTACCTGGTGCCGGTTACCTAGCCATAAATTAAATGCTTAAAATGAGCAGGCATAACATGTTTTTCCTTATTAAGTGCTATATTATATTTCTATGAGGAAATAAATTTGTTAGAAAAATAACACTATCTTATCCAACATTGACTCACACCTATTTATAAATGAGAAAACTATTCTGTTAGGAAAATTTTTTACATGCATTATTATGATATAAAATGTCTGATTGTCATTTTTCAATTAGCACAGTAATTATCAACCATTTTACATTTATGAACCGACAAAAATAGGAATAATATTTTGTGAACCAACATCAGCCAAAGATTATAGGAACATGTATTTTATTTAGTAAATCAAAAGTTCTTCAAATATAACTTTTAAGTAGAATGACATTTGCTGCAGATTATTTTAAAATTAATTTGAGGTACATGAACCAGCAGTGAAGTGTAATGGTCAGTGATTATGAAACATTGAGTTGGCGATTGTTGACCAGTGACTGTATTTTACTCACTATTTTCTTACATTATTTTTCTTAGATAGAAAATTTAAAGCAAAATGTATCTATTTCATGAGTTACTGAAAGTTTTCTAACACCAAAATCTAATATATCAATTACTTGTGTCTTGGTCAAATTGTGGAACATTAAAATTATGATGGTTCACAGTTTGATATATCTAGGATTTATATTTATTTGATATAAAATTATGTTGAATATCTATTTCTTAAAATTTTTTAGACCTACGCACAAGTTCTAATGGAAACAGCATTTTTATTACATATAAGCTAATTGCTGAATATGTAATTTTAGTTTGCCAAATGAACCAGAGATGTCAAATTTGCTACCTGGATAGCTCCCTATTTTCCTTGATGGGAATGTTTTTTTAGTCTAAGAAATGTAAGTTTTATTACATGAAATGAGTTTTCTAAACACACAGTTTTATTTAACTATGATTAAAAAAGGAAAACTTATTTAGCTGTGATTAAAAAAAGAAAAATGAATTTAGCTATGAAAAAAACATTTCTGTCAAAAGACAGTTCTGCCATGAGAAACAGGCCTTGGGGTAGACCCCCCCACTAAGATGGATTGATTGTGTTGGAAAAGACTTGAGCATTCTAAAAGTTAAAAACTGGAACAGTTGTCAAGAGTAGAATTTCCTGGAAAGGACTTCTATAGAAGACCAGGGCCCACCCAGGGCTGTCAAGCCATTGAAGAAGAATTTAGCTATGATTAAAAAAAATATATATAATAAATAAATGTATGTGTGTGTATCTTAAGAGAATCTGTATACCTTGTAACATTTGTAAAACAATTTTTGTTAGATGTGTTATTATTGTAACATAGAAACTATTCGTACTGAACCATTCATTTAATATGAAGAAAGTAATTAGTTAAAAACAATAAAAGCCTAAAATTTCCGTAAAAAGGTTAAAACATGCACCATTAGCGCTTTCAACAGCTTAGCCCGCTGTCATCATCAGAACTGAGTTGCTTGGCTCGTTCACCGCCTCTTCTTCACCATGGCTTGCCACGATTGCTCGATCTGCGCATGCGCCATGTCGTTGACAGCTCCCTCTTGTGTCATTATTTCCAACGCTTCCCGTCTTAAGCCATAATTGTGATTATTGTAATTAGCTATTTTCTTGACATTTACAAAATCTATATTTATATTTTCTTTTAAGGCTAGGCGGGATAGAGGCGGTGAACGAGCCAAGCAACTCAGTTCTGATGATGACAGCGGGCTAAGCTGTCGAAAGCGCTAATGGTGCGTGTTTTAACCTTTTTACGGAAATTTTAGGCTTTTATTGTTTTTAACTAATTACTAAGGTATTTCCGTGTTCAATTTTTAACTAAGTATGAAGAAAGTATTTAGTTAAATTTTCATTTAGCAATATTCTATTCATTTGCCACATATTACTCTGATAGCAGCAGAATGGTTGTAGATCTGAAAACACTGAATGTTAAATGTTTTTGTCTGTTAAGTATAAATAAAATATTTAACTGTGTTTAAAGTATCATTGAAGGATTTTTAAATTAGTTTAAAAAATAATAATTTTGACAAGATAAATTTTATTGATTTTCATTGATTTAAAAAAAAATATTTATTATTCATTATTGTTGTTAAACTTTAAAATTTTTGGAGTTTTAGTAAACAAGTTTGTAAATTGACATTAAGCTTTTAATTTATGTGAAGTATACAGTCTGTAATTTTGATTGGTATTCTAAATTTTTTGTAATGCAAATTAAATGAATGTAAAATGTATGAATTCCAGCTAAAATTGTTACTTCTTTACTGTTATTGATGCATGAAATCACATCAGAAAGGCATATAAATTGTTCTTGATTTAAAAAAAAAATGCATAAGTGCTGTTTATTATATTAATGAGATCTTACTACTATATTTATATGTATGTGTTTGCATATATTAAATCTATCTGCATTTTAGTAGCTTTTTTGTGAGACTATTATTTTAAAGAAAAATAATTTTATGTAGTTTAAGGTATTTCTCTCTTTCAGTGTGTTTTAAAGTACTTTTATTTGAATATGAATATTATAGTTGCTATTGTTTTTAGCAAAACATTCAAGCGCACACATTTAAACGAGAAAATTTCAGATGTGTTAAGAAATGCATTCCGTACTTCATCTTTTATCTCTTACGGTTGTGGTTATAATTGTAAAGTTTTAAAAATTGTTGTAAGGGCTAAAGCTTTAATAATATATTAATCTACGTATTAAGTATATATAACTGAATGAATTATTGGAGGTGATCAAAAATTTTTTGTGGGACTCAATCCCCATGGGTCAGTATAATTATACCTATGCTGGTTACATCATGTTTCTTGGTCAGTACTTCTCAGATCATCATCTTAAGGTTTTCAAATTTAAATTCTACTTTACTAGATCAAAGCATTTTTGTTACCATTTTAAAACATACAGATTAAAATTTGCAGATTTTGTTTTTGATGAAAGATTTTTTAGTCTTGATTTTCTAAAGTAGCAAATGTTATTGGAGAAAAAGTATTTTTAAAATTTTATTTTTTAAATGACATTGACAAAACCATTTGAAATGCTGCAAGACTGTTTATTGAAGTCAACAGTAACTTTTAAAGTAAAGTCCATGTCAAAGTCGCTGAAAAATGAAGATGTTTTATTTGATTGCCATGATGTTGTGCATTACAAATTCTCATTATCTGTTCAGACAGTCGAGAAATATTAGAGGAGCAGGTGCTATTATAGAAACCCTCAGTATCTTGATCAGAAACAATCTAGTAGTTTGGAAAAATGGAATGTACCCAAATTGCCTCTAGGGCAGTCCTATTAGTGCAAGGCTGTAGCAAAGCTCATTTCACATTTTGCCATTAGCTGTTCAGTTTGCAGTGCAACTTTTCAAGACTTTTTTAGGTAAATTGAAATTGGAATTTTCACTGTTTTTCAATAAATGGTTGGTTCTTTACTACTTGTTAATGAACTGGGATGCATTTAAGAAGTTTTCAACCTTGAATTTGTTTTTCAGTCATCACAAATTATTTTGCAACATGCCAAATCCAAGATGGTGATGGGAGAAAAATTAACCACTTGGATGTAGGTAATGTAGAACCAGATTCCAATAGACTAATTAAAACCTGAATAATCAGATGTTCTCTGTTTATCCAGTTCAGAACAATTTTTGGAACATACAAGAGGTGACTTACAGGTTCAGTGGTTAATGTGCTCATGTTGGGCTGACAATTAATGTGTTGGCATGAACACTGGGTGCTATGTTTGTGACTATTGCATACAACAATAGTTTTTAGTTAACAAGTTAATTTTTTTATGGTTTTGGGTCATTTTCTCTTTTTCTCAATGAAAGGAGTTTTTCCTTACTCTGGCTTTTTTTGTTCAATTTGCCTGGAAACATCCAAAAACAAGGGGTTCCATATTACTTTATCCTGAAGTGAGACACTGATTTGACTTCTTTTTTAACTGAAAAAGTTAATGAAGGAGGTCAGTTTGGTTTAGGGTCATGTAGATATGGGGGTCCTGGGCTGTAGATCAGGGCATGTACAGGGTGCGTTCTGAAAGTAATGTGCATTTTCTGGGAAAAATAGATTTATTGATCCTATTGGTACAAATGGTTAAAATTCTTTAACATAGTCCTCTTGTACATCAATACACTTTCGGAGACAATTCTGCCATACCTGAAAGGCACCCTGGAACTCCTCAACTGGAAAGCCTCTCAGGAACCTTGTAACATGAGCTTGGATGTTCTCTACTGACTCCCAGTGCTTTTCCTTCAGCTCTCTCTTCAGTCGGGGGAACAAAAAGAGCCAAGTCAGGCCTGGATCATTCTAACCAATTCCAACAATTCTTCACTGTGCAAAACTTGAAGTTCTTTCTGCTCCTCCATCAACACCTTCGGCACAAGCTTTGCACAGACCTTTCACATTTGCAAATCCTCGATCTGAATCCCATGTACCACACATTTTGACAAGTTCAGGGTGTTAGCGATTGCCTGGATGCTTAACTGATGGTCTAACTTCAAAACTTTGTACACATGCTGGACGCTTACATTGGTTCAGGCTGTTGTTGGGCATCCAGTACGGGGCTCATTGGTGACCTTCTCCCAGCTCTCATTGAAGGCCTTGTGCCACCTTCCACATTGAGATTTCGAATTCTTCCCAAGCCGCACACAAAACTTTATCGCGTACCGCTATTCTAGTGAACACTCCATCGTGCCATGACACAATAAAAAAAAAAGGCTGTGTGAAGACATGTCCTACCGCTCCTACTGCTTGGAGCGAACTGAGACCGAGTGCACTTGGAAGGACAGATCCCACCACATTTTTTGACCAATCCGAGCGTGCTGCGATGGATAGTTGTGGCACAATAAAATCATGTGCATTACTTTCAGAATGCACCCTGTAGGTAACAAGTACAGTTAGTGATTACTATTGACAATGTTATATGAAATGTCCATCCCTGAGAAGCGGAATATATATATTAAATAGATATAAAATACAATGAAAATTCTTTGAGATATCTATGTTGTAAGCATTATTGTCTGCCTAAACTGTTCTGGTTAAGTTTAGCATGCTCATAGAAAACATTTGTTTTTCAGCATTTTGTCTGTATCTCACAGACATACTGTATAATATTCTGTAAGTAACAGTTTTATTTTCACATTGAACCGACACCTTTTAGGTTGTGGTTAATTTGTAACTGTAACAGCAGTAATTCTTACACTCTGTACTGCTTCACTTGGTCACTCTATAACTTATGTTCAAACTAGTTCAGAGATAACACGGTATTAGTTCTATGATAATTCAATTTTATTTGATGATGAGAGGATGGATATTCATGTTGAGGAATTTTGTCAGATAACCATTGTGGATTGTTTGCATCTGCTGCTTCTGACTGTGTACTGTCTGTCTGTATGGAAAAAAATCATCCATATACATCTATATTGTATGTTTCAACTGAGTTATTGCACAAAACTTATTTTATTGTGCTCTAATAAAAAATGACATTTTATTTTATGAAAGCTGTTTTATCCATTGAAGGAGGATAATTTATAATGTTTATATTTTTGATCATGTTAAATACTTGGTGTTCTACTACCAGACTGACAAACTTGCAGGAAGTGTAGGAAGCACAGAGACAACTAGGAATCACGTAGCATTGCAGGGTCGAAAATGCTGTAGTTGTGAGCAATAGTGCAAAGAAGCAGAGAAAAAGAACAGCAACAGCAACACTTTACTGAGACAGAAAACATTTTATGGAATGTTTGTATTACAGAAGGTGATAAAAATTGTGACAAAAAAATCATGAGGCAGGTTTGACAGTGCTGCCACGTAGAATTCCTTTTGTTCTGGAAGATTTCTGGCATGCATGTATCTTCCTGCAGCTACAGATATTTGAGTGGTAAGGTCTTCAGCTGTAGTACTAGGCACCTTGTACATCAAACTCTTCATTTGACCCCGGAAGTCCATGCATGATAAGTCCAGCAATCTGGCAGGCCAATGATCTGGCCCACTATGCCATCCATTGATGTCCAAATGTTATGTCAAGGTTCTGGCTGAAGGTGTAATATGTAAGAGCCCTTTCATGCTGGTACCACATGGACTAGTGCAAAAATACTAGATGGAAAAAATATGTGCTGCACCAAGACATTTGGGTGAGACTTACTGCAGGAAGATCAGGTATGCCCTATCATCCAATGGACATTTAGAAGTTATGGTCTAATGAGGTAGTCTCAAAGAATACCAGCCCAAACATTGAGCCACAATGCTGTTGACCTGTACATTGTCATGTACCATGAAGATTCTTCGAAGTCCACACATGGGCATTTCTTTCATTGAAGGCTCCCTCACATGTGAAGCATGCTTCATCTGTGAAAAATGCTGATGCAGCAAATGCACTGTCTGCAGCAATATGTTGCAGGAACCATGTAGCAAATACCCCCGATAGGATAATCTTCATACTCTAAATGACTGGCCGCATTGAAGATGGTGTGCACTCAATTGATTTGCAGCAATTATCCTCCAGACAGGAGCGAGAGAAACCCACTGTACCACTTATCGCTTAATTAATCGTCTGGATTATTTTCTACTAGACCTAAGATCATCTTATTGCCAGATGACCTTGTCATTTGCTCTTGATTCATAGTTCTTTAAACAACCAGTCTCATGCTACCTTCTGTTCACATTGTGAAGGTTGTGTACAGTGTAGCATGCCTGTGTGGGTAATGTCCCTGGTACAACTGTCAAACAATGTGCTTATTACAGTCTGCATCTCGATACATGATTAGCATGTTAGCCATTTCATTGTTTGAATATGCTTTCATTCTACAACCGTGAGAATGGTGTCCCAAATGATAACTTCCAGTTGGATTGCTGGAGCCATCAAGTACAAAACTCCCGGGAGGGTATGAGACATGCCAGGAATCTTCCAGAATATGAGAATTTCCTGTGGTGCTGCTGTCAAGCCTGCCTGACCACTTCCAGTCATAATTTCAAACACCTTTTATAATAGAACTTTTTGATAAAATATTTTCTGTTCCATTAATGTGTTGCTGTTTCTCTTCCTTGTCTCTGCTCATTTGCACCATAGCTCACAACTACGACATTTTTGACCCTGCATCGCTATGTGATTCCGAATTGCTTGTGTCCCCTACACCTTCTGTAAGCATGTTGGTCTGGTAGTGAAACACCCTGTATAGCTTTCCACTGATATTGCTAATAATTTAGAACATCAACAGAAATTAAAATTTCATCATATTGCAAAATGTTAAATGTGTAATTTTTCTTTGCACGTATATGTATGTATGTATTATGATTAACGTGACCACTTATTTTTCCCTTCAAAAAGGGACATCTACTACTTTTTTGGCTATAGTGTATTTATTTTCATCCTCAAAAAGGGACATCTACTGTTTTTTAGGTGATAGTGTAGGGAGACTGAATTTACAGGTCTGGATATCTTTTAGTTGTTAAGAAAACGTGCAAAAAATCTTGTGTTAATGTTATAATCATAATAAAATGAAAAAAAAAATTGCTAAAACATACATACACTATAAAAAATAGTACAAAACGTACGTTTTAGGTGGTACAAGGGGTGGCCCTTCTTCGAATTCAAAAACACTATCTGACACAAGGCAGGAAGATAGGAAAGTGAGAAATGTAAACAGAAGGACACACTTAAAAAAGGAAGTTGTCATTCGGAAGGGAAAAAATTCTTAGAAAACTAGAGTGAAAAGGGAAAATAAAGTGGAGATCCTGGAGGGGGGGATAAGCAAAAGAGGAACGTAACTTTAAAAAGGAAATAAAAAATAAATTGAAATAATTGGCAAAAAAAGAACATTAAAAGAACAACCACGATAACAATACATCCCTCTTGCATTTTCTTTGCATCTTGAGAGAGGAAGGTCAGTTGTTTTTTCTTTTTTAGACACTGCCGTTGGATGATTTTATATTTTAGCGACCTTTATTGAAATTGTTACCATGGGTTGCTCTCTTTCTAAAAACGGACATTGCAGGGGACATGTTCTAAAAACGGGACATTACGCTGTCCCCAAGCTGTGCTTGGGGGCTACGGGACAAGCCACCTAAAAGCGGGACTGTCCCGTTCAAAACAGGATGTATGGTCACCTTAATTATGATGCAAATTTTAATTTCCAAGAAGTTTGTTACTGTATCAGATATATTACAGGGGATTTTATATATATTATAGGGATTATTTTATATGTATTATAGGATCAGATATATTATAGGGGATAGGGAATTATGTATGAAATTTGTAATAACTTGGGTAATATGAAACAAAATGATTAGAGGCTTGTTTGAAAAATTACACTTAATTATACTTTAGACTTGAAAACTTTTAGGATGTGTCTTCACAGGCTGTGCAGTACATTGCTATAAATGCTAAACCTGTGTCAGTTATCTAACATTCAGAAAATATTCTTAAAAATTGAATATTTTGCATCATGTGCCATTCTTTGAAAAATTTTGCAGTGGAGTTACATGCTTAAGAACTTTTCAGAAAGTTTCATTAAACGCCCAGATTTTTCACTTACTACAGTGTGTAGTACCGCTTGTGAAGAAACAGTCATAGTTTTTAGAAATTCTCCTCAATATTAGTTTATTTTGCTGTGTGTTCAAAGCTATGAAGTGCTTTTGCTTTTTCAAACATTTTCCTAGAGCTTGTTTTCTTGTGGAAAAGAAAGGAGCTTCATTGTTAAGTTTATTTGTTAGATGTATTCTGTTTAATCTGTTATTGTATTATTCAAACTTTCCTGATGTATGTTATTTGTGATCTTTTTTAACACTTATTAAAATGATCTTTGAGTTTATTGTTGTTGATTATTTTCTTAATGATGTTTTGTTATAATATTGTTTTATTATTTATTAAAGGCTTTTAAGTAGTTTTATTATTTTGCAATAATAGAGTTGTGTTTCTAAAGACTTGTGTGATGGGACATTTTTTATAAACTTTTTTTAAGGTAACAGTTTGTTTAGCATATCGTCATTGTCAAACCAATATTTGCTATGTGCCTTTTTTGGAGATTTTAAAATTTTGACTATGATGTCTTGTTTACTAACCAAACTTTCATATGAAAAAACTGCTATTTGACTCTAAGCATTATGTCGGGTAAGCATTATATGGTACTAAGCTTTACACATCACACAAAATTTTACATTAGAAATTTTTTATTTAACTTCTCAAAGTTATACTTTTTCATGTAACAGATATTGGTTTGACAATGACAATATACATTTACATTTCTTAGTTATTCAAAAATTTGTAATTATTATTTTTTAAAAATACATTAGGTAATTGGGATAATAGGCTTCTTATAGATTTTAAAGTTATTTTTTGCATAATTAAGATGCATTACTTTTTTTGTGCTTTTAACTAAGGATTCATTTTCATTGAAATTGCTTGACATTTATTTAATATAGTCATGTATAAAATGCTTTTAGAATTATGTAGAATATGTGAATGAAGTTTGATGATTTCTGAAAATATAAACTTCGTTTTGATGCATAAAATGTTAGTTTTTTAAAAAATTCTGTTCTTCACGAGTGTTTTATGCACTTTTAAAGAAAATATAAATATAGAAGCACACTTATGAGGTACGACAGTTTAAAAAACCAAACTGGTATTGCTGCCAGCAAACAGCATGTGTGTTCCTGCATGTTTGAAACATGTCTGTGCCTGTTGATTCTTCCTCCATTCTAAGCTCGATGGGCAGATTCACTATAGAAGTCACCTATTCAAGTGCTTTGCTAGTATCTCATTGAAAAAATGTAAATTGTTCAGATAGAGCAACTAGTTAATCTCAAATTTCTTGTACAACTAGGGCAAACTGCTACAGAAGCTTACGACATATTAAAGAAAGTGTATGGAAGTCAAATACACAATGCACAACTTTTTTGTGGCAAGTTTTTGAGTGGTTTAAAAGATTTAAGCAGGGACATGAAATGACCAAAGATAATTTGCGCTCTGGGTGACCCTCAACGTAAAAAACAGATAACAACATACATACATTTGATAAGCTGATTCACGAAAATAATCATCTGAGTATCTGAATTCTCAGGAATTAACAAAGAAAGTGTACATTATAATTTGAACAAATCATTCAACATGCACAAAGTTTACACAAAAATAGTACCAAAACATCTTGCTACAGAGCAGAGGTAATCAAGAATGAATGGTTATGGTGAGGTATGTTTATAAACATTGATGCAGATCCAGAATTTTTAGACAGAGTGATTACTTGTGATGAATCAAGGTTTATCTATTTGTGATCCAGACATAAAGATCACATTTGTGATCCAGAAATAAAGCTCCGATCAATGCATTGGAAGAGTCCGAACTTACCATGCCAAAAAAAGTTAAAATGAGCAAATTAAAATTCAAAGCCATAATGGTTGTTTCTTTTCTTTTTTTTTTTTTTTTGACAAATGTGGAGTTGTTTATGTTAGGTCCTCGAAGATCAGACAGTCAACCAGTATTATTGCATTGAGATTCTCAGTGCCCTTTGTGAATGAGTGAAAAGACCAAGATGTGATTTGTGGAAGGGAAAGTCTTAGATGCTTCACTAAGACAATGTGCCAGCCCACTCCACCTTGTCTGTAAAAGTGTTCTTTGTGAAATACGGCATTATAATTTTGAACCACCTACCATAAATGCTGGACCAGGTCTCTTGTGATTTTTATTTCCCGAGGTTCAAATCTGAGCTTGAGGGGACAAGATTTGACAGTGTAGAAGAGGTGAAAGTAAAAATAACAGTTTTTTTCATTCAGCTAACAGAAATAGACTTCCAGTATTGCTTTGAACTATGGAAACTTTGTGTGGAGCATTGTAGGGAATGACAAGGCGAGTATATTGAAGGTGATAAGCTTTTTTAATGCATTTGGTGTTAAATAAAAAGGTTTGTAGCATCAGTCTGGTTACTTTAATTGCCGCACTTCGTATAAACAGACACACACAGTAATCATGAAAATATGTGAAATATAAGATATTTTTAATGCAAAATAATTTTCTAGGGGAACAGCTGCCTTGGGCTCCTGGTTAAAAGTTCTTCAAAACTATAAATGACATTCTTGTCTTGTAAAAATGTAGAAATAACATTTCTGATCAATATGAACAAAATCTATATGTTTTGTGCATGTTTGAATGTATATGCTTGTATCAGTATGAAACGGCCCCCCATGAGTGATGCCTGCTCTGGGCCTCATGTAGTCTTATGCTTTGGTTGTGCATGTTTGAAAAACACAATGGTAGAAAAAGTTTTTAACTACCATTGCACATGTTTTGCCCATCCATACTGACATGAGTAATACCTAAATCCTGAATGGGATGGAAACTCAAGCTGATAGTACTTATAATGGCTTTTGAAGAAGTTTGTGCTGCTGTTACTTTTGGGTTTGTCTGATACTGGACACCTCTGCTTAGGGTAGCGTTTTGTGCCGAAGCACCAAATCCAGTGCTTCCTAGTTTCATTTAATTGGATCACTCACGTTGTTTTATAAAGTCTGGTAATCCCTTTATGGAACAAAGGTGTAATTTTAGTATTAAGGATTCTTAAAGTAGTGAGACAAATGAGAGCAAAGGCATCACACTCATAAATGATATGACTTGACGCTTCCTTGTTTTTGTAGCATTTCCTGCATATAGGGTCTTTTTGAAAAAGGCACCCATTGTATCAAGGTGTTTTCTGAAATAGTAGTGTACTGTGATGAAGCCTACAATTGTTCTTATCTTTAATCTTGAACTCCTAAAAGTTTCAGAAGTGATATTCACAATTGATTTCATGATCATGCTTTTAGCGTGTTTTTGCTCAGAAGAATTACACAGTTTTATTCATCTCCTGTTTTTCTGAAGCAGGATGCTTTTTATGATATTACTATGTATTGATTCCACAAAAAGGCTCTGCACTTATAGGATTAAAGGACAATTCCTGTTTTGCCAGTTCATCTCCTTTTCATTGCCTTCAATTCTCTTACGTCCTGGCACCCATAAAAGTGTTACCTTGTTTCTGATCACCAGTTCTCGTAGAATGTTTCTACATTGCAGAACAATCCTTGACTTAACTTGGAATGAGTTAAGACAGGGTGCCCACTGGCTACTAAAAGGAGACTATTTGCTACTATAATCGAGAATAGGCGACTATGGCAACTATTTACATGTAAAAACAGCTAAAATGCAATTATTTTGAGGACGATGGCAACTCATTTCCCTATATATATATCCTATAACTATAAGAGTAACAATGCAATTTCTGTTTTTCACCTAGAATGTTTCAGTTTAGGGCATGTAACCACACTACTAACAACATGGTAAACAATGAGCGTACCGCAACTGTGTCCACCCATAGATTTTGAGAAATATCTGGCAAGAACAGATAAGCTAGATTCATACCGCCTTTGTTGTTCCATTGTAGTTCACTACAGTAAAAGATGCGTTTTCATAATAAAAAAATTGACTAGACTTCCAAATTCCAAAAACATAATGCAGCCAACTTTCGGAACGACAGAGTGGTATGTCATTCTCTTTGTTGCAGAAACTCTGCTGAATTGTCGGATTCGTATTAGAGAGTATGCTTAAAAGTCTGTGGTTTGTAGAAAGTTTCAGTAGCCAGTTGAGATGTCAGGACGAAGCACAAACATAACTGTTTTTAGAAACTTCTCAAGCAATCTTCAAAGCACAATTTACTGGAATTTACAAGCAACAATTCTATAGATAACTAGTCATCAATCGCAGAAACTTCTTCAAATACTGCAATTTCTTTACAGTAAATAAAATTGTTCCATTTTCTAAAATATCAGAATACTCGAACCGAACCCTTGACTTCTCCACAGCATACAACAATACTGAATTCATGAACAAATTTTAAAATACTGCTTGGCAAAACAACTGCGCCTCTGGCATCAAAATTATGCAAAGTGTTATGTTCTTAATAGCTAGCGTTTCATAGAAAAGCCAATTCAAGACTGAAGTAGTGAGATGACCTATTCACGTATTTACACTTTTTGGGGAGTTTTCTCAAAAGTTCTGGCAAAATCTGTCTAGTAAATTCTCTGTCATTTTTCTTGCTTCATATGTGTAATGCTAAGCGGGTAAGTAAACATTGGAGGTCTCTTTTTTTTTTTGTATGTTAGATGTCGCCAGTCTTGGCAATTTTGATTGGCAACAAAATTGGTGCAAAACATAAGCCCACAAAACTTAACCCAGCCAAGCGATATCCCCAATGTTTAACAAGAACCTCCAATTCTGATGCTATCCTATGTGAATATTAAATATTCCTATCTTGTGTTCTAATTAACCAATTTACATCCAACAATGTGCAAAACTTAATTTTAGTAACACTATTAACTTTTATTAGTAGTAATGTATGCTTCATGATAATTAATACACCTGCTGCTTGTTTTTAAACTGAGTATTCCCCCCCCCATTTTTAAAAATAATTTTTTTTTTAATTTTTAAAAAGGTTCATAACTTTTTTATTTTGAGTATTTATTTATTTTTTAATTCACATAATAATTCAATAAAAAGTTATGTTAACAATTCCATGATCTAAAATTCTATAATCTGCAAGTTTATAGATTCAGTTTTGTGAGAGTCTACTATGTTTTGTATTTCATGTTTAACTAAAAATACTTAGAAAGACATTGAAAACTGTCTACTTTATAATGTTTTGTCCTATGAAATTCTGCATCTAAGGAAACAGAACTAAACCGCAAGCATCATCTGCTACGGAGTGATATATAATGAATTTAATTTTCACAAATATTATATAAACTTCTTTCCGAAAACAAAAATGTGTATTTAACATTTTTCAAACTTTGTTTAGATTGTTAAAAGGATACTATTTTTACCATAAAGGCTACTATTTTGTAACCTGAAGGTTACTAAAGGAACTATTTCTGTGGCTGTACTGTGGTGGGCACCCTGTTAAGAGCCTTCAAGGCTGCTTAACTGTCTCTAAAATCAGAATCCGCTTACTGTGGTAGCTTTTTCTAGTATTTATCATTAGCCAATAATAGCAAGAGCGTCAGCCTGTAATACTTCCCAAGACCTCTAAAGAGTATGATTTTCGGTGATACATCATGTACTCAGAGTCCTGAGAGGTTTTTTATCCATCTGTAAACCAGACAAGATCATTGATTTCCAGTTTAAACGTGTTCTCATTCCATTTTTCCCTGGTTGGAAGAACAACTTGAAATGGTCTCTCAAACACGTTTGTTTTCTCCATGATGTCGGAAAGCATCAATAAAGGGGGATCCTGTGTTTTTTTTTTTTTTTTTTTTGGTAATTCTGGTATAACCTTTGGCAGTAGGCTTGTCATACCACAGTTTTTTCAACATTGTGAAGCACTGAAGATGGAGATGTCCAAGGGAATCATATCTAAAACAGTCCAATTCTCTGGTGGGTGCGGAGGACATAGCATTTGTGTACACAGGCAGGCCAACCTTTGCAGACTTCCTAGCTTGTCCCTCACAGTTCCATCTTGCACCACCATATAACAGAGGCATAAGTAATAATAGGTTTACTTATTGTTATGTACATCCAAGACACCAGTTTTGGCTGGAGGCCCCAGTTTTTACCAAAGATGTGCCTGGATGTCATGATGTATTTCTCAGTTTGCTTTTATTTTATAATGAATATGTTTGTTCCAGGTGATCTTTTGAACAAGGTATAAGCCTAAATACCTTCATCTCAGAAGCCACATTGATAGGGACACCAAAGAAACTATGGATAACAAAACTATCCCATTTTCTTTTGTGAGTGAATGGCACAAGATTGGTGGTCGGTGGACTTATCAGGTGGCTCTCTGTACCAGGGTGTCTACCCACATGAAAAACCTGGAATAGTCAGGGAAGTCCCTTTGACTGGAAAAGTCAAAGAACTTCGCATTTGGGGAAAAACCTGGAAATTTTTCTAATTTTTTTTTAAACTTTAAAAAATTGTTAAAATTTTCTTTAAAAAAATTTAATTTTTTTCTATGACTTTAATAACTGCTAGAAGAACAGTGAAGTTGAAATAATATTGCAATTGTTCTCAGTAGATTACTTGAAGACGTAGGGAAGGAGAAAATTGGGACCTTTGAGAACATCAGAAATTTGATGAGGAATATTGGTGTCACTTAATTGGAGAACAATTGCTTTTAAATTGTGTATAGAAACCTGCCAGTTCTACATAGTACCTATTGTAGATTATCTTTTTTAAGTTGGGTCAAACTAGTTTGTAAAATGTTATGTTTAGTTCATCTTTAGTATTGTTCTTATTTTGCTGCAAAATGTCCAAAAAAGTGTGCTCAATAATGATTAGTGTGATAAACAACTTAACCATAACTGGTCTACATGGTTGGAACGTCATGAAAGAAATCCAGGTTTTGCAACATGGTCAGCATGCAAGAAAACTTTTTTGTTTTCTTGCATGCAATAAAACAAAAAGCAATATGGCGCGCCAGGCAATCATCAGCCATGATAAAGTACATAACCATCAGAAAAATGTCAAATTTAAAAATTCTTTAGGAATGCAACTTTTTATGGCAAATTTTGTGAGCAAATCTGAGTGCTTTGGTGCCTGTGAGTACAGAATCAGTATCTTCAACCAGTGCTGCTTCGGTGAATCTTAGCACAGTGTCTGCACAGTGCTGCTTTAGTACCTGAGGCCATACCCAGGGGGGTGGTCCAAGGTGTCCTGACACCTCCAAAATTTTAGATTTTTGTTAACAAAATAATAATTATGATGTCTTTCTGTGAAAAATTCTGCCTTTTTCCACCATGTGGATCCTCCCCGTAATTTTTTTCTTGTTACGACCCTGTTAGATGGTGGGAGTTCTTCTAAAGAAACTGTGTTTGCAAAAAAAAAACCATCAACAAGTACTTGCTTAGTAATCGAGTAACTAAAGCTGAAATATTGTGGTGTCTTCGCACAGTTATAACACATTCCTCTTTTCGTTCAAATTCGGATTTGTCAGATATTTTTAAACTCATGTTTCCTGACAATAACATAGCTAAAAAATCCCAATTGAAAAAATGTAAGACATCTTATTCAATTTGTTTTGGGTTGGCTCCTTTCTTTAAAAAGGAATTACTAGCTGTTCTTCCTTCTTTATCTTATGTTGTGTATTTTGATGAATCATTAAACAAAGTTGTTCAGAAAGATCAAATGGACAGGTCAGATTTTGGCAAAAAAATATGAATACTGTTACAACGCAATATTTAACATCAGTTTTTCGTGGGCAACCATATGCAATATCATTACTGAATGCTCTAAAATGTTTTTTTCCATTATCAGGTATGAAGAAAATACTTCAGTTATCTATGGATGGCCCAAATGTCAATCATAAATACCGTTCATAGCTACTAAACGATTTAAAGGAGAGCTCTGGGTCTAATTCTCTTTTAGATACTGGATCTTGTGGTCTCCGCATTGCTCATAGTGCCTTTAAAATAGGACATAAAAATACACCGTGGGATCTAAATAAGTTTCTGATGGTGTCATTAATTTATTTAAAGATTCACCAGCTAGGCGTGCTGATTATGGTGGGGCACACTGGTGAGGCTTCGAGCGCCTAGCGCTCTGAACTGGGAGATGGAAAGTGCCTGGTTCAAAACCAGATCGTGTCCACCGACTTAACAGTTCAGAGTGTCCCGTGATTTCCTCCAAAACTAAGCTTAAATAAGGGTTAAGGCTCCTTAAAGAGACCCCCACGGAGCTGTGGTTGCCTTATTCGGGACCACGTGCCAACTCTTCGCCCCTCCTACTGCTCCCGATCATTTTATTCACAGTGAAAGCATAGGGGTGTCTAGTCTGAGTATTTTAACGTCTGGGGCACCCTACCCATCGGCCTCGATCCCATGTGTAGATAACTGTCCTTAATCTCACAACACACACAAGGCCCGTTTACATTGGAAAATGGAAAATCCCGGGTAAAAGCCGAGTAGAGGGAAAAACACGCAATGCATCATGGGAAAGCGAGGTCATCTCTGCATTCACACTTCACTGGACTAGGAATCATTCTACCCCGCATTTTTTCCCTGCGTAGGGGAAGCGGGGTAGAAAGCAGCGAAAGTTCCAGCATTGACCCCGCATTTTTGTCCATGTAAACGGGCCCATGGTGTCTTCAACCAATGCTGCTTTATTATCTCTGAGTAAGTACAGAGTCTATGTCTGAAAGCAGTGCTTCAGGGCTTTTGGCAAAAAAGTCAGCCGAGAATATTACTCAAACTGGCTTGGTAAAAGATCTAGATCATTAATTTTTTCACTGTGATTTTGAACCTCAGATTTTCTTTTTGCTTATATCAGAATTGAATAATTGAGAACAAAGATATTAGTTTTGTAAAATTTATTTAATGAAAGTCAAACTTACCATTTTTCCCCTGTGCTTATTAAAGTGAATTCTTAACTCGTACTTTTGTGATTTGTTTTTCCAAAGAAAGGAAATCCTTTTTTGTGTAAAACCCTCGGCATTCCTTTTATTGTTATAAAATAGATTACGGCTTGAGTCATAATGCTCTCTCTAAGCCAGAGGATCTCAACTGGTAGTCCCCGAGCAAGTTCTAAGTGGTCTGCGTGATAGGTCATAATTGTAAAAATCAATTGCTATAGAAACATACGTAATTAAAACACATTAACTTCAGAAAGTCAGGAATCGAACATATACTTTCATTATTCCTTACCTAGGTGAATTCTAATTTTTTGCCGTTTATTTTTAATCAAAAATCATTTTAAATGAATGAGAAGTTTACCAGACTTTTGGCTACGTTAAGACAATATAATCACAGTGTCATTCAACCTAGGCGCTGGTCGCATAACATTAGGTTCGCGGATTGTTACTGCGCATTCGAAGTCATCCCATTACAGGACGTGCGGCTTATCCACCACCTTGCCGCTGACGTACATGGTAGCCGCTAAAGCCCAGGAGGAGTTTGTGCTACTATGGAATGTGTGTGGGTCACTTACTTTGTGAGCCTCTGTAAAAGAATAGTATGCCAAATTCAACCAGGAATAATTTACCGAGAGACTGCGATGTATTGGGATAAATTTTTGCTTGTCCTTGTAACAGAACTATACAGGGGCGGCATTTCAGATTTTCATTTGGGGGTGCGAAATTTGATGTATTAAAATCTAGAATATGGAATAAATAAAATGTTTGTTAAATTTGAGGGTTCGATCGCGCCCCTTATTTGCCGACCGTGGAGCTATATATTGTTGCAGAAAACTGCTTAGTTTTTGGGATCGTAGCTTAAAAGTCCAGTGTATATGAAAAGTTCTAGTAATCAGTCCACTTGTCAAAACAACACACAAATTTTACTGGTTGTAGAAATTCGACGAACTATCTCCAGTACACATTTCACAGAAATTATCAAGCAATAGCTCGATTTTTAACATTCACCTTATATCAGAAGCTTTCTCAGATGCTGTATTTAACATACAATAAAATCCTTCCAGTGTCTAAAACTCAGTAGAAATTCTCGAGGTAAACCCTCAGCTGCTCTTCAGCAATGAAGAGTTCATACACACACACGCACACAAAAAAAAAAAAAAAAACACGCTTCCCAAAACATGCGAGAAGGAGTAGCTTATAAATACAGAAATACAAAGACGTTTTAGTTTTCAGCAGTGATCTCTGCCAGCATGCATATGCAATATGCATAGAGTTGTTTTAGCTCGTGAGGCCAAGTCTCTCCAATAAGTACTTTTGCAGGTGCTGGGGTCCCAATAATTTACCATTATATAATTTGAAAGATGTATTTCGCTCAATTTACACAAACGCTAAAGAAAAAAAATTCTTCCGGCTTCGATCAGTAATTGAGATACATTTTGGCATCGAGAAATATAGGATGTTATAGGCTACCTTCGCCAAAATTACTCTCCAATACTTATCAACATCATGCTAAGTATGAATGAAAAGTTGCGATTAGGCTAAAAATTGTGCTGTGTAATCAGAAATATTTCTTCCACTTTTCATTGCTATCTCTTTTCACCGAGTTTCCTTCTGGATTAAGAATATAACATGTCCTGAAGATAGAAACACACAAAGGTATTAAAAATTAAAAAACGCCACAGTAGAGTAATAGCTACACTATCTACCAAAAAGTAATTGGACACTTGTGATAAAAGAGATAAACACAATTTATTCATATTCTATGGTTTGGTAGAGCCACCACCTGAGGCAGGTACATTCTTAAGCCTCCTGGGCATGCTTTGCACAAGTGTTTGGATGATTGACAGTGCTATTTTCTACCACGCGGCTTTGAGAAGACATGCAAGTTCTTTCACCGATTTGACGGTTGCTGCACCCTTTAATTCGGCGATTCAACTCGTCCCAGAGGTTTTCTATAGGATTCAAGTCTGGACTCTGGACAGGCCAGTTCAGTCGGTTGATTCTATTGTCAGCATATCAATCCATAGTGAACCTCGTAACATGAAAAGTGGCGTTGTTATCCTGGAAGCAATTATGGTCCAACCCGTAAAATTGCCACAGCGTAGGAAGCATATTGTTTAGAATAGTGGAGTAGGAGTCAGCGTTGAGCTTACCATGGATTGGGATCAAGGGTCCCAGTCCATGCCACTAAAAACATCCCCAGACCATAATTCCACCTCCGCCGAACTTTACTGTACGCCCAATGCATTCTCGCAAAAGGCGTTCTCCAAGTATACGCCAAAATTAGACTTTGCCATCCGACTGGTAGAGATTGAACCTTGATTCATCACTCCAGAGAACCTATTTTCATTGATCTACGGTCCAATTTCGACGTGCTTTACACCACTGAAACCAATCAGCGCGGTTGGATTTTGTAATCAAAGTCTTATGGTTGGCAGCACGAACATGTAAACCAAGCAAAAGTGATATTTTGCGAATGGTATTTATCGACATTGCAGTCCCAGATGCTTGTTGGAACTCCTCGAATGGGCCATCTGTTTGGCAAGGTTTTTTCGAATTTCTATGGACAGCGCTCGTCGGCCTTTATTTCGTGGGTCTGCCGGCTCGAATCACATTCCAACAAACACCACTCATCTCATTTTCCAGTTCTTAATTACAAAAGCCACTGTCGATTTGGGAATGTTTTACTCGCTAGATATGTCTCTTAAGGATCCATAGATAAGGTCTCTTAACTCTGTACAAGTTACAGAGATGTTCATTTTAACTGCATGCTAATATAGTTGTTTTTAACCAGGGATCCGTAACTTAACGTAACAAAATTGTAACGTTATTCGGCCTTGTAACAAAATAATTCGTTATACAATTTTTATATGTACAAACAACTGCTTGATTTTCGTTATGTATCAGTTACGTTACATTTTGTATTTTATTATCGCACCGTAACAAATCTACAGAACGCAAATGAATACGTTATTGCAATAACGTTATTCAGAATAACGTTATTCAATGGTATACTTATTATAACGTTATTCCGTTTTTTGTTATACTCAGAAACTGAACAAAAAGTAACAGAATGCATTCGGTTACTCATGCTAACGCTTAGTTTATAACGTTAAACTCACCTAACTATTTAATAACGATACAGTATCAATTAGTTATAGAATATAGCATTTCGCTGAATAACGTTTTAAATACGGTATGAGACCATAACGTTAAAGGAACAGAACGATATTTTCATACCGTTATAGCTACATAACTATATGCAATAAAATTGGAACATTTTTTTACAAATTATAACATATTGGTGTCAATATATTTAAATACGGTATAAGATCTAACGGTTCAAATAACTTAAAGATTTCTGATCCGAATCAACGGCTTTTCGGACTGAGAGGAGGGTGTAAGATAAGTGTTGCGTGAGAGCCACCCTTACTTATGTTTTGTATGTAGCACACACATGGACATAGGGGCTGTCCAGGAGAAAGGGCTTCGGAAGCATAGGCCAAGGGGATCATTTCCCCCCCCCCCTAGATTATTATATGCCATTTTTTCTCTGCTTTTTAGTTTTTTCCAATACGATAACCATATTTTGAAACAATCTTTGTCCTCCCCCCACCCCTGCATCGGAAAATTTTGTGCCGACGCCCATGTCCAGGAGTCGCGAGTCAGACAGTATGATAGGGGTATATTGAATAATATAAGGGTATATAAAGAGGTACATACAAAGCCATTGCTAAGGCTTTATTTAAGGAGGGGAGATAAACTGCCAAGTCAAATATCGGTTTTTACCAACTTATTAATTTTTTTATCAACTATATTACCAACTTTTAATTTTGCCAACTGGGTTTGTGTAATTTTGTCAAGCGTATCAGAAAAGAATTATGGTTTTCGTTATTTTTTTTTTTTTTTTTTTTTTACCAAGTTTAACAGAATTTTGCGAGTATTAGAGGGTAGACTCTGCCTACCCCACCTCCCCCTTTAGCAAGGGCCCTGTGTACATGATCTTGAAGAAAAACCTTTTTTTCTAATAGTGGGTGCATGAGCTAAATTACTTGAACTTCTAAAGCCGAGATTCCAAAAGGAGTCAATTAAGTTTTCAATGGGTCTATATTATTCCAGGGACGTATTGGGGATCGAAAATAACTTTTCGCACTTTTAACAGATTTCTTCTTCTATTTCTGCTTACTTTTTAAATAAAAAATTTAAACATCTCTGGGGCACAGAGAGCTGGGACATGCCACCTTTTTACGATTGTAAAAACTGTTTTGGATGAAGTGGAAAGTCTCAGCGTTTTGGCTTGTCCCGCGGTTGTCAGTCTGACTCTGGAGTTTTGGATATTGAAGGGAAATCGTTTTTTATTATCTGGGTTATTTAATCGTCTAAGCAGAGATTTCAGAGGGTGTAAATGAAAGTTTTAAATGGGCAGAGGTTTCAGGGACGTTTTGAAGGGTGGAGATTATTTTTTTGTGTTTTAACTGTTTCTTGTTTTCTTTTTCTTTTTTAAATGAAAAAATAAATTTGTTGGTCTATTAATAAAATGAAATTAAGGAAGTCGAAATTAGAGGCGTAGCAATGGATATATATCCCCCTCGACGCCGAAATTTTTAGATCAGTTACCATGAGCTTTTAGATTTTTATGTCTTGCAGAAATTACATTTATTTATTCCCGACACTAATGCATATTTTTACCCCGAATAAATTACCCTCTACATTTCTGGTCAAGGTAGTGAAAAGGTTGGGAATCTGAAGAGAATTTCGACAACATTAATGCATTTTAAGAGACATACTGGTTTACGTGTTTAATACCAAAAGTGATATCGTTCTTTTATAATTGCCGACATGAGCCGATCATTCTCGTTACAATTTTTTTCGGAAGGGGGGGGGGGGATTGGTAATATGAAGTGCTCGAAAATGATACAGCTTGTTCATTAGAAATATGAGTGTCTCACGTTTGAGTACCTCATGCGTGCTTAATCATGTGTACTATGATTAACGTTAACCACAACAGGGCAATAATTTGCTAGTGACAGTTCTGGATCCGCGAGTAAAGCTTCAATGAACAAAAGTGAGAAAATTGAGAGTCAAAATAATTTTATTTATGCTCAGTCAGTACATATAAGTATTACACGACGCTATTTTCCATTTAAATGTTAACAGTAATGTGTAACGTATGTATGACAGACATTCACTGTTTAGTACAAGGACTAGTTTCTTCATGCTTCGAATCCTCACACTCACTCGTTGTTAGAACTACAGTACTATTAAAATCAAGCATGTTTTTCAGCGTCGACATAATTTGTCTTTGTCTACATGCCTTGTCACGGCGAGGCACTTTTCAGATGTGATTGCCAGATAAAGCGAAGGGGAAGGGGAGAAAAAATGTTGAAAGTCGCACAAGGTTTGCAATTTTTGATAATTGATCGTCAAGTTTGGTGTCAAAAATACGTCTTCAAAACCAAACCAAGCTCTGTGATATCTTCCAAACTTGGCAAGAAACTGGCAAACGCGACAGATTATTACAAAGGAAAAGTATAGTTAGAATATGCCTGGCGAAAATTGTAAAACAGTTTTAGAAGGCGATTTTAATATAGATCTCAATTCCGAAGATGTGTTTTATGGAACAGGAAGACAAATGTGGTACACTCATAGATTACGATACACTTTCCAAATGGTATTTATAAAGGTAAAGTATAGTTAGAATATGCCTGAGAAAGATTCTTAAACAGTTTTGGTAGGCAATTTTAATATAGATTTCAATTTTGAAGAAGGGTTTGTGAGCAAGAAAGACAAACACGGCACACTCATGAATTATGATGCACATTCCAAACAGTATTTAAAATGCTGAAGTATAGTTGGAATATGCTTGCAAAACAGTATATTGTAAAACAGTTTTAGTAGGTGATTTAATGAATTTAAAATCCAAAGATGTGTTTTATGGAGCAAGAAAAAGAATACAGCACAATGAATAATGGTACACTTTTCAACTTAATGAAATAAGGAAGAAAACTAGGGAAGAAGCATGGACTATGATATGCTTTTAATTCATAGCACTCAAGTGCGTATTTAAAATCTGTGTTTCAGATTTTAAATACGCACTGTGTTCTTAAGTGTTTCAGATTTTAACTTAAAAATAATAATAATACAGCCAACTAGGAAAAATTCAAGCTTGTAATAGTCCTGTATTTACTTTGAACAAATAACTACATCTTACATTTTAGCAGTTTGTTGCTACGGCCCGGCAAGTAAGGATAAATCTCTACTTATTATAAAAGAAGGTGTCTGTGTGTGTGTCTGTCGGCAGCGTTACCGACAAACGGCTACACCTAGAAACACCAAACTTGGTACTCGGGAAGATGTAAATATGTAGTTGTGCACCTCGAAGCGATTTTTTCAAAATTCGACCTAGATTTTTTTTATTTTATGTTTTATGCGATTTTTGGCATTTTTCTCACCTAATTCGTAATGACGGCAGAAATTACGCTCGCAGCAAAACGGCATTTGTATCATCGGATAGAGGAGAAAATTTTCTTTTAAAAACAGTTCGTTCTGAATACGTAACATGATTTACCGATTTTTAGGAATTTTTTTACTAAGCATTTGCTTCGGCGAATTGTTTCTGAAATAATATTAAAACTGTCGCATCTTGAATTCTATCCGTCATAACTTTTTGATATTTTGACAAATCGTGAAACATTCTTTTCTCCCTCTTTTAAAATAAAAACGAAAAAATTATGTAAATTAGATGATTTTTTATGAATTTTAATGCAGCCTAATGTTTAGAATTTAATAGCATCAACGCGATCTTACGCCATTCATTACATTGCGATCACGGCACGAGAATTTATCTTCGGTTGTTGCCACAGAAAGGATTAGAAAAAAGGGTTTTCTCAACCAATCGAGTTTTTAAATGGGATATCGGAATTTCAATTCGCAAGTGAGGATCTATGACGTCAAATGCTTTAAGATACGTAAAATTTACGCCATAATTATAACTCATTTATTCCAGCTCTATTTTCAACACAGGGAGACGATATTTTGATTAAAATTTACTGTCCGCAGTAATTTCAACAGAGGAGATTACTTGAACTTTTTTAAAAATGAAATTCTGTTTTGTCACATGCAGATATGATTTTAGTAGTAAAATATTCGCTTATTCCCGTATGAAGAGCGGGTGCGCAGTTATCTTAAAAACATCTCTTGAAAATAGCATAAATGAATTCAGAAGACATCAAAATGTGTAAATACACCAAAATCTCGAAGTCGAATTTTTTCATGATTACAATACTTTCCTTATATGGTACATGTTCGGAAAGAAATAGATGGTTGTCCATTCCATGTAGTTTCTTAGGTATTTAATGCTACAACTTGAGCCTAAAAAACAGTATGATGTAGAAATAAGACATTTTGAAAGGAAGGAGTTCTATGCAAACCATTAAGCTTTCCACTTTTTTGATAGTGAATGACACTGACGTAGTTTTTTGAATCATTATACTGCAATGATGCCAGGTTAATACTCGTGACGCAAACTTTACATCAAGAGTCAAATAATTTCGCTCTTTTTCTTTAAATTCCACATCACGAAGAAATTCGAATTACACATGTAAGGAAAATTTTCGTTTCCTACCGTGCGAAGAACGGGCACGCAGCTAGTAGTAATTAAAAGGAACATTCAGATAAAAAATACGATTTTCGCCAGTTCTACAGGAACATTTTGACTGACAGTGACTTGACTTTGATTCACGGGGATTATGTAACTCACACGACATCACAAAAATTTGTCTACCCAGATGTCTTCTGACTTAAAACTCGGGGCGCAAAAAAGGAAAGTTGTTAAGAGCTGTAAAAAGAATTCGTTTATATTATGTTCTATGGATAGAAATTCTTGAAAGTGCGCTATTGCATCGGCAGAAAACCGTCCGAAACTGTAGACCGTTAGATCGACAGCCACGCAGTATGTCCGAACGCGGTACCTTCACACTTTGACTATCGACCATACTCATTGTCTTATCACTAGTGTCTAAACGGTGCAGTCGATTGAGCTCAAATTGAGCTTCTATGTTATAGGTCACGGTCGCATGACTTGCGTAGATTTTGGTGTGTGTAGTGCTAATAATTTGTTCACAGGAAGTAATTCTTATGCATTTCGGCCTACGAATGCAAATCAATTAAAACGTACTAGTGTTTAAATGGTACATTCGAATAAGTTTAAAAAGGGTATGTATATTATAGATCGCCGTCACACAACCTGTATATCCGCCACTGGGTGTAATAAGCATCTTTATAACATAGTGAACTTTCTTGTATTACTTCAGTTTTAAAGTATTTCAAAGACTGAGATAACCATTCCCCTCTTCTTTGAAATGCAAGAAATTCCCTTAAAAGTGCTCCTATGAGAACCCATGAATGACGACACGATCCATAGATTGAATACTATTGATTTATACGAAAGTTAATGCAAGTCATGGAACTGACTTCACGCTAGATATACACTTACAGAATTTAGAGTTATTTCCCAGGTAGCACACATACGTTGGGGCAACGTATGAATGCATACGTTGGGGCAACGTTGAAATGACACGTTGGCTTACGGTTATCCAACGGTTGGCAACTGGTTATTTCTTACGTTGGGCCAACGTAAGCTCTAACGTTTTGCCAACATATTTCCAACCGTTGGGCTAACGTATGAATGCATACGTTGGGCTAACGTATAAATACATACGTTGGGCTAACGTATTAATGCATACGTTGGGCTAACGTATTAATGCATACATTATGTTAACGTATAAATGCATACGTTGGGTTAACGTGTAAATGTATACATTGGGACACCGTAAAATCTGTATGTTGTCACTCTATTATGCAACTGTTGGAAATTGGTTATTTTTAACATTTAGCTATCATAATTGTTAACCATTACATTTATAAGTTAGTTTCATATTTTAGGCCAATGCAGAAACCTAATGTTGGATAATTATATTTGACGAATACTTGACAAATTGATGTGCTATTTCATAACATTTCTATAGATATATGAAAAACTGTGAAATTTGAAATTAAAGTTTTTAATTATTTTACTAACAGCAAATGCAGTGACAGATTCAGATAAGTTTTAAGGGACGGCAGATATGTAGAACGAAGCATATTATCAAATAGTCACATTTTTTTTCTTTCGTCAAATATGGTTTCACCTCAACAGTGGGTTTCTGTGCGCTTAGGAGGAGGGCGAGTGGACACCCCCCCCCCCCTAAAAAGTACTTTTGTCGACAAAATCGTCAGTTGCCAAAGGACTGTCAGCAAATTTCAGCTTTAATCACCAATCTGTAAAATGCTCAGTGTATAAATTACCAGTTCTGCCGACAGTTTATTATAAGTTATACTATATCATGAACATAGTCTTGTTACAATTTTCCTTTTAGTGATTTTTGTGCCAGTAAACAAGTCCCTTTTGTCCCCTCAAGCCAACTTCATTCCAGATCATGTAATGTAGTGTGTATTTAAGGCAAACATGCTCATTAAGTATCTGCCTAGGGTGGGGGTGCCTCGGGTGAAGGACTTTTATGGGATTTAATGCGTATTCACGCTACATCTGGAGGAAACCGCCCAAGAGGCCAGATAATCGGTGTATATTTTTGAAAGCATATTGGTATATATCGTCAGAAAATTTTGTCTTTACACCCCCCCTCCCAACATTTTTGCTTAAAACTGACTCTAGTCCCGTCACTAACAGAAATGTGTTATTTTCAAATAGTAAACGATCTGTCAAGTTACAAACATATATTAATCTGTAGGAAACTAACCTATTTTGCACTATGAGGAAAATTAATATTGCAGGTGCAACTTATGAACTTTTAAAAAAAAAGGAGGGGGGAGAGATCGGAAGCAGGAAAATATTTAGAAGGTCCTTTCAGAAGCTATCCTTTACAGTTTTAGAGAACCAGGACGGCAGGCAAACCAAAATCATAAAAACTTTTCGAATTAATTAAAAGAAAAAACATATAACGTTAAAGGAAAGAATGCTTATTTTTTGAAATATGATTCATATCCCTCCTTCTCCTTTGACAGTTACTTTTGTAAAGTGTCTCTCAAAACGTCTGAAAATTTACTCAATTGAAACTTTTGTAAGGAGGCTTAATCTTTTTTTTTTTTTTTTTTTTTTTTTTTTTTTTTTTTTTTTTTAATATTCATGTGGGGAAATCCAATAGGAGTATAAAGTCCAAGGGCGGCTCCAGTGAGGGGGCCATAGGTGCCATGGCCCCCTCCGAAATTTTGTTTTATAACTTTAGATTCGCATACTTCACGATTTCACACGTTCAATTTGCATTTTGAACAATTTATAGACCTAAGTAAAAAGTTCGATGGCCCCCTCCGAGAATTCAGTCTGGAGCCGCCATTAATAAAGTCACTGAAGAATGTCACAGAAATCATTCTTTACTAAAATATTTATTTATTATTTTTTACATTTATTTCAATTTACGTAATTTTTTAGATTCTTAATTTTTAGTTTGCCCGAATAAAATTGGTATGGAATACAATGACATTTCGTAGTTCTATTTTTATTTTCAGTTAACTGTAGATATTGACTGCAAAGTAAAAGAAAAAAAAATATTGCATGCGTAATGCATATGCATTATGCATGCAATATCGACGCATGCAAGTATCAACACACGGGTTCAACTGCATCAAACTTGCATCAAACTGCATCAAACTTCAACTTGCAAGTATCAACACACACATTATCTGACTATGAGAAAGATATCAGTACAACAGAATGTATTAGTGATGCTGCTTACACGCTATAGCACATAAAATGAAAAAAGTCGTTGATGGTACACAAAAAAAAGTTACAAAGCGTCCCGCATAATTACCATTGCACAAAATTTTGAAAAAAAAAAGAGAGGGAGAGAGAGAGAACTTTTTTTTTTTCCATAGCGCATCCTTTCTCTAATGCAAAAAATAGAATGTATGAAGAAAAGTTTAAAAAAATCAGTATTGATTTCAGTTCATGGATCTGAACTCTCAGTCACAGCATTTTACTTAAAGAGCTACTGATATTTTTCATTCAACTAAAATACGCAGTAGAAGAAACTTGTCAAAGCAATAAAAATGTTTTTTCTTCCAGTATTCTCAAAGAGTATTTGATTGCATATAGATTATGTATTTTTCTCCATAAAATTTGAGTCCTGTAGCATATAACAGGTGTAGATACAAAAATCTCTTCTAAAATAATAAATAAATAACAAAATAAAGTTGGTAAATATAGGTATATATATGAACTGTAAAGTACTATAACACATTTGTAAAATATTAAAATAACCGAATTCTTAAAACTGTAAAATATTTTATACATACCTTTAACAACAAAACAATTTTGATGCACAAATTTAAATCCTTGTTGTTGATTAACCACTGTGAACCAACGAGATTTCAAAATTGAAGTAGTGTTAGTTTAATAACTACTTCTAAATCTGAAATCTCATTAGTCATTATAATCTTGCAAAATATAAGCACGGCTCAAGTTGATTTTTTTTCAGAATAATCTTATTAGGAGAAAACAATTGTGTCCAATTTTACCTTCTCGACTGTTGTACAACTATGAGCAAATAAAACTTTATTTTTAAGCTGTCTAGCATTGTTTAGTAATCCAAAACGCATCTTTTAATAAGCACTGTGCAATTATTATATATTTATTACCATAGCTCCATAGTAATTTGTTTGTTTACATACTTTGAAGATCGTTAGGCTTATGGACAATCGAACTATAATCAATGCATCAATAATAATAGTTATCGTGATTCAAGTTACTACGAACCTATGCAACGATTAAAATTCACAGAAATATAGCTGAAAAGATAAATATTCGTTTCAGATTTCAACTATCAATCACTTTATAAAAGTGTATCAACACATCATAACAAGCAATGGCGGAAACGGGTGAACGGACATGAATCTATCGCTTCCCGGTTTCCTGAATGTGTGTCTCTGCGCATGCGCAATGATACGGTTGTCCAACACAACATTCAGCCATCCGATGGCCAACGGTTGTTTTACCTACAGTTGCCCAACACAACATTCAGCCATCCGATGGCCAACGGTTGTTTACCAACGGTTGCCCAACACAACATTCAGCCATCCGATGGCCAACGGTTGCCCGACACAACATTCAGCCATCCGATGGCCAACGGTTGTTTACCAACGGTTGCCCAACACAACCTTTAGCCAACAGAATACCGACATTTCCATATGGACATCCAACGTTTGCCCAACGTAACAACCTTGTGCCAACCACGTGCCATCAATAACCCAACGTATGTGTGCTAGTTGGGTTTTAGGTTAAAAATGCAAAATAAAATACCAGGGACCAAATAGCTGCCTGGTTTGTCGTTGCATTAGTGAGGTTCTTTGTATATGTATTATATTTCTAAAGATAGGTTTATATTTTTAAATTCTGACAAAAAAGATTGTACGGAAATCTATTTGGGCGGTCTATAAAAAGTCCTTTTCGTTTGCGCATCACACCGTTGTAAAATCACAAAATAAAAATATCATTATGTTCAAAATAATTATACAAAATAAACGTCTCCTTTTAAAATAAAAAATACGGTGAAGGGGATGGCATACCGCCTCAAATACAGCACTTCTATTCCGATTGAAAAGCAATTCGTATCGTAAATTTATGGACGAGAAATTTTCGTGAGAAATATCGTGTGAGACAATTCTCTGTCTCGCCTTGCTAAATATTTCCTTTCTCGTCTCGCGTCTTGCCTCGAAAAATTTTCTCTGTTTCGTCTCGCGTTCTAGTCTCGCATGCTAAACAGGAACGCGACACGATGCGATATATCTCGTGTCCATCCCTAGTTGCAACTCTGCCGGATTAAAAGTGGCTAGAATCACAGCGAAAAATGGATAGAAATGGCTAAAAATTATTTCGAGCTGAGAGAAAAATAAATTACTAATAAACTAATTGCAATAGCAAAACAAAATTTTGATTTTGCCTCGTTTTGAACGTGTCCTTAAAGGAATAAATTGTAACATCAAGTCAAGGTGCCCTATTGTGTTCTCGCCATCCAGACAGTCGTCTACGAAGTTTTGTTTCGCTGTCGCAGAATGTCTACGCTTTTAAAAAGACGTAGACCATCGTTTATACCATCATGTTTGCGCATGCGCATTATAAAATAAATTTAAATAACATTTAATAAGGCAAATGAAGAATTACAGACACGGACAAGCGGAATGAACCTATGACTAACGACGTTTAAAATGGCTAGAAATGGCAGAAATAGCTTCAAACAGGAAGAATACGGCTTAATTCCTTAAGTTCTGATATTCTGATTGTCTGAGGTGGGTGATTGGATGGAATATTTCGGTGAAAGGTCTCGACATACAAAGCCAAATGCAAGTCATGAAATCGAAGAACCTTTCTGCGCTGTTATCTTTTGTCGCAAACATAGCCAGAAGTTTTTCTGGAGAAGTTGTAATAGGCAGCGGTGTACCCTGGCACCGAATTGTAAAAAAAATTTTGAGGGAGCTCGAATGATTCGTTGGGTCGTGGGGGGGGGGGCAGCGTTAAAAAATACTAACCAATAGTTTAATAGTTTCCATAGAATCAGGATTTTTGTAATTACGTTCCAAAATGTGCATTTTTCATTACAATCATTATATTAAAAAATTATTTTTACATTTCAGAAAATCCGCATAATTGTTTCAAGTATCCTATCTTAATTTCAAATTAAATAAGTTTAAATGGAGCGCATAAAAATGTATATAATTTAATAGACATGAAAGAAATCATGTGTTTTTCGCATTTTTTTAAATTACGTTGATTATCAACACGGGGGATCTAGTCCGAGGGGAGCTCGAAGTTTCGGAGAAAATCCGGGAATCTCCGGAAGGCTAGGTAGGCGGATGCGACCTGAATTTAAACCAGACACCTTCCGTTTACTAGTTGAGAGCACTATGTGCTCGGCCAATGGTGGGGCACATCAAGTTTTTTTTAACTTAATTTTAAAAAAAGGAAGAGGTTATATGTTAAACGCGTATGATTTTTAAAAATAACTTTCACTTTCTTTGGTATAGTTTTGGATCAATATATTTAAAAAAAAGGGCCAATTATCTTTTATTTCGCATTAGAAAATTTCACGATTGCAAAACTATGAAGTAACGAATCCGAGTATCCGGAAATAACCTTCAAGATGTTTCTTTATCCACTCATCTTGCTTAGCCCTAAAAACTAATAAAATTTTTTAACGGTCCCACCACATTTCTGTCAATTCAACTCTGTTTAGACAGAAAGATTCGAAAATCGAGATTCAAAATAAACTCTAAATTTGCGCTTTCAGCTTAGATTTATCAAAAATTTATTATGGTTAATTTTTTTAAGTTTAAAAAGAGTCTTTTTTATACAAGCCCAGTAGTTGGTTAATTGTTGAAAACTTTTTACTATGGATAATAATACTTTCATCACGAAAAAGAGTTCGCTTAAATATTACGAATGATTTATGGAAGAATTGGTTATTACAAGTGTTTCAGGCTGAAAAAGGGAGAAAACGCGAGGAAAATGCAACCCCTACACATTTTTAGTTGCTTTTTCCAACGATGTATCTAATTAGGGATTTATAAATACAGGGTGTGTCACAATTCTGTCCCGATTTTGGAAGGCTTATAAAAAATAATATATTGCCGATACGGCAACAAAGTTATCTTTACTGAGGAAAGGAACACTACAAGTTTTGTTTCACAAATCACGAGCTTCCTGTATCTCTAAATATATACATATAGAGTGTGTCACAATCCCCCCCCCCCGGGTTTGGAAGGCTTATAAAATATATTACCAATACAGCATCAAAGTTGACTTTACGAGGAAAAGAAACATTACAAGTTTTGTTTTTCACAAATAACCAGCTTCCTCATCGTTGAATTGGTCGAGGCTCTATCGACGACAATCGCCTTCATCCGTGGCCACCACGCTCTCCAAACCATAAGTATGCGATTTTTTTATGGAGCTATATAATAAATCATGTGTTTGTGTCCCCTATGCCTCATTTACGCCAAAGGATCACAACCGCATTCGCTACCATTGATCGCGACAAGTTAAAGCGAGTATGGGAGGGAAGAATTTGACTTTAGACTTGATAGCTGCCACATCACGAATGGTTCACATATTGAACATTTATGAAAAAAAAAGCTTGTAACATTCTTTATTCAATAAAGTGAACTTTGTTGCTGTATTGGTAATATATTTTTTAATAAGCTTTCCAAACTCGGGAGGGAATTGTGACACACTCTGAATATATGTCTGTTCTTCTGTCTATCCTCTGTAAAGTATTAAGATAAATTCTAATATTCTCCGGTTTCTTTAAAAAAACGAAAGGAAAATTAAAATTACAAAATATTTAATTTCATTTAAAAAATAATTCCTTGTGTGGAGGTCTCTTCACCCTCCTGCCCCCGCACTACGGGGTAACTTTCAACTGTGTGTTCGGGGGTTTCGGAGGCTTACTGTATACCACTGCTAGGGGCGTAAGCCTTGTGAGGAGCACTTTCCAAACATTGTGTTGAGGGGGCGCAAAATTCAAACCCTGCTAGAAGCAATCATGACACCTCAGCTACAATGCTGTTGCTCTTTCTTCTCAACCGAAAGCTGTAGACCACCTCAAGTTTGCGGTTTTCTTGACCCCTCCAGGAACAGAACAACCCTCTGCAAGAAAGTCGCCCCCTCAATCTCAAGGTCATCCTTTTATGGCTATTTTATCTGCTAATCATCTGCAAAATCAAGAAATATTTCTTGCTACTTCTAATTCATTTGAGACGATTACTTCTCACAAAAGCCTTTAAGTAGTTTGTGAAAAAGCTCCGTATCCACAGTCTTTTGTCTTATCGAAAAATAGTAGCACCACACTCTTTGAGTTTCAACCAATATGGAAAAAAAAATATTTGACAGTAGAAAGATTGGAACGAAATTTTTGAGGGGGCTGAAGCCCCCGCAAGCCCCATGGAGTCGACGAGTGTGGCCGTACATATATAAACTTAAATTCGGCTTGATGGAAAAATATTAAAACGCATGCTAAAATTACCCGGGGAATGATATATCCCGATATCCTAAACCCCGGCTTCATGTGTTCTTACATCGTCGGTCTTCTGTCAAATGAATTTATATATTTAAAAGGGGACAATGTGACCATGCTTTCCCCATGCTCATGACTAAAACTAAAAACTCATCGTGGTCAGGATGCACGAACTGCTTGTTGTACAAAATTTCTTCGGAAGACAATAAATCAAATAGTACAAATTGCCATAGTTTCTATAAAACTAGGTGCAGAATTTGAATACGGCAGCTTTACGATTTCACATTAGTTCTGTCTCGGTATGTTGGAACATTCAATAATTAAGAATACAGTGTTCAAACGCTAGTGCACTTCAAAGATTAATGTACAGACCGCAATGTATAAGAATACTTTTTTGTGACATGAAAAAACTGTGAATCCTACACTTACGAGAATCTAAACAGGTTGTAAAACGGAGACCTACAATATACATACTGAATTTGAACTTATACGAATGCACCATTTAGACACTAGTACACCTTAAATTATTTGTGTCTATAGACCATAATAATGTATAAGAACCCTGTTTTGCAACCCTGTTAACAAACTATAAGCTGTGCACACACCAAAATATTTGCCGGTCATGTGCCTGAGATCTATAATATACATACTGAATTTTCGCTTAATCAAATACACCGTTTAGAACTAACGTTAAGACAATGAGTATGGTAGACAGCCAAAGTGTACTGGTCCCGCGTTGGGGCATACTACGTGGCAGTCGATCAAAGGATCTAGAGATTCAGGCGGTTTTATGTGCATGCAGATACAAAGTAAATACGCGTTAGAACCCCTTAAAAAGGTCCTCCGCCCAAGTCCCCCTCTCCCGTGGGTAGATGCCCTTCGTGTAGGCTTGCCATAACACAAAATACTGAAATACTCAATAGACGCTAGCGCACTTTCAGGAACTCCCGCCCAATGTATTAAATTCTTTTTGCAGCCTTGTAAAAAACTACACATCCTGTACACACGAAAATCAATATGGGTGGTCTATAATATATATATACAAAATTTCAGCTCAATCAAATGCACTGTTTAGGAGCTATCGTGTTTGCTTACGTACACAAATCCATCACCGCAAAAACAACATAAATGAATTAATGCCCGAAAACGTGTAAATACATGAAAATCTTAAAAGTCGAATATTTTCATGATTACAATACTTTCCATATATGTTCGGAAAGTAAAAATGCGATAGATTTAAAGATGAGGATCATTGACACATGAGAGAAATGACGAAATAGTATTCCGAAAATCAGTCATCACATTTGCGTAATAGCAATATATATATTTTTTTATCGTAGCAGTTTCATAGTTTTGCACCATTTTATTCTTTATTGACCTTTAATTATAACTCTTTTGAGCAGTATGGCTAACGGAATGTATGGGTACATCCACGCGCCACTGTAGCGTACGCAGACTTCCTTCAAGGGGAGGGGGAGGGAAGGCATAATTTGCATGCACATTAAGAAAGTACTATCTCCGCACTCAACATCATTTCCCCCCTTTCTTCAAAAAAGAAATGGTATGCAAAAAACAAGAAAAAACATAAAAGTAATGGATGATTGGTACATAATTTGAGTTCATGAGATCAATGATGTTACATAACACGTAAAACAGTATGTCTTTTCAAATTTATTAACATTCCTGATAGCCCTAGATCAGTGATTCCGGATTTCTTTCCATTATCTTGCGACAGTGCAGAGAGTAGTTTCTTTGGAAGGAGCTATGCATTAGAGTTGTGTATAAATAAACGTAATTTTCGCAAGGCATAAAAATCTAAATGCTTATGAGGTCGCATCGTGGCCAAGTGAATAAAACATTGAGTATGGTGGATTGCTAAACTATTAAAGTCCAGGCTTCCAGCCAACTGCGTCTATCTAACGGTCTGAAGTTTTGGGCGATTTTTGCCAGATGTTACGCGAATATGCTTTGAATTTCTGAAAAAGACCTCGCCCAAGGCAACGCCACCAACCCCCCCCCCCCCCCCGCTAAGCAGATACCCCTCAGTTAGATTTGCCTCAGCAAAATACTCACATACTCATTAATGCTAACACTGACTGATCTAAAATTTCGGTGTTAGGAGGATACGTACCCCTAGCTAAGCCCTTAACTCACACTTTCTTTAAAAAAAAAAAAAAATTAAATAGACCTACAATTTAACCTTTCCAGGGGCGGTGTCAACATCGGTATGTCACTTTTTTACATTTCTTTAAAGTAAAGAAAGAACAACTACTAATTATTTTAACTTTTAAAATTATTAGGTCGGTGCATAATTATCAGACGTTTTTCCCTTTCCCCATCGGCCGGAACAGTCCCAGCTTTCGCTCCCTTCCAGTCTGCCAAAAGTGCCTGGTCGTCAAAATCCGATGGTCGACCTCGTCCTGGCTTATCTTCCAAGCTAATGGCACCAGACTTGAAATGGGCAAGCCACCCTGCATCGAAAGCTGGGATTGTTTTGCCACATGGAGAAAGAGGGAAACGCTTGATAATTATATATATGCACCAATCTAATATTAATTAAAAGTTCTACTGTTTAACACACCTCCTATTGCTAAAAGTTGACAGGACTAGAGTTTAAAAGCGTTTTGTGTTTAAAAAAAAGATTTTTTTCTGTTGTATTGTATTGTGGCGAAATTACGCAAGGGCTATCTGCCAAAGAGAGGGGGGTGCCTTGGTCGAAGGACATTTGAAAGGGTTCTAACGCGTATTCACGCTGTAACTGGAGAAAAGCGACCAAAACTCAACACTGTTAGAATAGGACAAAACGCTGGACATTCACACTTTAAACAATTTTTTTTTAATATTGTAAAAAAGTGACATGCTGAAACTGACTGTGTCCACAAAAGGTTATCTTTTTATTTAAAAATAAAAGGAAATACAATCAAAGTACGAAAAATTATCTTTGACCCCCAATACTTCAATAAAATAATCTAGCTGAAGTAGCAGCTTTAAAAAAAAATGAAAAAAAATCCTCTTCAATATACATTGTCAGCGATCCAGAGTGGGGGGAAGGACACAGGAACATGTACCACCTGAAAATTACAGTGTAGAATATTGACATCGTTTTTAAATTCAAGTGAATTTATTTACCAGAAATATGAGCCAAATGTTTTGTGCCACCTCCAGAATTTTTTCTGGATCCGCCACTGTCAGTATCTACCCTGTTCATTTTAAATTAAATTCAAAATGTGCAAGTTAAAGGGTTATTTGGGAGCGCCCCTTATTGTTGGGGGCCCAGGCAATTGCCCCGAATGCCGTGCTGGAAATCAGTCCTTGCATGTATCCTGTGTTTTATGTACGGAACACGAGTCCAGGGGGTGAACCCACTCAATACTTTTACCTTTCATTCACCCTCCTCTCAGTCCGAAAAGCCGATGATTCGGATCAAAATTTTTAGGTTACTCGAACGGTTAGATCTTATACCGTATTTAAATATATTGGAACAATTTGTTATATTTTGTAACGGATTGTGTCAATATGAATGGCATTTCATTATTGCGTTATAACGGTATGAAGATGTCGTTCTGTTCCTTTAACGTTATGGTCTCATACCGTATTTAAATTGTTATTGAACGAAAGGTTATATTCTAACTAATTGATACTGTATCGTTATCAAATAGTTATGTAAGTTTAACGTTATAGACTAAACGGTTAACATGATTAACCCAATGCATTCTGTTACTGTTCTTAGAGTTATTATGTATAGCACAGAAAAGAATAACGTTATAATAAGTGTACGTTGAATATCGTTATTAAATATAACGTTATTCCCCGAGCAGTTTTGGGTCAAGTAACCGAATACTGATTTCTCAAATCATTAACGTTATTGATTATAACGTTATTTCGTGAAGAACGATTTGAAAGTTACGGTATGAATAACGTTATTCGGCTTGTGAATAACGTTATGATTTGTAACGAATAACGAATTGGTTATAACGCGCATTACGTTAAGTTACGGATCCCTGTTTTTAACTACTATATTGGTAAAATCATCCCATTCACCCATATAGTAGTTCATCCCATTCAGCTTTCTTTTTCGATGTACAAGGTTATTCTGCAGCGTGCGAATACCGCATATGGAGCCACATAGTCCAAGATTATGTTCAAGCTACTGTAGCGTACGAAAATAAAATCCTATTCTTGCGTTCGATAATGCATAAGAATACATTGAAATGTGCATCTTTGCCTCGAGGAATCAACTAGCGATAAGAGTTTGCCGGAAATCCATTCCTTCATCGGCGGTTCACAACGAGCTCTGGCAGAATAGACTTCTCATTAATTTTTCGTCTATTGGGGGAAAATTAATTCTCGATTGTTTGCTGTTTTACCAGTCATCTTTAATTTTTACGTATCTTTTGATTAAACCCTGTGTCTTAGAAGCCAATAGTTTTCAGTTTACTGCAAAACTGTGTGTCAGCAATTCAGATTTCAATACCCCCGATTCCCCGCCGCCAAAAGAAAAAAAAAAAAAGTAAGAAATGTAATAAAATAATGTACGGTAATATTTGAAAAAAAAGATGTGTGTACATGTGTATGTGTGTACAAATATGTTATATACGTGAAAGTAAAGAGCTGAGGATTCGGCCCTCCCAATAATTTTGGAAACGACGCGTAAGCCAGCAGTCACTCAAAACTGCTCTGTACTGAGCTGCCGGGACATGATCTGCCATTCTTATATATGCGAACTTTCAGCAATTTCACGAGATTCCATTTCTACAAATACTGGAATCAATCGCAAACCTTTATTGCAGAATACTTATGCAGGACAGCAAACATTGCAGGCTTCATTAATAGGATCGCTCCTGTCTTCAAGCGAGGTGAATTTTTAGCGAAATATCGCCAAATTTGGGGTCTAAAAAGTCCCCAAAACTGAAGTCATCTAAGCGATATCGTCAATATTTGGCGAGGAACCGACGAACATTAAGTTAAATAACGGGGAAACCCAAAACTTCGTATTTCGTGTTCTAGTCAACCGATTTACTTGCAATAAAATGCAGATTTTAATTATTTGAGCATACCAAAAGCCAAAATTTATACCGAGTTTATTTCAAAATTGAACTCCTGAAGAGCAGATCACTCCAAAAATTCGTAATGATATTCTGACACCATTTTCAACCAGTAACTTGGCATGGTGACTTAGTAACAGGTAATACCCTTAATAACATACTCCTTTTTTGCACCAATCATTTCTGACAGAAAAATATCTAACCAGATAATACATTCAAAGACGATTTGTTTATGCCCACAGTTTTCATCGCTTGAGTCAGAACCGATCCTAGACCGCCGGCCGGTGCACCGTAAGCTTGACACCCAAGCGCTGTGTACCAAGATGTCCCTTACTAGGATCGGCCCTGCTTGAAGTAATGTCTGCATACGTTTTTAAAGATTTATATTTTGAACACGGACGAATTTATCCGCTACAGATTAGCGAATTGTTATAGCCTTAATAATAAGCCATGGATTAATCTAACGTAGCCTTGCTTTAACTTAAGAAATTGATCAACCATTTCTTGAACAAAGAATGTTAAAGTTGTGAGAAAAAAATAAAGAGGAAGCTCATTACCACCTGTTGCTTCAGGGTTGTAAGGGATATTTGCGAAAATCGAGAGCACTGAAAAGTCAGTACAGGATTGAGTGGAATGGACAAATTAAACAACAAAAGATATGAATAAAATATGTCACCCCTTTCCCCCCCACACAAACACCCAACTTTCAACTATCATTTGTAGAAGTAACATGTATTGATGCTCATACCTTCAGTCTCATTGACTCAAGTGTATATTTTTTTCCGGTAGGTGTCTGAAATAGTATCGTATTTATTCGTTTATTGTATATGCAATTTAAATACAACGTGTATTATCCCATTTATTCTGTAGAAATATTTATCTTGCGTCGTGCTTTTTCAATATGAATGTTATCGGGAAAGTCCGAAATCTATAAAGTGTCAGCATTCACAACATGACTTGTTGCATGTCCGAAATATTTGCTAAATGTATACTTATTTCTCACTTGCACCGGCAAATGTCGACATTGACCATGCGCTAATGGTGAATGTTGAATACTTCGGAGATTAGCATTTTCTTCTGCGTATTTCAGGTGCAATAAAATGTCACAAGAGGCGCTCTTCGAGTCAAGCACACAAATCCGATATAAATGTTCACAACAACAACAATGGCTCAAGGGTGGTGTAATGTTTCCACCTCTTGCGGAGAGGAATCGCCAATTCCTGGGAGGAGAATTATTCGTCAATCTGTAGAGGAAATTTTACTGTGGGACTTACCCCGGAGAACTTAAATGCCATTGTAGATTCAAAGGGCAGTCCAGGGTTTTTTTTTTTTTTTTTTTTTTTTTTTTTTTTTTTTTTTTGACAGACAGCTGTAGATTCTAGCGTGAAAAGAAGGGATGATCAATATTACTTTCTTTCTTTGTAATGATGACAATTATACTTGGATAAGTGTTCAGCGTTAGTATTTTAGTTTTACGTTGAGCCAATAAAGAACAGCATTTATGATGCTATGGACTTTATTTCCCCATGAATCATAATAGCTTGGTTATAGAAGAAAAACCTCTCCCAATGGAAACAAAAGTATTTTTGCTAAGTTTCTGCCTTTCTGTTGACTTTTGCTTCTTTCTTCGGCCTCCGCCAGAAAATATATATACTTATTGACATACACCGGTGTTAGTCCGAATGTCCAGTGGGTGGCCGAATTATTATACTCACTTAAAATTTTATTTTTCACTCGTTTTTAAGCGTTTAGCTTACTATTAAACTCATAATATCATTTCATTTTTATCTTTATAGGATTATTAACTTAAGATAGTACAAATTCAATAATAGAAATACAACTCAAAATACAATTTCAATATTTAGTGAATCTTTCTTGAGCAATCACATTTTGTATGCGCTGCGGCATGCAGGCAATGTATTTTTTGACTAATCCTTGAAGTGCAGGTGTATTTTCCATGCTTTAATAATATTTTCCACTTTTTGTCAAGGAAGTCCCTTTGTTGACAAAATAATTTTGTCAACAATTATTTTATCTTGGCAAATTTCATTTTTGAGGTTCACCCATACATTTTTGATCAGGTTGAGGTCTGACGAGTTGTCACGCCAGTTCAAAAGGGTTATTTTTTTATCTTTTACAAATTTAATATTTTTTTGGCTTCATGCCGTGGTGCTGAATCCTGCATAAAACACAATGGCCATCTGGAAACTATTCCTTCATTTGCGCAAGCCGTCGGGTTTCCAAAACTCGCAGACACTGGTCTTGACGCATAGTGCCATCAGAGAAATGTAGTCAGTCATTCCCCTTTAAGCTAATTACACCCCATATGATTGCGGACAGAGGATGTTTCATTTTTTAAACTACGCAGCTTTCATCATATTTTTCATGAGGCCAGCGACGAATAAACTGAGAATTTGTCCTGAAGTATCTGAATAGACGAGCCTTTGAAAAAACAAATATAAAATATCAATAGTATTATGTAAGGTAAAAAAAATCATATTATACGACAGCTTTGGCTTCTATTAGTCTTATACACTTCCATGTTTATGTATTTTAGAAAGCGTTAGTCGTTTAGCAAACATCGTCTCTGTCAATTTAGACCTTTTGAGAGGTCGACAACAATTGGAATTCAGTTGTTTCAAAAACATCGGCTAAACGTTCTGTCAGATAATTTTATGTCGGAGTCGTCTAGCAAGGCTTTCATAATTTTTTGAAGCTTTCTACGATTCTCTATAATTATAGGTCTAATTCCCCTCGCAGTTCGAGGAGTTGTGAGATGGTTTTTCCCATTTCTACGTTTTGGTGATAATGACTTCCACTTTCTTGCCCGACCAGTGGCCGAGCGCATAGCGCTCTGAGCTGGGAGACGGAAGATGCCTGGTTCAAAATCAGGTCACGTCCGTTGAATTAACCGTTCGGAGTTTTCCCTGGTTTCCTCCGAAACTTGGCGTAAATATGGGTTAGGATCCCTTAGAAAGAGCCCCACGGAGGACACCTCAACCTTCGGCCTAGAGCCCACATGTAGCTAATTGGCCGTAATCCCGCAACAACAATAACATCAACAACAACTGCCACTTTCTTTAGACTTCGAAAGGTAGACTGTGACATTGCTAGTTCCGATATTTTCCATTGAGAGTGATTGGTATGTTTCAAAAGTGTTCTTATCTCTAACTTTTTCTTCGGAGAAATGTCTGCAGACTTCCTCATTGCTAAAACTTGACAAAAAGTCCAGTTGAGTTGACAAAAGTCCTCAAATAGACATAAAATACTAATAATAGCAATGATAATAAATATTTCATTTCTACTATTAATAATTTAGAAATAAACAAACAATGAAATTCACTTTGAACTTCAGTCCTTAATAATAACATGAATATCACACAGAATTATCTAATTTTTGGAATTTGTCTTTTTAATGAAGAGTGAAATCGTAAAAATAAAACTTTTCTGGGTTATTCTCGAAAAATGTTTCAAATCATGTACGTTTAATTCAATGAAATTTAGAAGTTTTTGCTTTTGTTATTGATACATTGATAAACGCTGATGTACCAACGTAGTAACAAGGACTGCAATAAACTAATATTTGTAAAATAATAATCTCTTATTTGTTTCCAACTAAGAAAAATGTTCCGTTTGGGTAGCACAGTGAACATCTATTTATAGTTAATAGTTTGAACAATTCTATTTATTTAAACATTGTAGAACATTTAAAAGCTTGTTACCTGCCAAATAATATGTGTAAACACTGATATATTTATTTTAACTTCAATTTAAAATAATGGTATTGTCTGGTAATGGAGTGGACGTTTGTCAGAAATGAGAAATTATTATTTTATGCCTGATTCACTTCTTTTGAAAAACAGAATTTTATATATCAAATTGACTTAGGAAATATGACTTACACTCGAGTACTTTTTGAATGGATGTAGATCCTCAACGCAATTGTGTAGATCAACGCTTAACCCATTCGTGCCTGGATATTTTTGCGACTTTCTTCGATTTTTGCTAACACCTGAAGTAATTGATAAATTTCTGATGTCAACTTTTTGGAAAAGGGATGATTTCATTTAAAATCGTTATGTATAAAAATTGAAATGTCAACATCCTACTTGCCATATTAAAATATTTTGTGGAATTGAGGTTCAATACTCGCGAATAAAGGCTAGGAAAAATAAATAACGTTTCCGAATGATAGCGATATTGCCGTCCCAAAAAAGGGACGCTAGGCATAAATGGGTTAAAGGGATAAACATGTGTGGGTAAACAGGCATAGGCAAGGGTAGGTAAATGCCTACCCTTGCGTGAGGAAATCACACAGAATTATAAATATAAAAAAGCTGATATCTGGTCATTTTTTTTCAATGACCAGATATCAGCCCTTTTTCAAAAAGTGATGCTAAGCAAATCAGTAATATTACTTAAATATATTATATAGAGAGAAAATGTACAAATATACTATAGCGAATGTGTATATGCTCACGCATCGTGCCCCGACATTTTGTCCACCCTTATAAAGAAAATCCTATCGGCACCCATGGGCATAACCCATTTATGCCTAGCGTCCCTTTTTTGGGACGGCAATATCGCTATCATTCGGAAACGTTATTTATTTTTCCTAGCCTTTATTCGCGAGTATTGAACCTCAATTCCACAAAATATTTTAATATGGCAAGTAGGATGTTGACATTTCAATTTTTATACATAACGATTTTAAATGAAATCATCCCTTTTTCAAAAAGTTGACATCAGAAATTTATCAATTACTTCAGGTGTTAGCAAAAATCGAAGAAAGTCGCAAAAATATCCAGGCACGAATGGGTTAAGTAACCGAACAATTGATATTATTGTAAGTTGGAAGTCGAAGTTAATATTCCCCGTGCTTACTGATGTTGTTTTCTCATTCAAAAACTGCATTTACTAAACATCTCTAATAAAACTGTTATATTTAAGTTCATATTCAAGAAGAAATAAAATATATTTTATAAAAACGTTTAATAAAAATATTTTTATTTAACTTCAGATTACATTTATTTTTCATACAGATTTGCTTTAATTCAAAAAATGCAGTAATAAGTGATGAGTACTCAAAATATATCAGTGTCTTCTATGTCTGTCATCAGGATACTTTTCTACTGTCACTACTCGAGTATTACGTTGCTTTCGCTTCTTGTAGAATAAGTACTCTATGCCTAATGTAATCACAGCTAACACAACGCCTATGAAAATCACAATGAAAACGCCACCTGTTGGAAATAAAAAACATCAGTTTCAATCCCAGACAAATGAACTTAAACTATCGTTCTATATTGACATAATTCTGTCTCATACTATAGTGAATTTATATACAGTGAAACTTGCGAAGTTGACCACCTGTGTAAGTTGACCTAATTGAAGAAGAACGGAATGGCTTAGTTACTTTAACATTGAGTGAACCCTTTATAAGTTGACCGCTTGTTTGACTTGTATGTTGACCAGGTAATTAGGTAGAATTTGTCCCAAAGCATATCTCAAAGCCTTTGTAAGTTGACCTCTTCCAGAATTTTTTCCGTCTTTCTTTTGAAAACCATTAATATATTTTTTCCATTTTTCTAAAGTCTATAAAACCCAGCGACAAAGCAAAGTTAATGACTGTTTCAATCCAGATTCTTAATGTCTCATTCATCTTTACTCCTTATGTAAGAGCATTTTTTGTAAAAAAAAATACATTAGTACGTATACATTAGTAGGTATGTGTGAAGTACAAAACTCTGAATACATACGTACACTATGCAAAATATATTAATACAGTCATAAATTGAGTTTCATAATTTGTTTCTGTTATGCAGTAATCATAGTAACTATACATTCGATGACAATATCTATTAATTAATTTGTAATACAGTAATATGTACGTATAATCAATGTTTAACCTAATAAGCAATATTATTCCTATTTTGTGTCATTTTGATTTCATATTTTATATAATTTTGTAACATACTACAGATACTACATGTACTATGTAATGTATGAGTTCGTAGATGATAAAATTCAACAATCAAAGAGTAAGTACTGTACCCTTGATAAGTTGACCAGGAAAACGTGGAACCACTGGGTGGTGGTGTTCAACGTAGCAGGTTTCACTGTACTATAAGGCAAAATCTTATAAAGGGTAGGTAAATGGGGGTAATTATGAAACCAGAATTTTTAAAAATTCTATAAATGATAAAAGTTTTGCCAAAACCTTAAATATAAAGCTTAATAATGTAGTTTTCATGATAGATATAGTATTTTATCTTTAATTTAAAGTATTTTTAAGGCAATAACAGTTGCAAAACTAACAGCATATGAAAAGTTTCAACAAACAGATTTAGAGTCCTGTATTTAAAGTTATTTGGCGAAAAGGGAAAATTTTGCAGGCAAGTTAGTTCATGTTAATAGGTATTTTTGTAATGAATTTAAGAGCTTCTGACATGTTTTTGCTTTTTATAACAATTAAATATTTTTAAACTCATGGCCATAATTCACTTTTTCTAAAGGTGGGGGGTAATTATGATCATGTTAAAAAATGTAGCAAAAATAGTCATTAAGATCAGGAAAAAATACGTCTGTTTTATATTATTTAAAAAATACTAAGGAGAAATAGTTAAAATTATTTTATTTATTTGTTATAGTGGACTTAGAAATTATTTTAAAAATTTCATATTCTCATTACTGTCATGCCTGTGAACAGAACAAGATACCCATTCCAAGACACAGAAAGTATGACATAATAAAATAGCATGCCATAGTTAAAATAGATGAAATATATAAATACAAAAGAAAAAGAAATACGATAAATTATTATTTTATGCCTGATTCACTTTTTTTTGAAGAATAAGATATTATTTATGAAAGACCATGGACAAAAATCTTTCTTTCCTTTCCTTTTTTTAAAAAAAGTTACTTTCTCGTAATTAGATAATAGGGCGGTTTCACATTAACTGCTCTCTGGTGAACAGACGTCATATGAAAATACAGTTTCTATTGGTTTGTTAATATTGTTGGTGGGCATATGTCACCCAGAAAAAAAAACCTGTTTATTCAACACCTCCTAGATATATAATGCCTGAGAACAGAAACTTTTACGTCATACCTAGGTCCACTAAAGTGACGTCATCACACATTTAATTTCGCAAAGTAAAACTATTCAAAGTTTGTGGTGAATTTACTCCAGCATAAAACGTTTTAATGATTTAAGATAGAAAATTTCATTTTATGACAAATAGGAAAATTTAACTTTTACTAATTAAATAATATGATATAGAAATAGATCATAATAAATTATTTTTTATCAGAAAGGTATTTTAATTTTTATCTTCAACTTGAAATCTTTTGTAAAATTTGTATCATTCACCAGAAATTTTAAATAGTTTTACTTTGTTAAAGTAAAACTGTGATGACGTCATCTTAGAAGACCTAAAGATGACGTAAAAGCTCATGTTCTCAGGCCTTCTACATCTAGGAGGTGTTGGTTTATTGGAGTTCATCTGCAGTCACGTAACTGTAAACTGTAAAAATTTTGTCATAAAAGAAAATCTTGACAGACCACATCTCTAGAACAATCTCTGTTTTTGAACTGTCTCAAACTTTTTTGACTTTATTTTGTTCTTAAAGGGCCAATACTAAATGCAATTTCTTTTAATTTATTCAACAATTTTTACAATTCAATACTTTTCCTTTTATGAATTAGTGATTTTTAACATATCTTGGCAGCAAGGGGCTATTTTGATTTAATAAATAGAAAATATATTCTTACTCCTTTTGTATCAATTACAGTGGACACCCGTCAATTTGAATTTTCGGTTAATTCAAACTAATCCAAAGGCTTCCAAAAACTTGTGTATTGGAATTAATGTTAAAAATATCTCATTAATTCGAACTAAATTTTTAATACTTCAGTTAGTTCAAACTAAAAATTTGCCAAAAAGGTATTCTTTTTTCCCTCGTTAAACAGAAAAAATACACGCTGTATTCATTATTTTGTTTGTCAAAGTCAATTGTATTTGTTTTATACGTAAAGAGGTACATGTCTGCATTTCTAGGCTGTTGCATTTCCTCTAAACGTTAGTGGTTTTTGTCCTGCTGTCCAGCTCTTATCAGTGCTTAGTGGACGAAGCTGCCTGACCTTACTTATAGGATTAAGGCGAAATCCTCAGATGGAACACGAAGCTCCGGAGTCCCATGCTATCCTATGAGAAAATCAATTTCACTCATAGCATCCACAGTTACTAATATTTTGTCTCATTTCTTTCTCCATCATTTAGGTACAGACACGATGTATAGTTTGTCGTTCCTGAAATTTTGATATTTTCCCCGCCAATATTTAAAAATATTCAATTACTTTTTGCCAAACCGGTTTTACAAATGTGCACCGAATATTTAATATGTTAACAGAAAAAATATTGAAATTTCAGTTACGGCAAACTATACATCGTGTCAGCTGCTAGATGGTGGAGATAAAACCAGGACAAAACATTTATAATTGTGGATGCTATGAGTGAAATCGATTTTCTCATAGGATAACATGGGACTCCGCAGCTTCGTCTTCCATCCGAGGGTTTCGCCTTAATTTATAACCCTTTATGAATGAATGGGGTATGAGGAGGGTCATTTGTTTATTTGCAATCGATTTTCAGAAAAATCTGCACTCTCAGAAAAATTCGTTTTTATACACTACTTTATCCCTCATTTTTCAACGAATAATGTTCGTTCTCTATGGAAACGTACTATTTTCGTGAATTCTACTGTATGGAAACGTAATAGTTCCGTTGGATCTGAAGAAGAGGAAAAAAATACGCGTTGAATCTCTAGAAGTTTCTTCAATTGACAGGAAAAAAACGAAACTGATATTCGTTAAATAACGGGTATTACCATTAAAAAACAAAATATCTGTTTTTTCGCCTGTCTGCTATTTAAAAAGTTTTCTAATGATAACCTTTCAGTGAGCGAAATTAAAATATTTTTAAGATAGTAGCTGGTTTTAATCATAAGCAAACGGTCGCCCATTCATGAGGACGGCGACTTCAGAAATTTGATCGTCCTCATGATATGAAAGCCTTGTTAGGATCGGAGGACGGGCGATTTTGTGAAGTATTCGCCATAGCATTTTTACTTTTCTTTGATACTCAGATACTTATGCATAGCTTTCAGCCTTAACGAAATATAATTAACCAACTTTTTGTAAACAGTATTTTTTAAAAAATCTTTTCCAGTATAGTAAGCACCTCCCACAGTAGACTGAGAAAGCTTGCTATATTCTAACTAGAAAGTTACTGCTTACAAAAAGTGATTAACTATATTCCGTAAACGTTGGCAGCTATGATTATACATAACTTAACGCATATTTCATGATACATGATTTGTTTCAATATACGAAAACAACGTAGGAAGTTTTACTTTCACTTGAATGCTTTTTTGGCAGAGTGTATGTTTGGATATAAATAAATTAATTTGTGCTCAAAAAAGTACTCAAACCTGTTACTTTTGTTTTGCTCGTTCTTTTTCTCTTGCGGTTGCATTTACGATTATGATACCAGCTGCGACAGGATTTCGAAACTGGTATGCTTATTTATGGCACACTGCTTTCATTTATTTATTTTACAATTTATACTTAACCAGTGCATTTCATGCTGAAAATTGGAATGGCTCTGCGTGTGGAGTATTGTTCCTGGGTTGTACTCCGTTGTTGTACTTACTAGACCTTGTTTTCCTTTACTTTTATTTAAACACGTACGGTTTTTATGCAATTTTGGCGCTTTTGGCTCAAATTAAGGCGCGCTTATAAAAACCAGAAAAGGAAAATAATATTTTATGAATATTTCAATGACATTAAAAAGTGTTCGATGTATTTTACGGGAGCCAATGTAAACAAACGCACGTACCAATATTTGCAATGCTGATTCCGTCACTCTGTTGTTCAGAATCGTCACATTCTTTTTTAGCGGGATTTTTGTTCCACCATTTTTCCTTTAAGCCTTCAAGCTTTCTTTGATTTAAAAGTTTTAAAATCCTGAAAAAAGAAAAAAATATTTAAGGGAAATCTTTAAATATAACTACCCAATGCATTGTTTTGCTCGCAGTATTATACAAAGCCATAAGCGGCAGCTTTAAAGTCGCGCACATTGGTTTACAAGGACAAGACGACTACATGGTAAACAAAGTATCAGGTACCGACTTACAGAGATGGGGGCCCAGGGCAAAGCTTCATTGCGGCCCTCCCACCCTACGAAAACTTTCTAATGCTCTTAACCCATTTGTGCCTGGATATTTTTGCGACTTTCTTCGATTTTTACTGATAACAGAAATAATAGATAACTTTCTGATGTCAACTTCTTGAACAAGGGATGATTTCTTTTAAAATCACTATGCATAAAAATTGAAATATCAACATCCTACTTGGTGATGTTAAAATATTTTGTAGAGTTGAGGCTCAATACTCATGAATAAAGGCTAGGAAAAACAAATAACGTTTTCAACTAATAGCGAAAATGCCGTCCCAAAAAAGGGACACTAGGCATAAATGGGTTAACATAGCAGCTTTCATATCATAACAAAGAAGGATGTCGTAACAGTATAAAAATGATTATTAAAGACGCAAAGTGAAGTGCAATAATTCGACAATGATAATATTATGGAAGATAATATTTGAATTATGTTATTTAATTTTCGATCGTTAATTTTATTTCGTATTTTTCAAATAACACGTTACACAGTATTATTGTGTTTATTTTTCCTAGTGCTTATATCGGAACATATATTTATAGTGAGATGGATCTTCACTTCACCCCACTTAAGAAGCTATTTTCTTTTATCTGTTCCGATACAAAATGAGCTCTATGACTACATCACTAAAAAAGCACCCCTAAATGAAGTTTGCGATGAATAATTGCCTCAGACTATACCGTTTAGCTAAAAAAAGGTGTAATGCTAGCGTTGTGAAATAGAAGAATCATTATTATTGCTCTTATTTTTCAATTAGTTCTTCTGTTTCTTATTTTAAATTCAAATCAAAATTTGCAGATTTTTAAATTCAAAGGATAATTTGCCCCTCCCCCCCCCTTTTTGTTAGGACCCGGCTGCTTGCTTCGAATGTCCTGCCTGGAATAATTCCTTGTAAAGTATCTTGTCATAGCTACGAAGAAAAATGGGAGAAGCAGACATCAAATTAAGCAGTTGACAAATGTCCAGAGGGTCAAGAAATTTCTTAATTTATCAACTGACAATAACCAAGAGCGGAAAATATGGAGTCTGAGGATTAGGAAAGCCGATCTCGTATAACGTGAAGAGGCGAAGACAAAGGAAAGTCACTAAGCCACTATTGTATTTAGTTCTATTAGCAGCGCCGGTCCTAGACCGTTTCACACAGGCGGATTTTCCAATATTCGCGGTCAAAACTCCAAAATACGAAGTTAGCCATGGCAGTCATGTTACTTATTTTTTCGATTCTTATTGGTTTCTTGAATCCGATGACAGATTGCATAATATTTGACTCGAATGTTTTAACGGTCAACGACCATTGAAAAGTTTGTCGCATCTTAAATAACAACTGATTATTGTTTAAATTTGAAGTTATTAAAAAAGAAAAGTTCTCGTATTTTGTAACTTTTATAATGGATTGCGAACCTTATATTTCTGTATTTAAAATATATGTTGTACTTTCCTTTAGTTAGTTTTCCAAAAACCAAAATAAAACAAATCTTTGAGTTAAATTTCAAGTAATGATTTGACTGTATTGAGCTATAAAGTTATAAATTCATGAGAATCAAACTACGTTATAAAGATTATAATAAAGTTCCTCATCGTAAATTAATGTCTATGTTAATTGTAGTTGCTAATATTTGTTACTCTCTTTATTAATAGATTATTAACAACGAAAAAAAAAATAACGAAAATATAAAAAAAAAAAAAATTAGGGTCATCTTCTGAGAATGTCGTCATATGTCGTCGGTAATTAACTAAATATCATAGAGACAGTAACTCAAAAGATAATGATAAAAAAATTGAAAATCTTGTCGGCAAAGTAAAAAGTTTTTGGGGTGTTGAGGTTGATTTAACACATGACTGAAAGCAATTATTATCCATGTTTTCGTCATGTTTTTTCTGATTTCTTTAGATTTTTAAATGTTTAATTCACCTATAGGTTTTGTCCAAAGAAGTTTTAAAAATCCGCCTGTGTACGTCGGCAAACCACGTACAAATTAAAATTGACATCCCTTTTTACAAACCTTATGGCTTAAAGTTTTTCTTTTAGCTACCTTTATTCATGGCCGCCCACGTTCTGTGCGCCACTATACCTCTTGATTGCCGCCCAGGTGGTGTAGTGGCTTAAGAACCACTCTATCACGCCTCGGGTCCCGGGTTAGAATCCCGGCTTGCTTTTAGCTACCTTTATTCATGGCCGCCCACGTGCTGTGCGCCACTATACCTCTTGATTGCCGCCCAGGTGGTGTAGTGGCTTAAGAACCACTCTATCACGCCTCGGGTCCCGGGTTAGAATCCCGGCTTGGGCATGGATATTACCTTGTCCATACCTTCATACCGGATAACGCTGGCCGCCCACAGGGTGCCCCCACAATAAAATGGCCAGTAATTCGGGCCCTAGTGTCTGCAGCGGCCTAGTAACGAAATGTTTGATGAACAAATGCCAGCCCATTGGAAAAAAAATACCTTCTGATAGTAAAGAACTCTGTTTAACATTACCAGGACATGTTAAAAATAGTGTGGATTTTCATACGGTTCGACTATTATTGGACGAAGCAACATTTCGTCGTAGCCGCACGATTTCTATATAGTAATAGTTTTTAATACGGCCGTGGAATTAGCAAATGAAAGTTATTAGTGTTTTGAAATTTGTTAATCAATCCTAATGGTATAACATAACTTCAGCGTTTCTTACAGTGAAAAATTTCAACGGCGGCATAGTTATTTTTCTGAAAATTTATTCACTTTGGCAGTTTCTGTGGCACTTGTAAGCTGATCGGAAATCTGAAAACTTGTTAGATAGCTGAAAATTTTTTTTTAATATAAAAAGAAACAGGAATAGGGGGAGAACATTTAGTTGGGCCATTTACAGGAATTATTTCAGAAGAAAATTAGGCCAGAATCTCGTATTAAGTAGAGATATTACGAGTCTTTTAAAATTTTTGTAATATTTTTCGAAACCCTGGAAAAATTGCATTAATCGAAATGCTGAGCTGATGTAGAGCATAAATTAACTGAGGAACCCTGTCCGATCTCTAACCGTCTGAAGTTATTGGGGACAGAATGGAAAATCTCCAATATATAGCTGACTTTTTAATTCGCTAAACTATCTACACAAAAAACATATTTTAAAGACATATCTGAACATATAAGAACATATTTGAAAAGAATGAAACAAATCCTATAAAGAAACACCAATTGTATTACAATATCAAAATTTAATAACGAGTTAAAAAGTGCTGAAACAGTTAAAAATGCAAAATCAAACATTTGGCAAAATAATTAATTGGCGATTTTGATAACACCGTCTTAGCTACAATAGGGCAAATTTACTAAATACTGGTCAATTCCAACAGCTTTAAAATAAGCTAACAATGAACCGTATCCATTGCCTAGTTCAGGTGAAAATAAGCCACGTTTGCCATAAACAGTGAATTTCATGGTGTTTTTTTCTCTTTTCTTTTGAAAATGAGGCTCCGCTCATTCTCTGCCTCATGAGCTTAGTTGTTCAATTTCACCCATTTATATTCATTATATCTATGCATAAAATTTATATTTATATTCATAAAATACATTTAATATCTATGTAATAAAGAAGCTGTAAATTAATGCATATAAATATGGTCAAAAATAAATTTTAAGTTCAGGAGGTGGATCTATGGCGGAGATTGATTTTCAAAGAATATGAAATTCAATGATTATGGCAAACATTTGGCTTAATTTTTCCTGAACTAGAGAACCGGTATGGCTCATTGTTAGCGTAATTTATAGCTATTTGAATGGACTAGTTTTTACTAAATTTTGCCTATTGCAACAAAGACAGTGTTTTCAGAAATGCTAATTAAATATTTAGCGAATGTTTGATTTTGCATTAAAAAAATATTTATTACTATTTTGACGCTCGTAACTCGTCTTTAAATTTAGATATTGCAATCAAACTGATGTTCTTTTATAGGATTTTTTCTGTTCTTTCTTAATGTACCCTTATTTTTGAGAAGCTGTATTAGTAATTTGAGAAGTGAGAGAGTTTATAAAATTGAGAGATATTCCATTCTATCCGCAATAACTTTAAAACTGTTAGAGATAGGACAGGGTTCCAATGTTGCTTTATGTTTCCCCATGAGCTCAGCTGATACCTCTCTGAGTTTGTCAGTATAATAAGGAATCGCCCTGTATAAAACAGTCATCTACTTACGCACTTGAAAGTTGATCTTTTAACGGAGAATTTTGCTGAACAGCTAAAGCTAAGGGTTTCCGACTGAATTCGCTTCCCACAGATGTTAATTCGCAGTTTGTCATTACAGCATACTTCACCTGAGTAGAATCCGCTAGAATAAAAGATAAATTCCATCATATATATGTGTGTGTGTTATAATGATGCATTTTTACAAAGACTAGCCATAATAAAATAAATATATGCATTCTAAAAGAAGGAAAGTAAATAACCCTTTCTTTATGCAGCGTGGGAGGGGGGACCTTTTAAAGGTAATTTAACGATCCAAGGAGGAAAAATAAGAAATTGCTCTTTTTTTTTCTTTCTTAGTGTATATATTCACGCTCCAGAATTCAGAGTGTTACAAAAGTGAAATGAGTAGATTAAAATTTAATTAAATTATTACAATTTCAGAATGCATTTTTTTCTATCTTGATGTTTTAAATAAAATCAGGGAGTAAAGAGTAACTGTCTTTAACAAGTACTAAAAATGTGCTTAGTGACTATTTAATTCTTGAAAATGTGAAAAGCTACATTTTTAAAGCGAGGTTCATTTAAAAAAGGATGGATTACCCTGCCCTTTCCCCCTTATTATGGCTATCCACCTTTCTGAATTTTAAACGTAACTTAATAATAAGAAATCCAGTAAATTGGCTACGTCATGAATTTTTACTTCTACGAAGCCCGAAGCTGCTACGTGCCTCGAATTGAACTTCGCCAAGCAATTAGTGATTACCTCACAGTGTTTGAAGCGCTGATCTATAAAAAAGTGAGAATATTTGTTTGGGATTGGATGCTAAGCTTGCTAGTAGTGGTTTTCTTTAACAGTCTTACCACTAAAACGAAGTTGTGGGGAAAAAAATGAAGTTTATGGTTAAACTGTTGCACGCCAGAAGTTTACTGTAAAATGACGCGTTTATTCACAGAAATCGACCAAGTTTTTCGTTATTTGTTTCCAGATTTGTTGTAATTTTCTTAGAGTGACTATTGCGCGACATCTGGTTACATAATTAAAAAAAAATCTTGGAATCAGTAAGTCTTCTGAAGATTGTATACTCCAGAAGTTTTATGTAATGAAGAAATACACATATTGTTGTTGTTGCATGTCTCCTGAGACTAATAGGGCTTGGCAAAGTCTAAAATAATCATGCGCACTTACGAAACAAAGAACTAATAATGGATTAGTAATAAAATCTTGCTTGAAGATCGCCAGACACTGAATAATGTGATTATTGAAGGCCTGGTAGTGGTCTTAGTGCAGCCGACAAAACACTTACCCCCGTATTCACCATTAACTTCAACTGGTGGTTCAACCGACAGTTCAGTAACTACCGGTTGGAAAATTCGACTAGCCAGTTCAAGATTCATATTCACCGTTCCTGGGAGAAAAAATTACTGAACGAGTGGGAACTCAATCTAGTCTGAAACAGATCCAATTAACGAGATTCCAAGGGGCTCGGTTGAAGTGTTTATTGGTCAAATGTCCACATTGCACTGCGAGTTAGCATCACGTGGAAGTTGTTTATTCAGCTCCTCTCCAAGTGATCTCAGAACAACTCTGCTTTTCTCCCTCACATATCTCTATAGATCTAAGAAAACCATAGACCGGGCACTCCTATACTTTCGCTGTTACCAGAATAATTGGAACTAATAATATAAGAAGCTAAAACTTGCCAGTGGGTCCCGAAGATGGACACTTCGGCACTTCTTCGCTTCGAAGAATGGGGAAAGCGCGGGAGTTTACCTCCCCCCGAGGGAAGAGGGATGAATTCTCCAATGTCCATCTTCGGGACCCACTGGCAGTTTTTAGCCCCTCTTACTACTTCCGATTATTTTGGTAACAGCGAAAGCATAGGGCGCTTTTGATAATTCACCGGTTGTGCACGGGTGCATGACCAGACCGTTCGAAAAGGCGGAGCTCTAAAAATAACAGCGTTCGAAAACGTTTCGGTCATGTAGCGGTTGCCTGCTCAGCGTGGCCAGAGTGCAACCAGATTACCTTGCTAGCGAGGTGGGTTATTCCGGTTATTAGAGAAGTGTTGCCAATATTTATTCATGTTTTCTTGGCTCGGCATGGGATGTGGCGAGGATGACCAAAATCGGTTGACGACTGTGACGTCACTTAACCAAAGAATGACCACAACCGGTAGCACCGGTGCATAAGCAACCGGTGAATTATCGAACGGGCCCATAGGAGTACTCGAAGATGGATGTTGGAGAATTCACCTCTTTTCATTCACGGGGGGGGTAAGAACCCGCGCTTTCCTCATTCTTCTAAGGGAAAAAGTGCCGAAGGGTCTTCGGGACCCTCTGGCAGCTTTTAGCCCCTCCCATTACTCCCGATTATTTTGGTAACAGCGAAAGCATAGGAGTAACCGAGGATGGACATTGGAGAAATCACCCCTCTTCCTTCGGAGAGGGGGAAGGGGTTAACTCCTGCGCTTTCCCCGTTCTTCGAAGCGAAAAAGTGTCCATCTTCGGGACCCTTAGGCAACTTTTAGCCCCTCCCATCACTCCCTATTATTTTGGTAAGAGCGAAAGCATAGGAATATCCCGTCTATCAGTAGTATTCTTAGGGCTATGTATATCTCCATGTCTGTAAAGAAGGGGAGAGCCAGTTCTTTTTAAGAGATGGATGCGAGCAGTGGCGGCTCGGGACTCATTTCAGTGGTGGGGCCCTTTTTTTTAAGCTCGGAACGGTAAAACATATGTCTATCTTTGTAAAAAAGACTATCTTTTGTAAACAACGTAAATACTTTAAAGTTTTCGAATGGCAAGTTTTGAAAGGTAAAATAATTTCTTCTTTTCTTTACGTTACCAAAATTAATATATATTTGGTGTGCTTGAAATTTTTCTAAAAGTATATTTCTTTACAAAATTATAATATAATTCTCCTTTTTCCAAGCATGTGAAATTACAGCAGGGTCGTTCGTTCATGACCTTTCAGATGCCTTCTAAAATTAACAACACGTGGAGGGTTTAATTTACACCGTATTTGGCAAATCAGAAAACTAAGAAAAAAGTAAAAGATATTCCTAGTTTTAAACGAAGATAACGACAGTAAAAAAGTAGCTTTCAGACTGTCAGCATTACTCATTAGGAGACAATGAACACCGTTTTTTCTACCACGGCAGCAAAACTTGTCAAATCATAAAGCTCTGCTACCATGGCAACAATAGTATTCCTTCAACGGGTCCATCGTATCCTGGCCCAAAACTCAAGGTAAATTACTGCATTTTCGCGATAAACAGCCAAATATTGTTACTTCCTGAACAGTGATCAACGGTGCCTCCAGGGGTGGCGCCAGCGGGGGGATCGGGGGGGCATGCACCCCAAGTCGGGGATCACTGGCCCCCTGTCGGGGAGTGTCGTCGGGGATTTTTTTAGAGAATTTGTTGGTTTAGAAAAACGAAGGATATTTTGCGAAGAGATGAAAAATTCCATTCAAAGTGTCTGACCCGACCGTAGAGGTTCCATACACTTCCATTCTCATTCTGCTTGGAATTATACGATATTCATACACTGAATATTGATTATCTGCAGCTCGGAGTATGTTTCTCGGGAATCGAAGGAACCAGCGAACAAGATCCACGTTTCTAGGGTAAGCAGGGTTGCCCGATCTGCTGACAATTGCCTTCGTAAAGACCTTTTTAACTACGACTTTGGTGAAAATCACTGGGCTTTCCTGTTAACCAAGAACAGATAATTAATGACAATCTCATCATAATAATTTTTAATATACGAAACCAAAATAGGAAATTTATCTCTTACTCGAATACTTTTTTGAGAGGCTGCGCAAGTATTAAAACGTAAAATTTTGGGGTTTTATCGTTTGGCCCCCCTGTCGGGGAAGATGGCCCTCCCGTCGGGGAAAGTCTGGCGCCATCACTGGGTGCCTCGCTGTGCTTTGCACACTTGGGCCGCATCCGCCCGTCCCCAGGAATTCTTTCATTGGGAGCAGATGAAGTGTGAGCACGCGATATAATTTGAACGGTCGTTCGCTCTTAATTCTCTTTAGATAATATATTTTTCATCTATCTAAATCGGATAAAATATATACATCCTATTTTAACAAAATAAACCGATTTAAAGAACTAATTAAATTCTGTGTCATGACTTTTAAAATATCACGAATAATTAAATTCTGTGTCATGATTGAAAAAAACTTTAGAAATATCCGGTGGGGCCAGTTTCCTCTGGTCCCTAATGACGAGCCGCCACTGGATGGGAGGAAGCCACTGGCCACCACTGATATGAGATAGGTTTGAACGTTGTTTGGAAGCCCCTCATTAGTCTATATTGACCATTAGAACCAAGTGATTTTCATCTCTCCCCTGAACTTGTAGAAAAAAGTATATATAGTCGGATCTCGTTGTCATGACATTCGGTTTTCACGTCACTCTGATACTCATGACAGTTTTTCAGAGCCCCAATTTTGTGCAAATGCAACTTCGGTTATCACAACATTCAGCTTATAACAACACATTTTTTGTGGTCCCGAAAATGTCGAGATAACAAAGTACGACTGAATTTGTTACCTAACTTTTGGTAACACATTAATATTTTTCTTTACACTTGTATTTTATTTAATGGTTCATTAATGTTGGAAAAAAGAAAAAAAAATCTAGAAGCTGTATTTAATGTACAGAAAATTTTAGTTAATAAAATAGTATTTGTATAAAACTGCATCCAATATACTTTTCATATTGTTCTTGATATTAGTCAGTGCTCCCTAAAGCACTGCTTGATTAATCATATTTGCAGGTTAATTAACAATATTGCTAATCATTATACAACTGCTGCAAACTTGTTATAATATGCTATTTGGTTACAAAGATTTCGAAAGAAAAAATCTTTACCGATAAAAGCAAATCCATCTTGGGATCCTTTTGAATCTAAAACTTTTTGTACACCTTCTTCAAATGTTTTTGGCATTCCTGTTTCTTTCATTGTCCACCATATTTTTGTATATTTATCACTAACGGGATAATCCCACACTGCCAGTTTTGCTCTCTCAGTTTCATTAAGGGAATCATCTAGGGACATATTCTTCCAGATTCTGCAACAGATACAAATAATATTAATTTGCTTGGATGACAAGAAAATTATGTGGACCTTACAATTAGATTAGTGTAACAGAGAAACATTTACACATTTATCTCTTTGTTTTTAAGAGTTTTATGTAAAATAAAAGAGTTTATATTAAACAACACATATAGTGAAACGTTCCCTACGGTGCAAGATATTATTTTTAGCATGGATGCAATTCATAATTAAATTATTAGTATTACTTTCGCCGATAAGTGAGTGTTTTACAAAATCCTGAGGCATGCGATTTGGATCGATGAAAAATTCTTTCAAAGTTTACAAACCGTTAAAAAATTATGGGACCAGTTTCATTAAAAATATTATAAAGTTTCTATAATCAAAACACGAGCTATCAAAATATAACATATCTATTAAAATTAGGTAGCAGTAATTTTGAATAATATTGAACAATCATTAATGCAGATGCTGTCAGAACCCGTCTGTTGCGGATCACGGCTTACAAAGCCTCCGTATAAAACAAACGTACAGCATTTCGCTGGCAAATATTTAGACTGTAGTTTGTTGCACCATGGCTTTTTGCTCAACTAGTACACTTTCTTAGAAAAGCTTCTTAAGTCTCTGGCGGATGGTGCAGTTTCCATATAATTTAACTATTATGGCGTCATTTTATCATTCTCGTTACCTTTCACTACAGAAGCACACGAACAATTAAAGAAAAATTTATGAACTCCACAGATTAAGCAGATTTTGAAATGCTGGCATCCTCTTGTTCCAGAAGCAAATTAACAATCCGTTCTGCATACTCTGATTTTTACATACGCATCAAAGCATTTCTAAATCCCCTCATACTGTCACATAAAGCGGTATTTTTTTACATGTAGGAAAGAGAATTCCAGATTTTATCAATAATAATAATAATAAAACAGTGAGTTAAGACTGTGAAAAGAAGTTACAAACTATACACTTCCTGCAAACTAACAAAAACTTACTCGTAAAACTTCTCTTCAATATAAGCCATTCTTTCAAAATATGTAGCTGCAGATGTACTTTCTTGTGGCGCATACTTGATCTTGTACTGCTTGGCCAGATCATCTAATGATTCGATAGGAGAATCGAGACGTGAGACTGTCAGGAAAGCTGCCAAGTTAGCTGTGTAGGAAGCAATTATTATGAATCCAAAAAGCCACCAAGTTGCAGCCACCAGCCGACCGGATAAATTACGAGGAGCTTCACCACCACCTGTATAAATACACAATCAAACATCTATCTATATTAATGAATAAGTGATGCTTATGTGTATGTAAATCGGTCTGTTACGCAAAAACTATTTAAACCATTGACTTGAAATTTTGCATGAACAAGCGTAATGAATGAAGTGTACTATTTGTGTATTAAATTTTCTTAATAAATTATTTACATAAATGCATCAGACCTGTTTCAGGCAAGAGAAGAAAATTTTTAATAACATTCTCTTCTGCTTTTCGTATAGAAAATCTATAAGAGATTGTCTAAATGTTTTGCGTATTTTACAAACTGTAAGAGAAATTTTTTAATAGGATATGTGGATATTTTTAAGCTTCTATAGATATTTTTTTGTCCTTTTCATTCTTTAAATGCTTTTAACCTTTTGAGCCGATGAAGCGTAATTTGATGTTCAACGCTTTTAATGTTTCCGCTACAAAAAACACATTGCAACAAATACATTTCAAATCTAAAAGTATGAAGTATGATTCAAAACGTATTTTAGCTAAAAATAAAGAGTTTTGATACCTGATTAATACATTTATTTATTATACTGTAAAGCGTGTACTGATTTTGCTCATTGAAAACAACTTTATATTGTCGCACTTTTCTTACGTTCTTTATTTGTGAGACATGTAAAACTTGTATTTCTAATATCATAGTAAATAATACTTAATCATACCTCATAGTAACACTGATTTAGAGACGTTACATAAATTAAGACGGTAGAAAACTTACGGCTGTATTCCCTATTAATTTCAACTTACTGTTCAACTGAGAGTTCAGAAACCAGTGGTCGGAAAAATCAACAAGGTCAGTCCAAGATTCACATACACCAATTAACTTAAGAAAAAAAGTTACTGGAACTGTAGTAACTCAACCTAGGTTGAAATGGGTCCAATCATAATGATTCTGTTTGAAATCGACATTCTAATTGGTCAAATGTCTACAAAGCATTGCGAGTTCCCATCACGTGGAAGTTATTTATTTTGCATCTCATCAACTATCTACACAATCACTCTGCTTTTACCTCAGAAGATAAATATTGTCTGTAAGGAAAGCGAGAACCAGCTGTTGGAAGATACAGTTGAAAACAAACAAAAATTTATACGAGAGAGCTAATCCCAGTCCGGGCATCACTCATTGGTTCTCTGAACGTCTATTAACGTTCAGAAAACGTATTCTGAACGTTAATAGACTTTCAGAGAATCTGTGTGTGCTACCTGAGAACCTTTCGAAGAATAGTCTAACTGCGCATGCTCGGTTATCTAAAACCTTCCTCTGCAGCAAGGTCGAGTTTCTCGATCTGGACTTTCTACGTGGATATGGATTTTCTACGCGGTTAGCTCCAGTCTAGTTATTAGTGAATACCATTTGAGCGTTATACCAAGAGTTCGCTGTTAACCACTGTTCGGTAGAGGTTAATGGTGAATACGGCCGTTTGAGAAATTCATTAAATTAATTATTTATACACGAGTTCTCTTCAACGATGGAAAATATAACGTAAAGAGTATTCCCATTCTTCTACCTTCTAATATTAACTGAAAATAATTACTAATGTATAAGAATATAATCAATATTTACCTTGAGGTGTCAATGACGTCATACAAAACCACAAGCTTTCTTTCAAACTGAAATCCCTTTTTTCGTCTTCATCGTCATCTTTATATTTTTCTTTGTTGTTATAGTAACTGTATGGACTCAAGCGGTCAAAGACGAACATTAAAAAACTGTAAAACATAGAAATTCTGATTAAATATTTCGCCAATTTTAATAATTTATAAGCTAAAATTGCATCCTTAAAATAATCAGGGTTCTTCAAAGATTCCCCAACAATTTTGCAGCTGAAAAGCAGTTATTGAAGGAAAATATCTTAGCACAGGAAAATGTTTTCTGGAAATAGTAGAATAAAAGCTATTCCCAAGTATTCCTTCAGACAAGCTTCGCAAAAAGAATATCATTGGTTTGCAAATGCGAAGAAGGAAAATGTGAACCCTTATACAGCATGATTACTCGAGTGCAAGTCATACTTATTATCTTACTGAATTATTAGTCTTTTTATGAAGGTTTGACTCTTTATTTCCATTAGATAAAAATAACTACATTTTGTGTGAGCATAGTGATTCTTTAAAGTATTGCATGAAGTTTGAAGTTAATTCATTAAAAAACATTTACACTGTTTTCTTAATGACTTTCACTGTTTTGTATTCACGTTATCAGAAGGTATTATGATTGTTGAAAGTAGGAAGTATTAGTATTTCTCAATAAGTAGACAAAATTCTTCAATGTACAAGGATATCAAATTGTTTAGTAATAAAGTATGATAACAGTTAATTTTTTTTTCTCTTATATGTTTTCACTTAACTTGGTGACTTTTACAGTACAAGTATATATGAGGAATCAAGTGGTATGCAGTGACATACTTCTTGGAACTATTAACTTGAACTATCTAGTTTTAAGGGGATGAGAACATAGTTATATCTCTTCCTTTCCTGCTGCTACACTGGTAAGAGAAACATCTTTTGACGGCACTAGAGTGAAAGTTTGTTGCACAATTTTTGTGCTCTATTTTACTTAACAACTGATAATATTTGGACATACAATACCAAGAAACAGGAAAATATTTTGTAATAAAGAGAATGAAAGTTTTGCACAACTCTATGTACTTGATGCCTTTGAATTTTACACCTTAATTATTTATAGGGGAAGGAGGCCCAAAATAATTCCCTGAAGGGAAAAACTTGTATAAAATAACATAAACATTAAATAACACTTAGCCCTTTCCTACAATATTTTACACTATATTGCATCATAAACATATTTTAATAATATTTAAAACCCAAACTGAGTAAGGAAAAAAATAGAATTTTGAAATAGTGTCCAAAGGATCAATTTACCTCCACCCAAGGGCAAAATGATCCTTCATTTGAAAAAGGAGTAACTTTTAAAATATCACACAACTAATAAGCAAATAAAGCATTTTAGTACTGAAATAATGCAAAAAGTTCCGTATGCTTTACAAATATTCATATTACGTAATGGCATAATTGGGGCGGGGGGGGGAGCCCACCTTGAGTGTACATCACTGTGTTGGGGTTATCAGACGATTGCTGGTGCTCAGCATCCAACGTAATTTTTTTTACAAGCCCAAAGCACCCACATAAACGTCTTTTCCTAGCCCTTTCTGGGAACTTCAAATTATGACTTGGCACTAAAATTTCTGTGGGTGCGGAGCACCCACAGAATTTTTTCAGTGGGTGCTTGAGCCCCGGAGCACCCACGTAGTCGGCGCCACTGTCCTTTGTAATTAGCTGGGTGTTCGCCACCACAGTTTCCACATTTGGGTTTCCTGTCTGTGTTTTTGAAGGGACAGCTTAAGCTTTCGTGGGCCTCGCCACACCGGACGCACTTGGGGGTGATTGCGCAATACTTAGCAACGTGAAAGAATCCGCTGCAGCGGAAGCATTGCAGGGCTTTCTTCGGGGCGCGAAACTTTTCAATTTTAACTTTAACCCATTTGTGCCTGGATATTTTTGCGACTTTCTTCGATTTTTACTGATAACAGAAATAATAGATAAATTTCTGACGTCAACTTCTTGAACAAAGGATGATTTCTTTTAAAATCATTATGCATAAAAATCGAAATATCAACATCCTACTTGGTCATGTTAAAATATTTTGTAGAGTTGAGGCTCGATGCTCATGAATAAAGGCTAGGAAAAGTAAATAACGTTTTCGACTAATAGCGAAAATGCCGTCCCAAAAAAGGGACGCTAGGCATAAATGGGTTAAAAGAGAGTAAGTGGGTGAGGGTAAAAATTTCATAGGCATGGATAGTGGAGACTCCGAATCGGCATTGCTGAAAAAATTAATTTGTTTGTTATTTAAACGGGCAATAATAGTAGATTTTGAGTTATTATCTTGCGGGCAAATTTTGAGAGAGTTTTTAGCAATAACTGCGTGGAATTTGACATCTAAATTTTTGTTGAGGTCCTTAACAATTTCGTGCATGTCCGGAGGGTTTGGAATAACTATCGGTTTCGGGAGTTTAGGTTTGGGATCAGAAGGCTTAGGTGTATTCTCACTGGGAACTTCTCTGCATTTTGGTCCTCTAAGGGACTAAAGGGATTCCTAGTTTCCAGAAAAACAGGAGAAATCTCCTGAGAAATTTTAGCTTTTTTCCCAGGGCTTGAAAAATCTGATTGCTTAGGGGGGCTGGGCTCAGGCTTACCAGGAACTGCGGGCTGGCCAGTGTCCATCTCTTCGTTTACATCTTTGCAAGGAGACTCTGGAAGGGCTGGGAACTCGTCTATGAGTTCGCTGCCGCTCGTTGCGGACTTTTGAAAGAGCCGAGCGAAAGATGGAAGAGGTCGGTGCTGGCGCCATCTGTCGCTATTGGCGAGAAGGAGAATGAGTGTTCGTTGTAGGGAGAGCGTGCGGCGAGAGCTGGTTCTGAACCCAGAAACTTATGGGTGGTAAATGAGGCGCAATCCAGCTCAGCCAAAAGGCACCCATTCGACCGGCCTTCAATTGACCGGTGTTGTGTGCGCGAAGCCGATCTTCGTGCCTCCACAAAGGGAAAAGAATAATCTGCTTTAATTTAGGATTTTATTCTTTTTTCCTAGGTTTGAAAACAACAAGACTACCACCACACTACCACCAATACACACACACAGAAAAAAAACCATTTGAATCTAGCTAATTTGGAATAGTTATGAATCTATTTTTATGATTTATATGTTCATTTTCATTCCCAAATAAGTATTTGATCTATTCTTTGAAATGATACTGCACATACTGCAGAGCAAAAGTGTTTTGGTCAACTTAAAAGTGGAAATATTAAATTATGAATGAATATAGTGAAATCTAAATATAAGTCCTTTCAGATTCTGATACTTCACAAACATAAATAAGTACATAAAACACATACCTTTAAATGGATTCGCTATAAAGCAGACACTTAAGTTAAAAGGAAATATTTTGCTATCTGTGGCCCTATTTCTTGATTTCGAATATACCTTTAATTTTAGCGGAAAATTGTTTTGGCACCTTGCGACTCTGCGTGCGAAAGCGTTTTATACTCTGTAAAATTACCAGCTCAAGAACCCGTTTTCTTGTACCCGGAGGAAACAGGCATTTTTCTAACTTTAGTTGTTGAAGTTTATTCGATCGACGTAGAATTTTCACAACTACCAAATTGTTTCGCACATAATTTCAGAATAGCTAACCTAAATTTAAAAAGAATAAATTTTGTTGGTACGAGGGGCATCCAGAAAGTAAGTTTCCCTATTTAAAAAAAAAAGAAAAAAGAACTCACACTTTCAGGAACATATTTATTGGCAACAAGTGCAGCAATTTTTCAGCTATTTTTCAACATAGCCACCACCAGAATTCAGAGACTTGTCATATTGTGGGATCCACTTTTGTATCCCTCTGTCGTAGAACTCTGCCTCCTGTGAATGGAACCAGCGTGTGACAGACGTCTGCAGCTCTTCGTCGTTGCCAAGACGCTCACCAGAGGACAGGAATTTCTTGAGATGCAAGAAAACGTGAAAATCGCTGGGAGCAAGATCAGGGCTGTAGGGTGGATGATCAAACAACTCCCAGCCAAATTCCGTCAAAACAGCTGCTGTGCGTGGAGCCGTTGTGGACGAGCATTGTCATGGAGGAGCTTGCAGTAAGCATACCACGCCTCTTGTTTTGAATGGCACGTCGCAGTTTCCGCAGTGTTTCACAGTAACGGTCAGCGTTTACTGTTTCACCTTGCAGGCGGCGGTAGAAGGAATAAGAGCTTCCATTTCGAACCACTGCTACCACGCTACTGGCACGAGGCGGGACCTGTCCGGCTGGCATATGATCGATACGTCATAGATCTGTTACGCATGCGCAATTGACATGGCTAATTACGTTTACTTTAAAGGGGAAAACATCGGGACACTTACTTTCTGGACGCGCTACGCAGAACTTTGTAGCAGTTTGATTCTTGAGCTGCTTAACCCATTCGTGCCTGGATATTTTTGCGACTTTCTTCGATTTTTGCTAACACCTGAAGTAATTGATAAATTTCTGATGTCAACTTTTTGAAAAAGGGATGATTTCATTTAAAATCGTTATGTATAAAAATTGAAATGTCAACATCCTACTTGCCATATTAAAATATTTTGTGGAATTGAGGTTCAATACTCGCGAATAAAGGCTAGGAAAAATAAATATCGTTTCCGAATGATAGCGATATTGCCGTCCCAAAAAAGGGACGCTAGGCACAAATGGGTTAATTTAGAGATTGTTTATTTGATAGATATTAGTCTTCGATGGAAAACTTTGTAAAAGAGATTATCTCAGTATCTGTCTTCTCGGTACGCAGCTCTGTTTTTCGTAATAATTTCCTCCGATTGATCATTGAATAACTTAGTGTTAAAGCATCCACTAACAAGTGAAAGAGTATCGTAATTCCCGTTTAGAAAATTTTACGGTTGTACCTTTGCTTAATTCCATGTCATCTCTTCGCAAAGTTATGGCACAGTGGTTATGTCACTGAAAATGGTAGACAGCCGAAGTGTGAAGGTCCCGGGTTCGGGTCCCATCGCGCGGCTGTCGATCTAACGGTCTGGAGTTTTGGTAGGTTTTCTCAAGGATGTAACGTGAATACGCGTTAGAACCCCTTAGAAAGTCCTCCTACCACGGCACCCCCCGCCTTTGGCAGATCGCCTTAGTGTAGCGTTGCCATACAATCACAATTCCGAATTCCTCTTCGCAAAGTTTGATACATAAAATAGTTCATAGATATTCAATCGAATATCTATGATATCGAATCATACGTATTCAAAAAAATCGAATGATTTTTCATTTTCTCAAAATTATATTGTTATTAGGTAGAGTAAGAGCAATTATTAAATTATTCGTAATACGATACAGCTTTTTAAAAACATACATTTTATAAACAATTGTTAATGTTATACAATTATCTTTTTTAAACGCATTTTTTTTTGCGATTTATAAAATCAACATGAAATTAATTAATATTTTATTACCTGGTTACAAAGTAAGCTGCCAAGATACAAGCCCAAACATTAGCTTCCAAAACAGTCAAAAACTTGAAAAGTGAAGGAGGAACAGATGGCTTTTTCATTAAGATGCTTATGCCCACCAAGTCATAGTACGGCACAGTAAAGTCAACCACTGTTTCTCTCTCTGCCATGACCGATATAGGACCCAAAGCAATGTCTGCTCTCTGTTAAGAAAATAGTTATTTCTCGTAAAAAATAACTATAAATTAAAATAAAATAAAAACCTAAATTTTTTCTAGATTTGATTTACGCAATTGAATGCAATATTTTAAAGTTACGCCGACAAAAATTCTAATTTTTACATTTAAGAAATTTTTTAATATTTGTAGCGTTCGCCAGCAATTTTAAATAGTTTTACTATGAGAAAATAAAACTATGATGGCAGCCTATTTGTAAGCCAAGTAATGACGTCAATGCTTCAGATGCTAGGCTTGATCAAGGCGGCGTTGAACAGTAGCCAGGTAGCACAAACTTGTTCAAAGGCCGTAATTTCACCGTTCAGATAGCACGTTACCAGGGCCGGCCCAAGGGGGGTGCGAATGTAGGCGATTGACTAAGGCCCCGCTCCTGGGCCATTTTTTTGCTATCACATTAGACCGAGCTTGGTAGATGGTTGCGATATATTCCGAAAACAGTCGAGAAATAAAACCAATATGTACTTGCAGCGCTAGTTGTAACTTAGGAAAGACATGATAGAAAAGAGGCCCCGCACGCCTCTCGGGGAGGCGCTTACGTTACCATCCCGTACAGATTTACAGTGTCGCTTTCGTCAGAATGTCCGGACAAAACACATACAATACTCGGCAAAATCTGGGTCCAGTTCAGTGTTCTCCACACGTACTTAAAACATTGTATGGCTAATTATGCAGGACGTATTATAAAATTAAGTAAATAACCGATATTTTACAGCTTTTTTTGAATCTGTTTTTTTGTTTATTTGAATCGACGGCTAATTAATACGATTGATGTTGCTTATTAAAATTTTCGAATTTTAAATCATATTTTGAATTATAAATATATTACAACATTGTTTGTGTAACTTGCACTTACTTTGTTAAGGTACAGAACAGCAAAATGTCCAACCACAAGTCCTTGGTGGCAAACAGCACTGATTTGATTGAGGTGTCTTTAAACTTCTCGTTGGTTTAAGCCATTGGGTTAATTTCGGTAAACAGGCCCTCGGTAAACAGAGCTAAACAAGCCCTCTAGTGAGTATTTTTGTCGTCGTTTTCTACTACATTGACCCTCTTTAGTATGTGGTAGCGCACGTAGATTATAGAACGGATTGTAAAATCTGTTGTCTGTACGTCAAGCAGTCCCAATTAGAAAATCTGCCATTGTAAAATCTGTTGTCTGTACGTCAAGCAGTCCCAATTAGAAAATCTGCCATTGTAGCTACTTCGGAGTACTACAGTAAAACGTGAAGCTCAATAAGCCGAAGCACAAATTTTGAACCAGAAGGCGTTTTGCACAATGTAAGACGTGGTAATCACGTTCTGACAACTTGTATGTGCTACTTGGGTACTCACATAACGTCTTAATGCACCTGACCGTGGCTGAAGAGCTAAACAGGCTAAGGTGCTGACATTTTAGCTACATCACTTTGCACCCGAAAAGTCAAGTGACAAAGAGGGGGTGTCCCTCTTAGTCCGAGATAGCCAACCTAAGGTTGTCTCAACTCTTAGGTCATATGATTCTTTGAGTGCAAAGGCGTGTGACCAAAGTTTCAGCACCTCAGCCTGTATACCTCTTTTGCCGCGGCGTTTGATAATCCCGTGCAGGGATGTATCCAGAAAAAAATTTCGGGGAGAGGGGCAAGAGGTGAAAAAGGCTAAATTTTTCACAAAATGGCTTCATTATTATTGCTTTGTTAACAAAATTTTAAATTTCGGGGGGGGGGACACCTGACCCCCTTGTCCCCCCACCCCTTGGGTACGACCTTGATCCCGTTCATCGACAAACCAAAGCTCCTAGTTCTCATTTTCATTCTTATTTTTTTGCTGGTATTTAGATCGCAAAGTTCTTCGAGGAATTTCTTACACCTTTTCAACCCTTCCACTGCTGCAACTGCATAGGCGTAGCCAGGTCAAAAAGTAGAGGAGAGATGGTGCCTAAGTCGCTTGCCTGACTAAGTCCATTGACAAAAGTACAAGGTTTAGGTCAGGTTCTTCCAACCTGAACCTGGAAATCATACATATGAAACAGTATAAACTAATAACTATGCAATTAAATAATTATGCAATATAAACTAATAACGTAATAGAAAATCCTTATATTTTCCAACAGAAAACTTATCAGATCATCGTATAATTTATGGGGTCTTCGACCCTTCATCATTATCCATCAGCAAGCATGAGTTTGGGCTCATTTTTGAAAACACAAGCTCAAAACTTGAAAATATCGCCAAAAAGAGAGGAATAAATATTCACTTTATAAAAAAATCTGATTTTTCACTCTTTTAAAAAATGAATATTTAAATACTTTAGAGGTTGAATATGACTTTACTCGTAAATTTAGGATTTTTTTTTTCTTTTGATCCAGAGCGAAAAAAGATAAGCTACAGAAATCGTCTGCAATAATCAATTCAACTAACATATTAATGTTAATTAGTTTCCTTCAATAATACTGGTGTCTGAGCTTTCATTGTTACACCACTTCATTCAATGCACTTCATTTGAGTTTACAGTAGATACAATTTTAACATAAAACACTATGATACTGTAGAACTTCTGGGTAAGATATAGTTGCAGAAAAAATGTTAATCAAACCGAAAGTGGCACACGAATAAAGCACTACAAAACCGACGAATAACGACAAATTATATATCATTTTAATTTTAGAAAAAAGCAAATTTTTTATGATTTAGATCACGATAATTTATATCCATTTTATGTATATACAGGGTGACTCGAAATTTACAAACTTTTAGGAGGGGTAGAATATGCCAAGACGGTTCAGAATCACATAACAATAAGGGGTTGAAAACGTCGTCTTCATGTACCTGTTAATAATCACTTTGGAAGAAGTGTAGAAGTGTGCGTCTAATTTCTTAACCAAGTTCATAAACAATGGTCTTTCCTCCGACAATTTCATCAATGCAATGAAAGAAAAAACTCTGAATTAACAATTTTTATAAAGTGCAGTCGATGAAAGATGGATTAGTTTTTGAAAAACCATGGTCGGAAAGTTTACTATTACTTAAAGACTTCTTCTAAAGTGATTATTAGCAGGTACTTGAAGGTGATATTTCCGACCCCGCATTGCAATGTGATTATGAACCGTCTTGGTGTACCCTACCCCTCCTAAAAGTTTGTAAAACTATTTTAGAATCATCCTGTATATATATCTGTATGAAAGTAAATTATCAAGAGGAATTTTTCTTCTGAATTGACTTCGCTTTTTCTAGTTTTGCCGATCTAACCAATTAGCTTCAACACGTTTTTCGCATACATTCTTCCCGTATCGAAGAACTTTTTCTGCTATAAAGTAAAAAATATAAATAACATTTTACATTTCTCTTTTAAGCGATAATAAATGAAAGTAAAGTTTCATGCACAAGTAAGTTTATCAAATGAAAAAAAAAGGCAATTACGTTTTTGATAAGATCATCCATCATTCCGTCCCATTCAAGTTCATCATTCATGGTTCCAAATTTCTTGTCTTTTGTTTCAAATATTGTATACTCAAAGTTCAAAATTTTTTTTATTTCATCCAACAATTCAACACAGTATCCCGTAAAAGTAACAGTCCCGTTTGCTTCGATTTTATAGATGAAAGGTGGTATCTGAAAAAGTAAAAGGTTTTTTGAGAAATTTTTGAGAATTTCAGTCGAAAAGAATATTGGAACGTAAGGCATTTTTTTCTTGCCTCGTTTTCAGAAATATTTAAAAAGGCTTCCAAAAGAAACATGTTTCTCATAGAAAACATCATGAAGCCATTTTCATATGAATATTTGAGTTTTTAACATTTTGAGGTCCAAGCCCGAGCCGAGCATTTCTCAGTGTCTACTGTTAACTCTCTGAACTATAAAAGTTCCGATTATATACATTTTTCGTCTTTTCAGATATTATGTACGAACCTTTTAGTTTTTAAAGAAATATATATGGCAGCAATAATGTATATGAAACTATAACTAGAGTTTTTTAATCATTCGGTCGTCCTATTTGCTGTGTTTTAACAAATTTTAGTAAATAATTTTTATTTATAAATACCGTATTGGGCCGAATATAACGCGGTCCGAATTCAACAGGACCCCGAAATTTTTCATCAAGATACTAATTAGAAAAATCCTATATCTAGGCCTCGAATTTAGAGCGAGTCGGGTTTTTTACGGGCAATGATCAGTCAAAAGATACCACGTTATATTCGGGCCAATACGGTAGAACCTATTTTTGGATATTTGCACAACACTTGTAATATATATTCATAAATAGAATCTATTTTCGGATATTTGTAGAACACTTGGGCAAGTTTTTATTTGACATGTCAGTGAAATTTTATTTTAAAGATGGTGTTTTCTTATACGGAACTTCTTTTTTCATTTTTAAACATGCTTTTACCAATAATTCCTCATTGAGTATTAATTATTAGTACCGTTAAATAGTTCCTCCATTAGAAATAAGAACAGTTTCAAGTTTATAATTAAAAAAATTAAATTATATATCTTCCATGTGTTTCTAAAAAATCATGGAAAGTACCAAAAACTTCCAGACCTCAGTGTTAAGGGATACATTTATTAGGGAGTTTGTGCATAGCGGTTTCACTCATGGTAACGCTAACGTTAAATGCCATTGTACACTACAGCGCATGCGCACAAATAAAATAAGTTTCACTATTGGCTCGAAACTTCTTAATAGCGGACAGCGTTAGCATTAACGTAGGAAAAAAAGTAATGCGCAAACTTCGTAATATTAAGGCAACTCAATTAAGAAATATGACCAGCATTCAAATACGTTTTTGAATAGGATGAGTACCCATTCAAAGGGAGTATTCGAGTAATAGCTAATTTCCTGTTTTATTTTTGCCAATAACTAATTAGGTTTTTAAAAAAAAAACATAACAGAGAGAAATATGCAATATTATTATTGTAAACTGTCATTAATTTTTAGAGAAAAAATATTTTAAATATGAAACTGACAAATAAATTTGACTTACGCTCGAATAATTTTCTGAGAGGGCGTACAAGACATTTTAAACAACGTTGTGGATTACATAAAAAATGCATAAAATAAAAATATGAATTATTTAACTATACACATTCAAACGGATTATATTGATGATAAATGGTTTTATTGTATTTTCAAAAATACTACTTTACTTTGTGTTAAACTTTACTATATTTATTAAAAATCTGAGTATACCTTATGAAACATTAAAAAAAAAATTGTTTCACCTAATTTTTGACAGAAATTCAACACGTCTTCTCAAATTAACACAATGCCGTCCGGCGACACCACAGTTACCATCGGTGACACAAAGTTAATGCAGCTATTTAATCTGCGTTTTAAAGATTTGTATATATATTATTTTTGTGGAAAAAAAAACCATTTTTTTAATAACCCATTTGTAACTAAGAGTTTTTGAGAATACATAAATTTTTACAATTTCATTGTTGCTACCAAAAAGATTTAAATCTTATATTCTATTTCCCTACATTATTTATAAAAATTATAACCTTTATTTTTACAAAATACTTAAATCATACATTTTATTTTTTGATTAATTATTATCATAACCTTTGTACATATTTTCCAGAAAAAAAATATTTTTCTGGAAAATTAAATTCTTAAAAAAAAAAAAAAATATTTCTATTTACTTCTGATGTGGAAAATTTATTCACTATCAGAGGTATCTGCACAAATTACTAAATATATTAATGATAGCTTAACACTAAATAGCTAGCTTAGTGAATATAAATTTTTACGCTGTCTAAATGATCACAGCATGGTCAATACGCTGGTAAAGAACATTTCAAAATGAAAAATAAATTAAACCACTAACTTAAAAATAAAAACTCAAATTCTTTCATAGAAATATGGTCTATAAGCTATGCTAAAGGCCTGCCAGATGGTGCAACAGCGCCATCTATCGACCGAATCAGCGTTAGGTCCGTTTTCGTAGGAGGAACCCCATTGCCTATGGAAGTCCTTCTGAGTTTTAAGTCCATGACAGAGGGTCAGAAACTAGTGTATTACACGAAAACCTTTGCGGCCAAGCATACCCGGCGCCAAGCGAAGAAATTTTTAAGAGACATGCGGACGGCAAAGTGTTAAGAAACGTTCTACGTAAATTCCAAACTAAACACTTTTATAAAACAAGTCCTCACATTTAAAATTTGCAATAAAAACTATTATTTATAATTTTGTGAGCAGCAGTTTTGTTGATAAAGGCTCATGAAAATGTTTACCTCAAGAGTTGTAACGCGATACACTGTCACAGCTGTATACTCCGCCAAATTATTCTTTGGCTCAAATACAATTTTGCCTGTTGGTTGACCATAAGTCCACACTCCAATCTAAAAATTAAAAACCATAGTTTTAGTGTATAATGCATGTAAGTATGATACATTCGAGCAGAAGTCAAAAGTAATTTATATGAATACTATAATGTTTTCCATAAATAGAACTCACTCTTTTAGAAGTCGGTTCAGCATTACCCGCAAACGTGAGCTTACGCATGAAAAGTGACAGCTCTTGGTAACTGCCAGTATCCTTTATGCTAAATTTTCCAAATATTCCGTCGTAGGCTTCCTAGAATTACAGGAATAATTGTTTTGGGTTAAAGTCTCTAATATCTACAGGAATTACAAATTGTGATATTATTATGCGAAGTAAGGCTTCCTTCTTTTTGTTTTAAGAAATTTGAAGATATATGAAAGACAGTGTATACGTTGAATGTGTTTATTTATGTATGTGTGTATGTACAGCATAGGTGCCAAGTATTATGGAATATAATTAACCACTTTTTGTTAATCGTAAATTCCTTAAATATTTTTCAAAAACAGTAATCAGCTCACACACTTAACTCAGAAATTTTGCGATATTTTAAACAGAAAATGAACGTTTACAAAAAGTGGTTAATTATATTCCGTAATACTTGGCACCTATGATGTACAGTAACACTCCTCTCCCTTAAAAATTACCAAAGAGATAGTTTGAGTTTTAACTGCCTCAAAAAAGCAGGTTGTACCTATACTTACCATGCGTTTGGTAAATTCATTGACAATTCTAAATGCTATGTATAATAAGACAGAATATTTGAGTATATTATGCGTAATCATGCGTCATATTATGCGTCGAAAGCATGTAAAGTTTTAAATTTTTAAATCTTGAACTGTTGTACAGATATCACTATACCCAATCAATATTACATTTTCGAATAAACGTTTAATTTTGTAATTTATTAGAAATTAATTACATTAAAAGGTGAAAACATGATTACTTTCTTCAATGAAGCAATTTAGCATTTAAAAGGACGACTTAATTATGATCAACGGTGGAGAAGATAGACAGTGTAAGGACTTTTCCTGACACTTCCTAAAAATGACATGCCTTTTTGTCTTAAAAAAAAAAAACACTCAAAAAACTGGTGTTAAAAGATGATAAAATAAAACTTTGTATAAACGCACACATAACAAGGTACTTATCTGTCAGTATGATCGTTTCAGCCGAAAAAATCTTCAGTCTCCATCAGCTGCCATCACACAGTCTCACAGAATAGTGGTGATAGAAAGATAAACTTTATCTTTCAGTCCCCGCTATTCTGTGAGACTGTGTGATGACAGCTAATGAAGTCTGAAGATTTTTTCGGCCAAAAGGATTGTACTGACAGATAAGTACCTTGTTCTGCGTGTTTTTATATATATATATATTATGACTTAAAAATTAAGCGCGCGGGAGCTTTTAGGATGATACAATTTCTAAAGACACTCACATTTCATTAAACTATTAATTTATTAAACCATAGAACGATGGGTTTGTATTAACAAAAATGAACATTTTTTACCTGCCTGAGAGCAGAAAGGAACTTAATATTATTTCTTTCCTCTGGATTGATGGATTGCTCATCGGAACAAGATGAGTAGGCTATTCTTGATGGCCATGAATTCTTCTCCAATTCCTTAGAAACTGCTTTGATTGTGAATAGTAAAAGGTCATAATAAAAGGCAACTTCAACCTGCAATTTATTGACTCTTTAAAAAGTAGTGATTATTATGCGAAACAATATTTTTGATTTTGCCGACTACTTATGTACTTAATTAAATGTGCCCAAAAATATATATGGCTAGCCTTTGTAGCACTGAGAAAGTCCCTGCCCTTATTTCAAAGGAAATACTCTGATTCCTTTAAGTTCACATGACTGCTAATAGAGCTAGGAGTCATGCATAAGGTGTCTTTGTGTACAGGCTTTTCAGAAAATATCTGCCAAATTGTAAATTGTGGTACAGGAAATCAAAACGATTCGAAACCACATAGCAATTTTGGGACGAAAGCATTGTTTTCATGCACCAGTGAATCACTTCCAAATAAAAAGTGTTCAAACGTTAGTCAAATTTTAAAACTATGTTTTTCGAAAAATTTTCTTAATAAAAATACTAAGCAAAATAATTGCTAAAGGATTTCCTTTTTTATGATGCAATATTAGAATATTAAAATCCTTTGTAGCTAGAGATCAGTTTGGTAAGTTAACTCTTTAAATATTTTTGTAAAGTGGTTATTAATAGGTGTATGAAGACGACATTTTTGATCCTGAATTGCTACGTAATTCTGAATTATCTTGACTCTCTCTACCACCCTTTGAAACTTTACCGCATAGTTCTCGAGCACCCTGTAAAACACCCTGTAAAACACCACCCCTGTAAAACACCATTCTGTACTTGTTAGCAGCTAAGATGCTAACAAGTACAGAATGTAATTGAAGGGATGAGAGTACACTTTTCGTCAATGTTGAGGTTTCTACTGCATTCGGTTGTTCATTAGTGGCACTATTAAAATCCGAACCCGTAAGGGGAAAGAACGATGAGAATACACTGAAAAAATAGCCCAAAGATACAGATTACTGGGCAAGAACGTGGAAAGTCCTGTGCGCCTTTCGATTTTTTTGGAAAATCAGCTGTATTGGACTTTCATCGTTCTTCCCGTGGACCCTTCAATTGATTATGATTTGTTGACAGTAATTTTCGGCTTAATATAAGAAAATTTCTTATGCCTTTTATATTTAAAAGAAATAACGTCTTACGAGAAGTGATCAACTATGTTCCGTTGTTGTTGATAGCTATGATGGTGAGTAAAAACGTGAACTTTTGAGAGGAAAGCCTGCCAGCTTATGATGCACACGTGACGCGTTTAGGCGTAAAATGTTAACTTATACAGAAAAATTATGGTTCTGGTTGCTCATCATCATTTTTATCCTGTTTATCATTGCTTAAATATATCCTTGGAACAACAGTTATAGTTACAAATTGAAGCTGCAATCGTAATTTATAGACAAATTTTTAGTATAATAATTAATCAATAATCGGTAATAAATAAAGATGAATTTCAGCAATAATAATTTTAATAAAGTGAGAATCTTAATCTCATGATGAGAATCTTAATTTTTCTAGACAAATTTTTAATTTACGCCTAAAACCTTTAACATAGGATGATGACTAATACCATTAATAGTCTTTCGCCCAAGACAGCTCCACTTGTGGCAGGTGTCCCTACAGTAGGTTTTCCATAACGAAAAAAAGAAAAAACAAAACTTTTCATAAGCCAGCAGGACTTCTTCTCTAAGGTCATGGTAGAAGCGTGTAGATATTTCTGGGATTCAGACTATCGAATTTGTTGAATCTTTGATGGAAGAGGGACCGTTGTGGAGTAAAATGGGGAGAATTTAGGTGCGATGCTCGAATATTAAAAAATTCCAATACAAGGGGATGTATACTTCTACACTTTAAAATTGCTCCAAAAGTATTGGGAAAAATCGTTTAGAATGTTTTCTTCAGATTTTGCCTCAGCGTACAACGCAAGTTAGAACAGTGACTTGCTGGTTTGAAGTAGGAACTTGCTTAATATTGAACTACAGAAATGTAATGACTGAAAAGTGTTTATAGTTTGTGCGAATATTTTATTGAGGAATTATTTATTATACGTATTTTTAAAATGTTAATAAGATCAATGTATTGGGTATCTAAAATATGATAAAATGAAATTATTTTTTAGTAATTTCAAATTTTATCCAGTTTTCCATGAAAAACGTATCTATTAAATGATTTTATATTTTATATTTTTGTTTAAGATTAGCTTGAAACTGATACAAGCGTTGGAATTTTATTGAACAGTTAACAAACTAATTATGTGGTTACCATTAGGTACACTAATTTTTTTTGTCTTGGGGATTTTTTTCAGTTAAGATGGCACTGGAAAATTATATGAAAATTTATAAAATTAATGATTTATTTATATAAAAAAGCACTCTGTAATGATCAAAAGCTATTAATTTATGGTGAAAATGTATGTTTTAATGAACAAAATTTGTCTTGAAATGTACTAAATCCCTATATTTTATGAAACTTTATGTTCCAACTGTCTTCAGAGTTCCAATTGCAGCAACCATGGCGATGAGGTTGCATTCTACATTGTTAATAGAAATAGTTCAATATTTCACTATCATATAGTACTAAATTAGCTGCAACCTTTCTATGAATGAACTTTTCTAAATGATTCCATTTCATTGATCAGTTTAAGCACAAAATCATAATCCATCGTTTCTCCATAGAAAGATTGCAGCTAATTTAATACCATTTTATGGCGAAATATTGAACTACTATTAACAGTGCATAAGTAATTGTAAAATTTACCGGAATCAATAAATATCATGATTAAAAGTGTTACACCGAATGAGTTTTGCATTAAGTATGAATCACACAAAGATGAAAAATGCGTTACACGCTTAACACGGATTTACCAACACATGAAAAGTTAACTACTTGGTATATTTTAAAACAAAGTATGGTATTCTTTAAATTTAAGTACGAATAATTTACATTAGAATATGATGAAAAGAAAAAAACGAAAAAAAATTCGCAAATGAACGTGCCTGAGAGGTAAAACCAAACGTTGTAGCTAAGTTTTTAGCTTTAGATGATCTTTCTGATGCAGGACGTGGTGACATCCATAGTGTTGTAAAGTTTTTGCTGTTACATACTGGTTCTGTAGGATCCTTTAAAAAGAGAGAAGATTACACATGCACATATATACGATATATAATATGGACTAAACACTAAAATAAATGCATTCATAAAAATAAATTAGCAATCATAGAGGGTCCTAAATATAGCAGGAAAGCAGGCAAAGATTAAAAACTGGAAAAGTCAGAGAAAAGGGCACAAAAACCTACATCTATACATATCCATTTATTTACGTATATTGATATACATATAAAGTCACATTACGTGGAAAAAATCATGGTTATAAGTTAAATAATCTTTTTTTTTTCAAACTTCGGTTTGAAGTATCGGTTAGTATCGTATAAAATGTCTGACATCCTTCTTTATGTATTGTTTTACCGTATGAGCACTGCCCATATTCACCATCTATCTCGACCGGCGGTTTACAGCAAACTATGGGTCGAAAGCTCAAAATGGTATTCATTTGGCATTAAAATGAAATGCCGTTCGACAAAGTTTTCTGCTAACTGGCGGTCCAGGTTGATGGTGAATATGGGCGTTAGTGTTCTATAAAATTCAGGATTAAATCCTAATTCTTATGGTTTATAGTTTGAAAACAGCACTGACACCGCCTATGACCTATATCCTATGACTACATACAGTATGATATGTACAGCTGCGGAATAAATATCGCCCACGGGCTCTTTATTTGGCTTATTATAAGGGGATGTTTTCATATTTAATTCTGCATCTACTTCGTTTTTCTCAACAGCAACACTCTATTTTGACTTTTATAAACGAAAGAAAACCTTCAAATTATCCTAAATATAAATTTTCACCAATTTTCTACGATAATTTCCCGAGATATTGCGATTTCTTTTTTGCGCGATTTTAAGGGACTTTCTGCAAATTGAAAAGCGCTATTTGTAGGTTCCGAACTTTTTGCCTTCCGTTAATTTCGCTCGTGATAGTTAAAAGAAATTAATATTATTTACAGAGAAAATATTGCTTTTTCTCTTAAAAGCTTTTTGTTCTGAGAATATCAGGGGTAGGAATTAGACTTAGTCAGTGGGTCAAATGAACCGTGACTCCAAAACTTCCTTGGTCCATATACATGATTTAAAAAAAAAAATCAAAACGACTGCTTACGGTTTTGAAAATCTTTCTAATTTTGAAATTGTCGTTGAGTATTTGTAGGTTTTCTTACACAATTAAAATGTTGCCAGGAGTGAGAATCTGTTCTCTGGTCTTCTGACTACAAGTATGAATGTTAATCCACTACGGTCGAACTCGAAGAATGGTTTCACGATCGAAAATTTATTTGTTTGAATTTCATGTAAAAAACGCAAATACTTTCTTGCCGACCCAATATTATCACTGTGTTTGCCATTTCAATTGCTTCATTTAATATTATCGTCTGCAGTGTGCAATATTTTTATGAATTTTAGCGGCATTTATATTCGGATGAAAATTTAGACAGAAAAATGTGATTTTGAATGTTTGTTGTTTGAATGTTATTACTTTATCGAAAGCAATGTTTGATAAAGTATGGGAAGTCCAAAGACCTGATGTTTCAGATATTAAAAAAGGTCAAACTCATGCCTGGTAGGGATGGACGCGAGACGAAAAATAAGCGTCTCGCGTCTCGCAAAATAGCCTAAAAGCTTTGCCTCGTCTCGCAAAAATCCCTATATCGTAATGTTAAAAATGTGCGTCTCGTCTCGCAAAAAAGTCGTCTCGCGTCCATCCCTAATGCCTGGAATGTTGAGGATGTTAGTTTTTCAGAAATAGGACGTTGTACTGGAATACATGCATCAACTGCACGTAATTCTATATGAGTGCTCATAACTCACTCATTTTCAGTTCAATTTTATTGAAAATTGGTATCCGGGGTTCAAATAAGCTAAATTTTTGAAATATGAAGTGAAATCTAGGGGTTGCTAGGGGGAAAAAAAGTTGGTGCAAATTTTAATATGGAGATGGCCCCTTATGCAATTTTTATGCATTCTAAATTAAAGTGTATTTCAATCGTAAACGATTGGCACTTTGCTGTACGACGAACAACGCCCGAATAAAGTACAGTGGGCGTTTTTCTGACCCGCAGCTGTACATATGCGATTTATGCTCCGGCTGTTTACTGTTTAATGAATTTTTAGATTTTCAATGTAAACGTGGCTCTCATTATTAAACGCCATAGAATTGCACTATTAAGCACAGTTGCCAACCGCTACGGAATATAATTAACCACTTTTGTAAAGAGTAACTTTTTAAAAATACTTTTTCGAAGTGTAACCAGCCCGCACGTTAACCAGCGAAAGTTTTCTGTAATTTAAGCCAAAAATAAATGTCTTAAAAAAGTGGTTGATTATATTCCGGAGCAGTTGGCAACTCTGTTACAGTAACACACAGTAATTTTTTACCGTCCCCACTAAAAAATTTAGAATATTTTTTACCGTAAAAGTTAACAAGGGGGACATACCACTACTTTTTCACTGTATATAATAATTTTCACGGCAAAAGTTAACGAACTTACTTTACACGGATGAATTTCAATATCATAAGGAAAGTGTACTTACTAAAGACACTAAAAACCAGGCGTTCTCTCTTCCTGTCATATTATTAGCATCAGCCTATGGGAAAAAATATTAAGTACATATATTATAGAAAAATGCAATATATATGTGTATATATATATATATGTATATATATATATATATATATATATATATATATATATATATATATATATATACAGTCGAACCTCGATTTAACGTACTTTGATTTAACGAATTCTCCGATTTAACGAATATTTTTTCTGTCCCGACAAAAAGGGTGCTAAAATGCTCTGATTTAACGAACAACAGTCGCTGAAATAAAATTCGCACATAAAACTAAAACTTTAAATTTTTCGCACACAAAATTAATATCGACAAAAAGCGTTGGAAATTTTATGTGCCTTCAAAACACAGCCACAAGAACAAAGCACTATCAAATATTTCTTTCCAAAGTGCCAATAGGTATTCTTAATACCTATAGGTAGTGCCAATAGGTTTTTAGTGTCCTAACGTATAACTTATAATTTTTAAGCTCGCAGTAAACAATAATCATTCTTTTTTTTCATATCAATATCTAAGGGTATTTTGCATTGATATTTTTATACCATACCCTTTACAAAAATTGATATTCGATTTAACGAATTGCGTCGATTTAATGAACGGAATTATGGGTCCCTAGCAATTCGTTAATTCGAGGTTCGACTGTATATATATATATATATATATATTCGTTTTCAAACAAAGGATATGTAAATTTATTAAAATCGCAACCAACACGTCTCCCCTCTTTCACACACAGTTATCTGGCACCAAACCTCGCATGAATTTCCTAGATCTATGAGACCTGGGCATTTTAATAGCCAATAAATGCACTTTTGGAACATGTGATTACTGTATAAACCACGTGACCTGCATTTATATAATACGTAACACAGTTCACGGAGCAACTCTTTCGTGACATCATTTGTCCTGTAAATTTGTGTGAAAAGTTAGTAAAGATGTGTCTTAAATCAGGAGTCGTTATTTCAATACGTCGACAGCATACAGTCCGAGCGACTTCCGATCTCTGGCTACGAGGTACCAACGGTGGGCGGACGGTCATCTCTCAACGGCGCCCAGCTCGGGGCTAAAAGCCAAGGTTCCGACTGAGTCGCCTGTCAAAATTGTCGTTGGTACCTCGTAGCCGGAGATCGGAAGTCGCTCGGGCTGTACGCTATCGACGTATTGAAATAACCCCCCCCCCCCGATTTAAGACATATTTTTATTAACTTTTCACGCAAGTTTACAGGGCAACTCATGTCACAAAAAAGCTGCACCGTGAACCATGTCACAGATTACATATGTGCAATTCAGGTGGCTTATACAGTAATCACATGTTCGAAAAAAGGTTCATTTATTGGCTATTAAAATGCCCGGGTCTCATAGCCCTAGGAAATTCTTGTGAGGTTTGGTGCCAGACGTTCGTGTGAAAGAGGGGATAATCATGTTAATTAAGTTTTGAATAAATCTAGATCCCGATACAAATCCTTTGTTTGAAAACGAAAGTTGCTTCGGCCCTATAGAATTTTGAAGGAAGCTAATAGATATTTTGAATTTTGAGAGGGTGTTTAATTTTATATGCAATACATATAAGCTGTGTTATACAAACTGCTTAAGTATTTGGATAGAAGTATTCAATTCATTAAAATTCTCCCCTCGCTTTGATATTTATGTGACAAATTAAAAAATGCTTTTGTTGGTAGGAGTATTTAGCAGATAAACTTTGATGATTAAAAATAATTTTAAGATGGCCTAGTGTTTTTTTATGCTTAAAAAACTTGAAAAACTAAGAAAATTTTATATAAATCAAGAATTGGACCTCTCCAAGCCCAAAGTCCGAAAAGTGTTGGAATTACAATGACTGAATGAATGACTTTAAAATTTGAAAAATTATTGTCGTACTGGGCCTTAACAACAGTTCCATTTTCGAATTTAACGCCTAGTATATGGGGAAGAAGAAAAATACTGTCTATATATTTAATGTACAATAAAACATCTTTAAACATTCATTATTTAAATCAATTCGCGTGGCTGACAACATATACATGCTACAATGCTGACGTTTTACACTCGAAAAGTCATGTGACCTAGGAAGAGTGACTATCTTAGTCTGGCTATTTCGGACTAAGATGGTCACACCCGTTAATCACATGATTTTTCGGGTGAAAAGTGGTGGGGTGGGGGCTAAAATGCCAGCACCGTATATCTCGTGAACCATGAACAATTCAATTGTGACGACTCTGTTTAATGTAAAATGCCTTGACCTAAAGCGACCTTCTATCCGAAGGTAAATTTTGATAGTCACTTGACATAATCGTGGAAAATTCTAGTAAGCTACGTTGACAAAAAGCCTGTAATACAGCCCACCATTTAACTCTACCAATTAATGCATGCTTTTTATTCTGTTTAATAAGGTCGTAAATAATTACTTTAGGAAGAAAAAAACGAGCACAATTTGTATTGAATTCCCATTTTTTTGTTTCCTTAAAAGTAAGATAACAAGAGCTGTGACGGGTGCACATATTCCCCGAGCTATTGAAATTCCATGTGTAGTTACAACAGACGATGGCAACCCACAGATGCCCATATATGGCCACTAGATGCCACGTGGTTGGCAACAGCGCTTCCGATGGAACGTACTGGAATATCTTCTCTACAACCCGGATCTCGCACCCAGTCATTTCCATCTCTCCTGGTCGTGGAATAGACACTAAGCGGATGTCATTTCCAAAACTATGCCTCATTTCAGCACGCCGTTGTTAAGTGACTCAGCAACCAAGATCCTGATTTCTTCAATGCCAGTTTCGTCAAAGTATATAAAGTTGGATGGTATAAAGAAGAAACACAATATGCGCATAATAACACGGTATGCTTTGGTGCTCATGGAAGCTATGCTAAAAGATAACCTCAATCGAAAACTTCGCTGCGCTTGTGTATCTCTTTCATTTCGTGATTTAAACTTTTTGGTTAAAAGACTTAATACCTTACTTTTTGGACTACCCTCGTATATCAAACACATATTTAATAATCTTTCTTATTTATGAAATACTGGATAAGCATTTTAAAAATGCCAAAGCTCCAAAATTAAAAATAATATTGAGAGCTAATATTTTTCTCGTTATTTATCCAATTTATACTCTAAATTTGCGTTTTATGACCCTAAAATTTATGTAATTCTTTTTATACACGAAAGTACCTCCACATTCCTTCCCTAAGAACGCTTCTAAAAATCATTACTATACTCGAGATGAAAATACACCTAGGGAAAACTGAAATGTGTTGTACATCTCATGTGTGCAAAGCATTAATTATTAATATTACCACAGCTACCACTTTCGGTTTAAATTAATATTTAATTTGCATCCTTTTAGCATTTTATTTTCTATATTTGCTGATGTAATTAGGTGTTATTTTTATAACTCTTGTGTTGCAAAAAAGCGTTTGAGCTTCAAATCTTTTTGTAGCACGATAACAGCTATAACGCGTGCATCGACAATTCGTTCAAACTAAATAAAGATAAAAAGCTGTAGTTCGCACGAATAGGATTAGTAGAAGATCGGATTTTTGTTTTAATGGAAAAAAAAGAAAGGTTGTAGTTCATGAAGTTACCATTAGATGGCGCTGACATACGGAATATGAAGAAAGTTTCTGATTTTTTTTAAAACCTCTCTCTAATGCTATTCATGCAAAACACAATTTTTTAATATTATTTGTTCTTTCTGAATGGATTTTTAAGTTCGATTTTTTAAATGGATACAACGTACGTCAAAAGTCTTTAAAGTGTTGTTGAAAAGGATCCAAAAAATTAAGCAATTAATCTCAAATGCTTAATCTTAGGTGTCCTTGAAAACCACAAATTTAAGTTGCCAGTCTTGCCTGAGAAGAGTTCGTAGTAAAAATAAGTAAGACTTTATAAAAAAAAGGGATTAAAATTTAGAACATTATGTTTTAACTATCAATAACTCGTTCATAATTAAGAATAATTTTAAAACTTGTGTCACCGAAAAAAAAAAAATCTTAGTAGACTGCTTTTAAATCAATATTTAAAAAATTATTTTGGTTCTGAGCAATATTTTTTTCTCAGTGTATATTGCAAAAGCATGTAAATCTTTAATTCATCATGTGAATGTTTGTATCCTTCTTTTTGCTCCAACAAAAATTGTATGCTTAATTGCCAAGCCATAACAAAGTGGTCACAATTCCACCACTCTGGTTACTTTTATATCGTCACAGTTACCCTACTTATTGCGATTCTGTGATTTGCATGGGCTAATTATATCTACCCAGTCGACCAGATTGTATGGTGGGTAACGCACCGTACTACGGTTTCGGGAGCTGAATTCTCCGCACGTCTTTAAAATTTCGTTGGTCGTTAACTCTGCCCCGCCTTGTGGTCACTTGAGGAAGAGCGTCAAGGGGTTCTTGTCATTGGTTAAAGGACCTCCCGATGACACCGGAAGTTGTTAGAGCAGTCGATAACCAAACAGCTGCTCTTGCCCAGTCGACAGCTATCCACCGACGATTTCGGAAACTACCAGGGGAGAATTCCACACCGGGTCCAACTCCCGGTGGTCGAGGTTCGATTCCCAACTGGGCGTGGCTGTCATTGTGTTCGTCTCTGCATTGGGAATGACGTTGGTCCACCTACTCGGTGCCCTTATAATAAAGAGACCAGCAACTCCGGCCTTAGTAGTATCCAATGCCTCCAAGGCAGAAGCCCGTCATTGAAAAAAAAAATGTCCACCCCTATTAAATTAGAAGTGAAGAGAAATACGGAATTAAAATTTTAATTGGGTGTTCTTTAGAGGAAAAGTTACCCTGATTAATAATAAAAGTTTTCCTATAACAAAAGGAGTTAAAAACTCACGAAGTTGAAAATGTATAAACAGTCATAATTATTCCTATTTATTCTGTACTAAAGAAAGATTGATCATCGTCTTGAGATCTAAGCTCAAACAGAGAATTCCAAGCACTCTGGAGGAAAGCAATATGAATAAATTTTACTTACAACTTCTAAAGCGAGATTTATTGTTTCAGTCGGTCCGATGACAAAGAAGTATGCGGTGTCTCCCGATTTCAGTCTTAAAAGCTGTTCTTGTATTTTCTGACGTTCTGGCTTTACTGGTAGAATAGTACCTGCTGTTGGTATATTTTGCAGTAAAGTCGATGACTTTTGATCCATTTCTGTTCCAAGCATGAAAGAAAAATTAAATGAATGAACAAGAAAATATACTTAATTAGTAAAATTGCTGCTATCATTTTAAATCAAAGTAGACAACAAGGTTTATAGATATTAAAAGCAGTATCATTTTAATTTTTTACATTGAAATTTAATATTAAGCTGAAACGCCACGGCATCTAATATATGGAAGTGCAATTTTTATCTATTATTTTTTGTGCTATAAAATAATTTGCTGATATAAAATAATTTGCCTGTACACTTAAACAGGTCCTAGTTTTATGGTAGTAATCTTTTTTATATATACATATAAACTCAGTATATAGGTTTTAGAGATATGAGTAATGAAAATCAAAAAACTTAAGTGATGCTTCTCCGTGTACAGTCATAGTTTTATGGATTAATGTAGAGTCATATTTCCAGCGACATCTCAAATCTAACTCGCGTATTACAAAATTTAGTCTTTCGTACATCGATCCAGCAATATGCCTTTCATTTTATTGAAAGTAGATATACAGCCCTTTTAGAGAAGTTCGAGTTTCTTGAATGTAATTGAATCTTAAATTTTTTTTTTCGCCCAGAAGCCCGTCAACTGTAACTCTTTCTCAGTGTTAGTCAGAGAGTTTTCTAAAATTCAGTTTTAAAGGTGATCGTTACACTTTCTAAATTAAATGTTCTTAGTATAAGTCCATTCGAGGCATTTAATATTTAATCCAAGTTTATTATCCGAATTCTATTACACATCTTTTACGGTGAGAGAAGATGATTGCACAATTACCTTTATATAACACGGAGGGAGAGCTTAAGTGTATTCATATCTTGTAGACAGAGATGTCGAAAATGGAAAAGTATTAATGTAATAGTATTAAAGGGAATACTTTAATTGTTATTGTGAACTATAATCTAGTGGATATTTTAATCGAGAAATCAAAGAAAGCCCCAGAATGTACGGACTCATGCGCAGATGGTTAAAAAAAGAATACAGAATAAAACATAAAAAAACTAGAAAAATTATACAAGGCAATATTATAGTACATGTTACGAAAGAGTGTGTAAAGGCATTTTAATTTACGCACGCGTTGTACGTTTAATATATAATAAATATAGAAAAGCAGCTTACCAATACTTTCATCAAAAAGAACTCCCGTTGTTGACATACTCTGATGAGATGCAATGTCTCTTATGACTTGTGTGATTATGTATCCTGGAGGTGGTATTTGCACTAAATATTGTTTTTCCGTTTCATCAAGGTTTTCCCATTCCATAATGCCTTTCATTTTGCCGAAGGTTGCACTTATTGTCGGTATTCCCATCTTGCGAGCAATTTTTTTCACGATAGGCCCAGCTCGATTTTCTTTCGATATAGGCCTTCTCGTCGTGTCGATGAGAACAGTTGGATTGGGGTTTATTATCTTTTCGCATACTGAAAGAATAGATTAAAAATCACACGATTTAGCTAGTTAAAATGAAAACTGTTTTCCAAAATTAGAAACACGGAGTAAAATATTTTAATACTGGAATGGTTATTTCGCGCAAATAAACCTATTTATTTCGGTATTTTCAAAATTGGTTCTAAAATTTTATGAAATAATGTGCACTGCGGAAATATCAGGTTGTAACGAAAGTTCTCCGCCAAATCTGCTTGAGTCAGCTCATGCGGCACCCAGCGATTGAACTTGTACATGAAGTTTACGTGATGCATAGCATGGCTAATGGGCATGGCATTAATGTCTAACTCTCTAGCTAGCTCTCAAGTGATTAAATACTGATCTTCTTCCAGAAGTTCTCGCAGGTGGCCTTTATCAACATCAGTAGGCCGGCCAGATAGCTCTGCTCCTTGAATGTCATAGACCCCGGTTTTTAACTTTCAGTACCAAACCTTCACAATGCCATATGATATAACATTAGAATCTAAATCACACACATAATTCTTTGACATTCTGTAGCACTTTTTGCAACAGAACTGGAAGTAAAGGATGGTTCTAATCCAGTAACGTGATAGTTCCATTTCAGACACCTTGTACTTAATGATAACGATATTTTTTAACAACAGTGTTCTAAAGTAAGTATCCTTCTTTCAAATGACAAATATCGTTTGACAAAATATGAGCAAACACACCAACGTGAACTGTTTGCAGGTGATATTTGTGGTGGCGGGAAACTTTCGTTACAACCTAATAATTTTCGATATATGGCACCAATCAAGCAACATAATTATGGAAAATTGCTGCTGAAGATGAAACTCGTTTCAAAAAATGATTTTCAATTGTTTTTCAAAGTTTGAGGTTTATAGTTTCCGCAAAAATGAAAGGTTTAAAAAACTATACACATTAAAAAAAACTTAAGTGTTGTAAATTGTGGATTTACTTTGTCTTGAATTTGTGAAACAAAACATTAAACTAAATTTAAGCACTTAAATTTGCACTTAAAATATTTTTACCAGACAATTACTACGAATTTCGATATTCAGTGTAGGCGTACAATGAATTGCCTGAAGTAAATATGTTCTTCTTACAAAGCGCAACACTTATAATAGTAAAATAATAAAAGTTTCTTATTGCTAAAAAATTATGTTCTTCATATGCATTAAAAGACCGTCATATGTTGGTGTATACGTAACATGTACGGGGTGGTTAAAATTAAACTTCCACTATAAACAACAATCTGTAGCTGAAAAACGGTTGAGCAGATACCCACCAACGTTAGTATATGAACTGTACATGATGTGTACTCAAGGAAGATTTTTTTTTTAAAGTTTAGCTCCAATAATGTCCACTAGATGTGCTTTGGATTGTTGTGTTGTGTTTTCGCAACACGAGGGCCATCTGCCTGCGGGTGGATGTGCTTTGGTCGGAAGACTTTTTATGGGCCCTTTGGATTGGAACTCAGATTAAGAAACGATTGAAATTACTTAATAAATATTCAAAATTTATTGAATAAATGTTGAAATTACTTGTACATTTTGAGTTTATTTGCATTGTTCAGTTTGAATTTTTCCACGCAAAGCACCTACTAATGGACATTTTTTGAAATTTCTGGAACGCAACTTATATGTAGTCTAGACACCAAATTTGTTTCAATCCGTTCACCTGTTTTAGCCGTAAAGCCCTGTTAATAGGTTAAGTTCTATTATAACCACCTTGTACACATTATAGTAATGAAAAATATGGTATCATATTTTAAAATATACGTAGCTTACTTATGTATCCTAATTAATTTATACATTCACCTTTATACTTGTACTAATCTAACAAAATTTGAGAAAATTATTTTCAATCAAGTAGAGAAATATGGATATAACCCTTTTTTTATTGTAAAGTTAATATGATTCAAACACGTACTTCTGATTTTGAGGAAATTTAATATTTTATAAAAAATAAAGTATTTCTCAGATTACCATAAAACTTCAATGCCAAAGTGTTTTTCAGGAAATGATAAATTAATCGAGAAATTAAGAAACGAAAGAAGTATGTTACTTTGAGTTTCTGTCATTCCATCTTCTATTGTAATGTTACTGTACTGAAAATTTACGTTTGGAAATTCATCCTTTGCGTACCAATCAAATGCTTTGTTAATGACTTCTTTTGCAAGTAAAAAATCATTTTCAAATACAGCCACTGGAAACAAAAAATGAAAATTTATTATCTGGCAGTTAAAAAGATCTTACGATGTATTTAAATATTAATTTAAAACAACGCGTTGTTATTAGAATCTGAAAATAAGACATGTTAAAACAATTTTTCGCAACGAATTTAGTATTCGAATATTATACCCGACCGCTGTCATCAGGCTTCATGAAAGAAATGTAATCCAAACTGTCAAAATACTTACATTTGATACACTAGTTGTAATTTGGTAGTACAGAAAATGAGGTATTTATTGAAAGTTTTCATAGCATAAATTAACTATTTTAAAATACCGAATGTATCGTAATAATGTTTTAAGTAATATATATATATATATATATATATTTATCATCAAGGAACTGCTGAAAACATTGCAGCAAAGAATGAATGCAAGCATTGTCTTTAATGAACATTCTGATAAATGAAAGATCATATAAATAAAGTTAAATAATTCATAATTACAAGGTCCAAGTACAAAGTCTGCAAAGATAATGAAACATTATTCTCGAACAAACATGATGATAGTCGGAAGTTAGTCGATCTCATAATTGCCGAATATCACGGAATATAATTAACCACTTTTTGTGAACAGTAATTTTCTGTTTAAAATATAGCAAAATTTATGAATTAAAGGCGCGGACTGGTAATTGTTTCGAAAATTATTAAAAAAAAATTACTGTTTACAAAAAGTGGTTAATTATATTCCGTAATACTTGGCACCTATGCGATCTGTATCCTTTAACTTTGGCTATTTTCCCAATTTTCAAAGCTAGTCTCCATAGCAATTAATTTTCCAGACTGGAGGAGAATTACCAACTGCTCCGAAATACACTGAGCTATTTTTTGGAAACAGAAAAATTTTAATATTATTTTTCAAAAATATAGTGAATATTGCTCTATTCTAAGCCAAAAATGTCTGTTTTAAACGAGTGGTTAATTATGTTCCGGAGCAGTTGGCAACCCTGCTAGAATATATTACATTGCTCATTAAATATAAACTTTCTCCCAGATACTCAGAGTATGTGAAGATTTAATCTAAACATCAACCTGAGCTCAGAGAGAATATCTCTAGCAACTATAGCAATTCTTAAGTTCTAATTCTTGTACTACTCATAGGTTCCAAGTGTTACAGAATACAATTAACTACTTTCGTAAACAGCAATTTTTTTGCATAATTTTCCATAATCGTTGCATTGTCACGCCGTTAACTCAGAAATTTTGCTATATTTTAAACAGAAAATTACCGTTCACAAACGTGGTTAATTATATTCCGTAATACTTGGCACCTATGACTACCTTTTGATTTTTGTACCTCTTAAATCCTTGGAAACTTAGTCGAAAAGGTTTCTTTTTTATGCTTGTGACGAAATCAATCAAGACGTAGCTAACTGCACACTCTGCAAAATTTATTCCTTGCTAAGTAGTTTGTAAAGTATCCCTCAAAAAATAAGAATAATTGAAAAAACGAAAACCAACGTCAGATTTTATATTAGCAATAATTCAGATGACGAATTTGATTTATTTTGATTAATGAAAGAAGTGTAAGTCGTACTATAAGAATTCTGATGGATAATAAGAAATAATTTTTTGACATGTAATTATTCTGAAAAGTGTTGAAAAATCAGTGCATCCCTTATAAGTAACAGCATACAAATATTTTCTTGCTACTTCGATAATTAAGAAAAAATGTCCTAGTTTCTGAATTATATTAACATGGAAATACTTTTTTTTTTACAACGGAATTTAAAGGAAAAATATGTATAGCAATAGTTTATAGATTGATATTTGGGCAGCCTAAAATTTAAACGTTTAGCAATTTAAGTTTTAATTATGCCTTAAGTAAAACTAATGACAGGATGTGCAGAACAAGAACAATAGGCTAAAGATTTTTGAGTTTTGAAAGTATCAAAAGGAAATACCCAAGATCAGACACAACTGTATTTTTCAACCATAACCATATAAATTGATTAAGGTAAGAGTTCACCATTCTGTTTCAAAAGAATGGCTTCCATATTGCATTTAATCAAATTTTCATTCAGTATCTAGTCATATGGTTAACAAAAAAAGGTATATTTTCACGTAAAATTAATATTTATTATATTGAATAATTACATTAATTTAATTATAAGGTTACAGGTTATAAAAACTAAAAATAAACATACTTCAATTATTTTGTACAAATGCATTTATTTCATGATCCATGCAACGCTGACGTTTCGAATTAGTTAACAGCATTTCAATATTATGCGTTGTTGAACCACATTCAAATTCGTCCCATCAAATGCTTTTTAAATCGTTCACGAAAGCAATCACGCTTTTAATTTCCCCTGATACCCGGCCATCAGCGATGGCGAGCAATACATGAAATATTCGGAATAATGCCTATTTGCTGTCAACCCACAGCTGCCAACTACTACGGAATATAATTAACCATTTTTTTAACAAAGGTTTTCGACTTAAAATATAGTAATTTTTGTGACTACGCTCTTGCAATGGTTGCCGTATTGAAAAGATTACATAAAAAGTATACTGTTTACAAAAAGTGCTTAATTATGTTACGTAGAAGTTGGCATCTGCGTCAACCTCATGACAAAATTTTATTACAGGGAACACCTAGGCCTTTCAAGGCATCTACTAGAAATTTAAGTAGTTTTACTTTTTGAAGATGCAACTGTGATGACGTCATTTAAGAAGATCTAGGGGTGACGTCAAAGCTTCAGTTGTTAGACCTTCTACATCTAGGTGTTCGCATAAGTCACAATCGGAATCGCTACGCATTTATACTTGTTCAAACATTAAATAAATGGGGCCTCCATGTGAGGCATGATCGATCACGTCAAGAAAAACAATTTCTTTTCCAATGTAAATAATAAATCAGCAATATGTACATAGATTATAAATGATTGGTGATGAACAAATTTTAGAAAATACACAAAAACAGTAATTAGAATAATGATTGCAAAGTTCCTAGTCGGTATCTAAGAGTAAGACCGCCTTGAGTCTTTTGCAGTTTACTTCTTCTCGGAAATCGTAATCTGGCAGCTCAGCTAAAAGTACGTTCGGAACATAACCGAGATTGGTGAAGAAATTTTCACCAATCTGATGTACAATTTTTCCAACGAAGGGGATGCCGAGATCTCGCCGAATAACAGCAGTAGTCGGGTACCTGTTTCCATGTCGTATTCGGCGGACAACTGCGTTGCGCTACCGCGATAATATATCTAGATTTGTTTCGGCGGTATATCTAACGTGACCATTTATTTTTTCCTTCAAAACGGGACATCTACTGTTTTTAAGGTAATAGTGCAGGGAGACTGAATTGACAGGTCTGGGTATCTTTTAGTTGTTAAGAAAACGCGCAAAAAAGCTTGTGTTAATGTTAACATCAAAATAAAATGAACAGAAACTTTGCTAAAACACATATACTGTAAAAAATAGTGCTAGACGTACATTTCGGGTGGTATACCCTTCTTCGACTTCAAAAACACCATCCGATACAAGGCAGGAAGGTAGGAAAGTGAGAAATGTAAACAAAAAGACACACGGAAAAAAAGAAGTTGTCATTCGGAAGGAAAATAATTCTTAGAAAACTAGAGTGAAAATGGAAAATAAAGTGGAGATCGGGGGAGGGGGGGGGCGAATAAGCAAAAGAGGAACATGACTTTAAAAAAAAAATAACTGAATTGAAATAGTTGACAAAAAAGGAACAAACACAAAAACCATACACCCTCTGGCGTTTTCTTTGCGTCTCGAGAGGGGAGAGAGGGAGGTCAGTTTTTTTTTTTTTTTTTTTTTTTTTTTTTTACAGACACTGCCGTTGGATGATTTTAGATTTTTAGTCTTTATTGAAATTGTTACCATGGGTTGCCCTCTTTCTGAAAACGGGACATTTTCTAAAAACAGGACATTACGGTGTCCCCAAGCTGTTCTTGGGGACAACGGGACGCGTATTTCACAAGTGCACCGCTATATAAAGATGGGAAGAAAAAGAGCCTTCCTATTGGCTATTTCGCGATTGCTTCCATTACGACGCACATCGCGAGGTTCGGGTGTTCTGCTAGTATGAGACAACGAATTCCGATTCCTTCATTTATGACAGGTGGAAATATATATATATATATATATATATATATATATATAAATACTATAGATTAAACAGATCAAGAATTTGAAGCTGAAAGAAAATCTGAATTTTAAGGAAGGGGCAATACTTGCTTAGCTATTTTTTTTTTTTTTAAGTACTCCTGTTTGCTAAATATTTCGAGTTGCTTGCGCCATCTACTGGATATGGAAATCAACATTTTTTATAGTGCGAATTTAACCATCTAACAGCCATGTAGAAATAAAAGTTATTTTAAATATTACATAGAGATTAAATTTCATTTTATGTAACTTTTCTTAAGTATGAATTTACAAAAATAAAGAATTTTTCAGTTCAGATTTTCAGTTCAGATTTTCGATTAATGAACCCCAATCCCTAATAAAAGGTTAAATTGAAAAAAAAAATATTTCATTTAAATTGAAAGTCTGAACTGATTTAAAATAATAATAATAATATTTAAAAAAAAAACTTATCTGCAGTTTTTTCCGGTGAGAAGTGCAGGAAATTCTTACTTTTAATATGATTTTGCTGGACTTATAAAAATAGAACAACAAATTTCAGAAATTGTACTTTCAGTTTTAATCTTAAATCAATGTACTTCAAAGGAGCAAAAACACATAAAGCTTATATGTAAATTCTTCTACCCTCTAAATTTACCACTTCAACCAAATATTTACTTGCACACATATGCAATTAGTTTCCTTATTTTATTGATATTATTCATTTAAAATTTTAAGTTAATGAACGTTCTTCCATATTTATAATGCAACACTCTTGTCTTCACTTTAAAGCATAATATATAAGTATTTTTTTGCTATATGTCTCATATTTTTTTAAGAAAGTGCTGTAATAGTTTTCCCTATTTTTCTACAATTTTTACAACTTTCCTTGCAAAAAAATCATTATACTGCCTCTTAAACTGTACAGGGCTGATTGTTCATTTAGACTGGAATGGGGAGGGGATAAAGTGTTACAAATATACAATCTTCTTTGAGTTTTTTTAAACAGGTTACTCTTGTTAATTTTAAATTACTTTTAATAATCAATGAAAAAATATGCACATCAATTCAATAATTCTCTATAGTTTTAGTATATTAATTGGAACCTACAGTTACAAAATATAAATTTAATTAGTATTAAACATAGATTTTACACTTTAAATTTTCGTTTGGTGCACACAAAAAATTTTGTCGTGAATATTGCCAATTTTAAAACTTAATTTCTAAGGTTATATTTTTCCTCTGAGAAAAATTTAACATATGAATTACATTCTCTGGTGTACAATTAATATGCATTAGAAATTTAATGTTCGAATGCAAAATTCTTTATTTTTGTAAATTCATACTTAAGAAAAGTTACATAAAATGAAATTTAACCTCTATGTAATATTTAAAATAACTTTTATTTCTACATGGCTGTTAGATGGTTAAATTCGCACAATAAAAAATGTTCATTTCCATATCCAGTAGATGGCGCCAGCAACTCGAAATATTTAGCAAACAGCAGTACTAAAAAAAAAAAAAAAAAAAATAGCTAAGCAAGTATTGCCCCTTTCTTAAAATTCAAATTCTTGATCTGTTTAATCTATAGTATTTCTTTTATGTATATATTTCCACCTGTCATAAATGAAGGAATCCGAATTCGTTGTCTCATACTAGCAGAACACCCGAACCTCGCGATGTATGACGTAATGGAAGCAATCGCGAAATAGCCAATGGGAAGGCTCTTTTTCCTCCCATCTTTATATAGCGGTGCACTTGTGAAATACGCCAACGGGACAAGCCACCTAAAAACGGGACTGTCCCGTTCAAAACGGGACGTATGGTCACCTTAGGTATATCCCGTATAATTGGCTGACGTAAACCGCCGCAGGAAGCAGTATGCATAGCTGCCAATCTTCCCGATTTCTTCGGGAGATTTCCCACCACAATTTTTAAAGTTTTATTTTGCATTAAATTGTTGGCGTCATTTTAAGCATGAATTGCTGGGTAAATATTAGTGGTGCTAAATCGCCCGAAGAAATCGGGAAGGTTGGCACCTATGACTATGCAGCTGCATAATGCTGTCACGCTTCTCCAGCGGTAAAAATATTTTTTATTATACTAATATCTTGTTTAAATTTCTGGTTCGGAGAGTTTTCTGATTGCTTTCACAGCAATAATCTTTCTAAACTGTTATTTTATATTAAATCTTAGCACATAAAATAAATTATTAGTTTTCCTTTAAAACAACAATCTATCCAAAGAAATAATAATAATTTTTTGGAGTGGTTTTCTTTATATTTAGAAAATTCATTGTTTCTGAAATAAAAATAGTGAAGGTCACCTACACTTGACAAATTTTGATGGTCGTAGAAATACTAAAGTAATAAATATATTCATCAAGCTTTCACATATTTTGTTTACCTCATTCACACTATTCGTAACAATCCTCACCTTCCTTATCTCCCCTATTTTTGAAAAATATGTGTAAATTTATTTTCTCATCAATATATAAACAGGGGCGATTATTAAACTTGCATTAAGAATCTACCATACAGATTGTTGAATTTTCTGTAAAATAGTTTGAATTTACTGATGATCTAAATTTATGAAATTCTATGAATTTGACCTCTTTATGTTTTGTTCTTTAATTAACACAAAGCTACGCAAGAACTATCAGCCTAAAGGGGAGTTTGCGCGAAAAACTTTTTAAGGTATTCTAACACGTTTGACCTCTTTAAAATATAATATCAGTACTGAATGTTGGGAATGCTGCTGTCAATACAATATCTGTGTGCATGGAAATACTTCATTTGTTGCTTATGAAATTCCATTATTGTCTGCCTAAGCATTATTCGTTAAGATTTACCGCCCTATTCGTGCAGCTTTCGGTGGCGAAATATTCAAGAAAATGACTATAGCCACACATGTACGTGGGTATTCGTCTCCTGGCTAAAAGAAATCACCACGTGTTTTGGGAGAAAAGCCTGAATAAGCAAAACTGATTTCTAAATGAACCACCTACATACATTTGCAGGAACTCAGACAACTGCAAAATTTTTTTGATGATTTTCAGTCTAGCAGATGATGGTTCTTAAAAATGTATGTACTACATGTAAAAATATGCAAAATTTGTCAACATGCTAACCTTATTATTTTTTATCGTATCGTACTACGGTTTCGGGTTCAAATCGGTCCAGCGGTCGGGGTTCGAACCCCGACGGCCGGGATTTGAATCTTTAACGGAATATCATTACTACTTTTTATTAACAGGATATCTTTTATTTCTGTTAATAAAACTGTTAATAAAATCTGTTAATAAAATTTAAAATACATTTCTGATACAAAATAATTCATTGTGATCTACTACTGTACCATATTATACAATTAGTGATGGTAAAAAATTGTCATTTGTCGTAAAATTAATTTTTTTAATCTTAAATCCTTAAAAAGTTTTATGAGTGAGAAAATTCACTACAAGTTTCAAATAGATATACTTTGTGAAAGTAAAACTGTGGTGGCGTCAAAGCTTGAGTTGTAAGGCTTTCCATATCTAAAGGGTTTCGCATAAGTACCAAGTATTAAGGAATATAATTAACCACTTTTTGTGAACGGTAATTTTCTTTTTAAAATGTAGCAGACATTCTGAGTTGAAGGCGTGAGTTCGTTGCTGTTCTGGAAAAATAATTAAAGAATTTACGGCTTACAAAAAGTGGTTAATTATATTCCGTAATACTTGGCGCCTATGCTTCTACATCTAGAAGCTGTTGATCTCGCACGCTAGCCGAAACACACTGTTTGCGAAAACTGATTGGTTATAATCCGCAATAGTTGACAACCCTGTTTTATGCAAAAGAGAAAACCCCTATGACTTTTTAAATGAAAACTTTAAATTGTGTATTGCTGTTATTAACTTGTCTTTTAAATTGAGAATATCGACTATCCAAAGTTGATATATATCCATACCCTACGTTGTTGGATGGCAGCGGTTGCATTTTTACAGCGTTTCAGCAGTCAATCCAGATGTTCTTCTATATCGATGTTAGAGCATCATACTACTGGGATGAATAAAACACAGCATTGGTCACGCCCCTAATAGACAATGCTTGTTTTCCAAAACATGTTTTGTTTCTCGTAGAAAAAGTTGGCCAGTTTTCATAGCCGATAAAATTATATCTTAACTGTGAAACTGAATCGATCGCTACAGATCACTATTGTACATTAAACATATTGCATAACCAAACTCAGTTTTAAATGACCATGAATAGTGTGTATTCTCTTATGATAGTTTTCGTATAATAACGTTTCAAGCACTTTTATCTTCACTTTTAAAAAAACTACAATAAATATTACATGTCTATAACGCTCATCGAAGGGGAAATTTATGTTAATAAGCAATGAACGCTTTCATTGTTTTGTTTCACATTGAGTTCGAAGTGACGTTTAACATAAATAATTCGGAATGACTAGAAGTTTTGCTTATTTTTGTTATGATATCGTTCCAAAGAACGCCTATAAAGTAACATTTTACCTTTTTACTGTTGACTTTAGCTGTTGAACATATATTATTCATCTCCAAATAATGTCAACCAATAAATACAAAGTAGTCATTAGCTAGAAAATAAATTTGCGTTATTTCAGCTTCAAAAGTTGAATATTTGTTTTTACCCGTGCTTTATTCCCTTTGAACGTCGTGAGACTGGGTGACAAACACGACTTTACTTTAGATAAACGTTTTAAACAGACCTTTTTCTTGCTGGTGAGTTTGGAAACCCCCAAAATATTATTTCCGACAATTACTAATAACTCTTCAGAAAATTCTAAAAACTCGCGCTTTTGAAAAATATTAAAAGTGAATTTCTGCAAAGAATTGATCTGTGGGGTTCAGAAATGTTTTTCATTAGTTATGATGACTAGGTTTCATATTGTCCATTCATTCTTTGCTATTTTATTTTTATAGTGCATGTTGATGTATTTTGTGCATTTCTATTGAAATGGGAAATGATAGTTCATACTCAAATAATAAATTTAGTATTGGTAATTTTATTTAGATGTTTTGCGTATTACATTTATCTGCATCGGTAAATCGGGTATTAGTCGCTTTACCATTCTTATGAAATTCTTATGAAAAGTTATGCGTTATTCTCTGAACAACGCATAACTTTTTGAGTATGATTGGTGAACTAGAGTTTTAGACAGAAATAGAGTTCGACCTAGACAGAAATAGAATTCTGAATAAACATTTTCAGAGCTCTGCGAAGCTGTTCAGAGGGATAAGATCTGCTAACTGCCTGCATGAAATTGGGTTGTATGGCAGTACATGGTGAGTTGATGAGATATTTAAGGAAGAGATAAGAGGATATCAGCAGAAAGATTCAGTGTGTGATAAATGCTCGAAATTTCTGCAGGTTGTCCATAATCGTAGAAATAAATAGAGTCACATTCTCTGTGTATCGTTTAGGTATTTAAATTGCTGTTAAACGGACAAATAATTCATACCACTTACATAGCTGCCTACATCTACGGAAAATAAGTACTTGTTGTAAGCACTAAATTTTAGCTTAGAATGTAACAAAACACATGAGTTCAGGGCGCGACGCGGCGACAATTTTGAAAATGTATTATAAGAAATATGCTGTTAAAAATAGTGGTTAATTATTTAACCTGTTATTCAATTACACCCAGTTTTGCATACAGTCCTGAATCGTGGAAATACAGGGTGGTCATAGAAAACTTCCCGATACCTGGATTTTAGCCGTCTCGCGCTGTTCCGTTCAATCAATCGAGATTATATTTCAGAGTTATTTAGAGGTATGCTCTCTCGAGATTGAGATTGTTTGAAACAATAAAACTAACACATCTACGGTTACAGTTAAAAAATTTCCAAGGAAATACCCACTTTTCTTCGGCGAAAGTTGATCAGCGCATCGAAAAACCATAAATGGCGTGGAACGATACATGTATGGCAAAATTTGACTGCGTAAAACATTTGTAAACAAGAACATTGTAAAGAACCAAGTCAACATAGAAAGTACTGCGACACAATTCCTACTAATTTCCTGGAATAGACCGTAGAATGGTAGACTAAAATTAGGGCACTTGGAAGCTTTTCATTCCAATAAAAACAATTTGCCTTTCCTCTCTTGGGCTATTATTGGTTCGGTCTTCTTTGCAAATGTTTTACGCTTCCAATTTTCGTCATACGTGTACCGTTTCAACGCCATTTATGGTTTTTCAATGCACTGATCAATTCTCCAGGAAAAGGGGATGTTGCCAGTGAAAAGTTTTGAATTTTTTTCACCGTAACTGTAACCGTGAGAGCTGTATTGTTTAAAAAAATGCGTAGCTCGCGTGCATGCCTCTAAAAAACTGAAATTTCATCTGGAATGGTTGGACGGAACGGCGGTTAGAAGCAACACCTCCTACATAGAGAAAGCCTAACAACTGGAACTTTTACGTCATCACTAGGCCTTCAAGTGATGACGTCATCACAGTTTTACTTTCACCAAGTAAAACTATTTAAAATTTCTGGTGAATGCTACAAATATTAGAAAATATCTTAAATTAAAAATTAAAATTAAAATACCTTTCTCATAGAAAATTGTTCATTCCGATCTATTTTCTTAGCATGTTATCTAATTCGTCATGGTTAAAAACTGCCATTTGATAGAAAATTATATTTTTTCTCTCAAATTATTAAAATATTGTTATTCATGAGTAAATTCACCAGAAAATTTTTATAGTTTTATTTTGTGAAAATAAAACTTTTAAATGTAGGCCTAATGATGACGTCAAAGCTTGGTGACGTAGGAGTTGTTAGGCTTTCTTTATCTAGGAGGTGTTGTTAGAAGCAACACCTCTACGTATAGAAAGCCTAACAACTGAAACTTTGATATCATCACTAGGCCTTCAAGTGATGACGTCATCACAGTTTTACTTTCACCAAGTAAAACTATTTAAAATTTCTGGTGAATGCTACAAATATTAGAAAATATCTTAAATTAAAAATTAAAATTAAAATACCTTTCTCATAGAAAATTGTTCATTCCTATCTATTTTCTTAGCATGTTATCTAATTCGTCATGGTTAAAAACTGCCATTTGATAGAAAATTATATTTTTTATCTCAAATTATTAAAATATTGTTATTCATGAGTAAATTCACCGGAAACTTTTTATAGTTTTATCTTGTGAAAATTAAACTTTTAAATGTAGGCCAAATGATGACGTCAAAGCTTGGTGACGTAGGAGTTGTTAGGCTTTCTTTATCTAGGAGGTGCTGTTAGAGGTCCAAAAATCGGGGAAGACTTTTTTATGATTACCCTGTATTTATTACACGGCATACTTAATTAATGCTTTCGCAATTTAAGAATTTGCCCCTTAGTCATTAGCGATAGTTGTTAAAAATATTTAAGTCAAATAACTCAGCGAATATTACGTTTACATATGCTCAGTTTTTTTTGTAAACGAGTTTTTTAAGGTCAGAAATAATTTTTCTAATGAAATTTTTTTTATAAGTGTCGTTGTAACACCTTTTTAATTGGAAATGTAGTGATAAATTCAATGGTCTGGACGGACGTGGTCAGTTCTCGGTTCAGTTCTCCCAGTTGAGTCTCGGAAACAGTTTGAAACAAAAGATATTATAATAGTTCATAAATCGAGAATATTTTCAATATCGTATGACAATTTTATCATTGTTCGCTTAAAAATATGTAGTTTTATCTATTATAATCGTTTTCTGAAAAATTTTTTTGTTACGACTTTTTCAACTGTTTCCATAATATCTAAAAAGAATGAATAACTTATCTGATTAAAAATATGTTGAAAATACAAAATGTGTTCACTGTATATGCTTTATATATAATAAAAAAAGAAGGTTAAACACATCAAATAGGAGTAACTTTGTTGTCATAAGCGAATTTCATATAAATATTTGCTTTTTATTCAATACTGCAGTATACATATTCATTCCAAGCAAACATCCAAGCTAGTACATTGAGTATATTATATTTATGTTTAGCTGTCATTAAAATCTTGTAGTTATTAAAATAAAAATGATGTTAAGTATTTTCATGTATCCATTTATTGTATCAATACGCACGAAATGGTTTTCCGCCATCACGCAGCTTTCCTATAGGTATGAAATATGCAAAAGATTTTTTGAAAATCCAAAAAGTTATGACGCATTTCTAGTGTTACAAGATGCATCAAAAATTTGTTCAATATTCCTGGAACGTGTTCTTCTAAAGTAAATAAGCAAAATATTCATTGAAGACTTGCGGTCGATACTCAAATCATTTCAACACAGAAGTATGTTTTTTTCCTTTCGACAAGGGAACTTATTTTTAATGAATGAATACAGAGCCCAGCATCTAGCTTTACACGTTTTATTACCAGTAATGTATTTCCACAGAAGGTCAAATTTGTTGTTCAGACTGAATTTGAAAGGACAACACTGAAACTTTAAATGCAATAGTTACATTTTATCTATTAGAGAGAGAATTGAAATTATTAACTATTTACACTAGTTACAGAGATGATTTCGTTATCATCTCTGGAACATTTTAACGATTTCATGCATTTTATTTGAAATTTAAACATGCGGTTGTCAGCAGTGCAATATTTTTTACCCCTTTCATAGAGTTACCAACTTCTCTGGAATATAATCAACCACTTTTTTAAAACAGTAATTTTTCTTAAATTACAGCAAAAATTCGAAGCTAAATGTGTGATCGGTTTCACATTTCGAAAAAGTATGAAAAAAACTAATGTATGCAAAAAGTGGTTAATTGTATTCCGGAGTAGTTGGCAACGATACCCTTAAACATACATTCATAGCTGCCAAAGACTGCGGAATATAATTAACAACTTTGCTTAAACAACGGTTGTCCGCTAGAAATATCGCAAAACCCTTACTCTGCGCGCGAGCTGGATATTACTTTGAAAAAATTGTTTTAAAAAACTGTTTACAAAAAGTGGTTAGTTATATTCCGCAATAACTGGCATCTATGTATATTGAAGTGTTGGTGTTTAGTAAGATAAGTAAAAAAAAATTTAAATTTAATTTATATAGCAATTTTGAATTGTATATATTGATGATGAACTAAAACAATTGAGTGAGAACTCGATATTCGTGAGCAAACAGTTAAAAGTATGTATTGCGCGCTGAAAGTATGAAAGTTAAACACACACACACACACACACACACACACACACACTTATGTATATGTATGTAAATTATCCTATAAACAGTTCCACAAACTTTAAACATAAATAGGGAGCATCAGAAGATTCTGAAACCACATACCAATAAGAAGTCAAAAACATTTTTTAGCACACCAGTTAATAATAACTTACATAAAAAATGGGTTGAATTTTTTAAAAGTTACTATTAACTATAAGTTATTATAACCACGTTTGTCGTTAAAAGCTAATAATAACCGAGTTATTATTAACTTTTACAACAAATTTGTTCATTTTCCAAAACTTTCATCATTGAAACTAAAATAGTCCCTGGCCATATAAACATAGGTGCAAAGTATTACGGAATAACTAACCACTTTTTTTAACCGTAAATTTTTTTGAATAACTTTCTAAGATAGTCATTGGCCGTAGTTAACAAGCATTTTGCTGTATTTAAAACACAAAATTACTGTTATCAAAATGTGGTTAATAAAATTCCGCAATACTTGGCACCTATGCATAAACGTGACTGGCAGCAGAAATCTCATTTTACTTTTCGAAAATATACCCCACGAGTAAAGTTTTGTAATCATGAAAAAATTCGAACAGGAGAGTTTGATTTTTAGTCGTTTTGAAGTATTCGGAGTTGGGTTATTTCATTTTTACTGTGGTGTATGTATGTATGTCCATGCGTATATAAGTGACTGTTGCCTATGTGAATGAAGATAATAGTTCCTAAACGGTGCATTCGATTGAGTTAAAATTTGTTATACAGGGTGATTCAGAACTCATAAAATACTTCAGGAGGTGATAGAACAACAGCTCATGAGGAGCGGAAATCAACATAGAACCGCTGGTCTACCTCCAACTCTTTTCCATCACATATAGAATGATTGCGGTGTGCATGGATAAGATTAAAGAGATTTCGAATTTCATTTTATTGAAAACTTGCTTCCCACTGTGCATGTCAGCACCACCAATCGGTAATATTTGGAACTACAAATTGCCATTAAAAATAATCCGATCATACTCTAAACCTATTTGTGCAAACCTCAATTTCCAGTCATTATTTGTTCTTTTTTTGATGAATTTTTAAAGTTTTTACGGACTTAGAGGATGATAAAAGAGTACATGTGGAGCACAAATCAGCACTGGTATACTTCCAACCCACTATCGTGGATAGAATAAAAAGGTCAAAAACTTAGTAAATCCCTCATTTCTGAAGCTTCTAGACAGAAAGTAAACCCATATTTAGAAACAGCAGAAAAAATCGTTTAAAATGACATCAATTGTATTACAATATCTAGATTTGATGGCGAGTTACAAGATATGAAAAAGTGAAAAAATGCAAAATGAAACATTTGCCAACATCTTTAAACGTTAATTCCTTAAATAAAATTCAAGATACAATCAGTAAAATTGACTAAAAATTGGCCCATTCTGATAGCTTTAAAAAAAGCTTACAGTTAACCATATCGGTTGCCCTGTTCAGAAGAAATTAAAATTTTTCTTCCCTTGAGATCACTAAATTCCTAGTTTCTTGAAAAAGTTGCTCCGAACATTCAGATTTGATGGCGGGTCACAAGATATGAAAAAGTGAAAAAAATCAAAATGAAGTATTTGCCAACATCTTTAAACATTAATTCCTTAAATACCATTCAAGATACAATCAGTAAAATTGACTAAAAATTGGCCCATTCTGATAGCTTTCAGAAAATCTTACAGTCAACCATATCGGTTGCCTTGTTCAGAAGAAATTTAAATTTTTATTCCCTTGAGATCAATAAATTCCTAGTGTGTGTGTGTTTCTTGAAAAGTTGCTCCGAACATCCAAATCATGTGCACGCCTCAAGCAACACCCTCTGGATGTAGGGAGCCATACAATTGAAGCTTTGACGTCATCACCAGACCTAATTACGTGATGTCATCACAGTTTTACTTTCGCAAAGTATATCTATTATAAATTTGTGGTGAATTTTCTCACTCGTAAATCTTTTTAATGATTTAAGATAAAAAAAATAAATTTTACGACAAATGACAAGTTTTGACCATTACTAATATGATACAGAATAGTATGATACAGAAGTAGATCACAATGAATTATTTTGTATCAGAAAGGTATTTTAATTTTTATCTTTAATTTAAGGTATTTTCTAATGTTTGTAGCTTCCACCAGAAATTTTAAATAGTTTTATCTTTTGACTACACAACTGTGTGATTACGCCATTTAAGAAGATAAAGTGATAACGCCGCAGCTTTAGTTGTTAGGCCTTCTACATCTAGACGGTGTTGCCTTAAGTCAGTTTTTGAAATTCTAGAGTTGCTAAACTTATTCATTTTTGGCGTTAACTTCAGAAAATGTTTGTTCTAGAATTTTGCTAGAACTTCTAAAGCGAAAGCCTCACCATGTCACAGTGGTTATATGCCACTGAAAATGGTAGATGGCTGAAGTGTGAAGGTTCCGGGTTCGAATCCCATCGCGCGGCTGTCGATCTAACGGTCTGGAGTTTTGGTAGGTTTTCTCCAGATGTAACGGGAATACGCGTTAGAACCCCTTAGAAAGTCCTCCTACCAAGGCACCCCCTTTGGCAGATCGCCCTAGTGTAGCGTTGCCGTCATCACACACAAAAGCGAAATTACGAAAATCTAGCAAAACGCAATACTATTTATACTGATCAATTTTAGTTCAATATTTTTCAGAAAAAAATAATTAAATTTTGGAAAAACATGGTAAAAAATTTCACTAACATTTCAAAATCATTTTGCTGAGAGATTATTAGCATCTGTGTCAGAGTAACATTTTTGACCCCACAATGATTTGTCATTTGGAATCCATACTATGTGTCCTACCTCCCCCAAAAGTTTGTTGATATATTTTTACGTCACCCTGTATATCTGCTAGCTGCGTAGACAGGCGTTACATAGTGTTAAGGTACAAAGTGTAGAAAATAGAAATTTCAGGTGGCACACGATCTTCTACAGGCAAGGAACTGCTGGGTTGCGAAATGAATTATGCTACGGAGGCGAAGGTCCGACTTCACTTTGGGCGTAAAATAAGAATTTGTATACTAAATTTAAGATTTTCGGTTCTTACCACCATGTTATCAAGTTTATTATTGATAAATTTATTATTAGAACAATAGGTAAAACTATATATAAAAATTAATTTTTTTTCTAATGGCGGACACTTGCCGTAGAGGTATTGGCCAAAATTGCTAGTCTCTAAGATTGTAAGTAAAATATGCTCACAATTGTTGGAATATAATAATACATGTAATTATTTACTGATTAACAAAGTTTAATAATCAGCTGACTTTAATCATTTATTGATGAACGTCTCGTATTTCTATACTTAATTAGCGGTAAATGTGCATATAAATGAATGTTGTATTGAACTTCTCTATCCTTTAATAGTTAAGGAAAAATTGAAAACAATTTTTGATATTGCAATTTATTTATTTTTTTGTATCCTCTGAATTGAACTGATATAAAGGATTAAGGATTAGTATAGAATAAAGAATCTGTTTAACAGTTTCAATTGCTATTACTGTTAAGAAAGTAAGTTGCAATAAATCTTCTAAAATTATGTTGAGTTATTTATTATTGTAATTGAAATTTTGGAGACACTTTAAATCACACAGCAATTGATGTGAGACAAGCCCAAAAACTTGATGCACATTGCATTCTCAATCCAATTTTAGAAGCTTTCAACTTTTCTGAAACCTCTTATTGAGCAAAATAATTGTTTTATAGTGTAGTAAAAGATGATCAGGAAGAAAGGGAAAAGATGGAAGCAAATTTTTTCACTTGTACGATACTGAAGAGGTTAATTTGCATACTTGCTAGGTGAAGTACAAATAATATTTGAAAGATCTCGAACTCTAACGGAACTAATATAGTAATTTGAAAATTAATTATCTAAAATGAACTTTAATGGTAAAAGACAAAAATAAGGAATTTGAAAAGAGATCATTACCACATAGATTTTACCATCCACTTATATAAATGATTTTATAAACTACTTACCAATCCGCCAAGTATTACAGAATGTATTCAACCACTTTTTTATAAACGGTAATTTTTTACTTAGAATACAGGAAAATTTGTGAGCTAAGCCACCACCTCCTACATACAGAAGGCCTGAGAGCTAAAGTTTTCACGTCATCACTAGGTCTTCTAAGATGACGTCATCACAGTTTTCATTTCAGAAAGTAAAACTATTTAAAATTTCTGGTGGATGATACAAATTTTAGAGAATATCTTAAGTTAACGATAAAAACTAAAATATCTTTCTGATAAAAAATTATTTATTATGATCTATTTCTATATCATATTATATAATTAGTGATAGTTAAAATTTCCTATTTGTCGTAAAATTAAATTTTCTATCTTAAATCATTAAAATGTTTTATGCGGGAGTAAATTCACCACAAATTTTGACTAGTTTTACTTTGTGAAAATAAATGTGTGATGACACCACGTGTTCCGCTTTAGTGGACCTAGTGATGACGGAAAAGCTTTTGTTCTCAGGCCTTCTATATCTGGGAGGTGGTGGCTAAGCGCACTCCGGTGCGAAGTATTGGGTGAAAGGATTAACGTTTACAAAAAGTGGTTAGTATTTACCAGTGATTTCTAATCTTTCAAGACTCTCTGCTCTGAGTTTGTGTTATGCACACCTGTAATTACCAGCCCAGACTGTACAGATTACTTGAATAGTTGAGATTGTCTGTAATGCGTAGACATAGCTGCCAACTATTACGGAATATAATCAAGAACTTTTTGTAAACATCGTATTTTTTAAGCATTTTTGCAGAATTACGACAACTCGAGCACGCAGCGTAGAAATTTTGCTATATTTTAAGCCAAAAATTCTTCTTTAAAAAAGTTGTTAATTATATTCTGCAGTAGTTGGCTGCTATGCATAGAGAGAAATGTTGATCCGGCCAATTTTATCCGATTGTTTTCCACCACTATTTCTGAACAGCTTGTTTTAAATTTAAGATTTGAAATTATTTTAGTCTTAGAAAGTGGAATAAAAATGAATGGTGGGAAATGTTCCAATAAAATCGGAACAATTGGCAGATATGCTATCTTGCCGATACAACATCACCTAGATAAAGAAAGCAAAACAACTCAAGCTTTGACGTCATCGCTACAACCTATCAGACCTGCGAAAATGACGTCATCACAGTTTCATTTTCACAAAGTAAAACTATCTAAAACTTCTGGTGAATGCTACAAATATTAGAAAATATCCAAAATTAAACATTAAAATTAAAATACCTTTCTAAGACAAAATTATTCATTATGATCTATTTCCTTGTCACATTATCTAATTAGTCATGGTTAAAAACTGCCTTTTGTGGTAAACTTATATTTTTTATCTCAAATTATTAAATTATTGCTATTCATGCGTACATTCAGCAGAAATTTTTAATAGTTTCATTTTGTGAAAATGAAACTTTTAAATGTAGGCCTAATGATGACGTCAAAGTAGGGTGACGTAGGAGCGGTTAGGCTTTCTTTATCTAGGAGGTGTTGGTCGATATCTTCCTGAAAGAAAACTTAGTTCCGTACGAAGCATTTGTTTGCGCCATGAACACTTCTATTTTATAACTCCATTAAAAACTCAATAAAAAATAACTAGTTTCATTCAAAACTAGACGACACTACTCGAAAAAGAATCGATATTAAATTTGAATAATTGCGTCACTAAGCATAGTTGATGCTTAAAATTACGAGGGTTTCTGAAGTTGCAAAAAGGTTTTTATAATAAACAACTAAAAGTTTGGGGTTTAATGTACTTTAATGGGAGTATAAGGGTATAATTTGTTGAAAATTTATACAGATCCATAGAAACGTAATCTGAATAAAACTATCAGTTTAGGCTTTTACTAGATGGTATAATTTGCACGATGAAAATTTTTGTCCTGTAATGTTTTTTCATGTTTAGTTATGTCAATTTTATCTTATGTGATTTTTCATGCTTAAAAGTACATACCTTAATCGTTTCAACTTTGATAATTTATTTTTATGTATTATTCACGTGTTTTGTTCATCCACAACGAAACATGGTTTTAATTTTACAGTGCAACAGCCACTGTAATTTAATTTTACAGTATCACAGTTCGCTTTGGAAAAGAGAGTTGGAAAAGTAAAATAATTAAATTTAAAGAAAACCAAGATCATGCAGTGTCAGTGATTGATAGTACCGAAAATTAGTTTTCACTGCAGTTAGTAAAAAAAAAAAAATTCTTGCTTGTGCAATGCATTACATAGCTGCCAACTACTGCCGAATATAATCAACCACTTTCTTAAGAAATAATTTTCGGCTTGAAACATTTCAGAATTTTTGCACTACGTGCGAGCGCTGGTTACTATTTTGAAAAAATATCCTGATTAAAAAAAGTGGTTAATTATGTTGCGTAGTAGTCGGCATGCATGCATTTAACAACTGCTGCCAACGTTTCCGGAAGATTATCCACCACAATCTTTAAATAGTTTTATTTCACGCTGACTGAAGTTTTGGTTTTCATGGAGCGCCGTAGCATAAAAGCTTTATCTCCAGTGATGAGAAGTTGAAATCATGTGGTTCTTTATCTTGAGGTGGGGTTTATTTCACGTTAAATGTTTGGACTTATTTTATACTTAAATTGCCAAGTAAAAATTAATGGTGGAAAAATCTTCGATAAAATCGGAAGAGTTGGCACCTATGATTTAATTCTGAATGCATTAGCAGCATTTACTAATATTAGGTTGTAACGAAAGTTTTCCGCCACTCCAAGTATTGCCTGCACAAGCAGTTCCCGTTGGTGTCTTTGCCAATATTTTGTAAAACGATTTTTGTTATTTGAAAGGAAAGACTTGTTTTAGAGAACTGTGTTGTGAAATCTGTAAAACAATATCGTTATGATTAAGTATAAGGTGTCTGAAATGGAACTACCACACTACCAGATTGATCCATCATTTACTCTCAGTTCTGTCGCAAAAAGTCAGCTACAGAATGACACTGAATTATGTATACTGCTTAAGGTACTACTGTTGAATCATGGCACTGTGAAGATTTGGTACCGAAAGTTCAAAAACGAGGACCAGGATATTAAAGAAGCAGAGCGCTTTGACCGGCCTATTGATGCTGATGAGTCCCGCCTACGACAATTTGTGGAAGAAGATAAAATATTCATCCACTCGAGAGCTAGCTAAAAGAGTTAAACTTTAGTGCCATGTTCATTAGTCGCACTAAGCATAAAAAACTTGACATATTAGGTCAATAGTTGGGTACCGCGTGAGCCGACACAAGCAAATCTGGCGGAAAACTTTCGTTACAACCTGATACTTACGTTAGTGCATTGTTAAACATAGCTGCCAACTTTATGGAATATAACTAACCACTTTTTGTAAGCAGTAATTTTCTACTTAAAATATAGCAATCGTGCTCATTTTTTCGTGGGTGCGGTTACTGTATTAGAAAAAAAAATATTGTTTACAAAAAGTGGTCAATTGCACTCCATAATTTTGGCAGTATCGTGCTGAAATCATTACGACACCAACGCGATGACAGTGTTTCAGTTTTGTGACTAGATTACAAACTGTTTAAAGATTTTAGTTTAGATTGTGAGTTTTGGAGGTGATTTCACAATGGCATGTGAAAGGCCTTCTTGTGAAAACCACAAGAACCTTCAAGTGACGCTGCAGTGAGCTTGCAGTTTTATTCATTTATGATTAGTCCCTGGATATTTAATAAAACATTGCACTTTAACAAAATGTCGAGATAACTAATTTGATTGCCTCAATTTTTATAATAAATATTATACGAACAAAATTATAAATTTTAAAACTTTTTTCAACCCAAAATAATTATTTTTGTTGATTTATTGACGACTCAGATCAATTTTATTTTTGTTTTATTAACGGAATACACGATCTATACTTAAGAATATAGTGAAAACACCAAAAAACATAAGATTAGTAATTTATCTGATGATTGTTTTACAAGCAACTGGCTAGTTTTCTTTTACCCCTTAACTGTGCTGTACTCGACAGAAGAATGCATCCTAAAACGGACATTTTTTTCTGAAAAAATCCTTCTTCGAAAAGCAATTGCTTTTTAAAGATAAATTAACGCAAATCTCGCTTTATAAAAAATAGTATTAATTTATATTTCGAGTCTAAAACATTCAAAATTAATGAATTATGCAAGTTTGACTTCGGGCAACACAATTAAGGGTTTGAAGAACTGCATTATGAATAAAATTATAAGAGTTTAGTCAGTGGCGGCTCCTCCATTTGAGCACATGAGCACGTGAACCCCCAGAGGAAAAACTAAAGAATAAACATGTTAACAAATTAAATAAAAAAAAAACTATATTAAGTACGCTTCTAGATTTTTGTGAATTTAAAACATGAGTTTTACTCACCCCCACCCCTACTATTATTAAACGCGTTTATTCATAGCTACCAACTACTACGGAATATAATTAAGCACTTTTAGTATTTTTTCCAAATAGTAGCCAAGTCTCGCGTGTAGTGCAAAAATTTTGCTGGATTTTAAGTCGAAAATTATTGTTTAAAAAAAGTGGTTAATTATATTCCGTAGTAGTTGGCAGCTATGCGTTTTTATAGCTAACGCACTGTATCGTAGGTTGCTACAGCATAGTCTTTCGGCCCTCAGAACCTGTTTTTGAGGAAATACGACGAGAGAGTTGCGGTCCGTTCGCGCAATTTTATTGAGCTCACAGCAGATTTTTTTGCCATTATCGCCTTCGGATTCTCTTTTGGTTTGTTGCGTTCGGTTAGTTAATCCAATTTTTTTCATTTTCTTATTATTTTCTTTATTTGTATCATTTTTCACTACAGTATTTTTTACGAACTAGTGAAAATAATTGTATGGGAGGAGATTGTATAAATAATAAGATGGGAGGAAATAAGTGTTTCGGAGTTACAGCAATGACATTTTTCAATATTTTCATTTGAAAAAAAAAATTGAAATGAAAAATCAAGACAATATTTTTTCTAAAACTTATCTTGGTGACGAAATGTAAGACCAAAGCAGAGTTGCCAACTGCTCCGGAATATAATTAACCACTTTTTGCAAACAGTAATTTTCCTTAAAAATTTTTTCGAAATGATAGCCAGCCCATACGTTTAGCTTCGAAATTTTGCGATAATTTAAGCAAAACATTTTTGTTTTACTAAAGTGGTTAATTATATTCCGGAGCAGTTGGCAACTCTGCCAAAGATGACCTGTTTTCTTTCAGTTGCGTGCATTGTTTTTCTTTAACTGCTAGAAATGCAAATATATTTTACTTCCAAGGTACGTCGTATCTGTATATTTAATTTTCGAAATTAATTTTGTGAACCTCCATTTAAATTACCCACGAGCCGCCACTGAGTCTAGTATCACTCTGAAATATACACTTCATGGGATAGTATAATTCTTCAATAATAAAACTAAGATATGAAGATTTTCTAATGCTTTTACCCGATAGGTTATGTTTATAAATAAGGGAAAATGTAAAATTTAAATCATTTTTAACTTAGAGCTATGAATAGTAATTTACAGATAATTAAGCGAAATATTTAGCTCAGAAAGAAGTATTTGACTTTGAATTCATACAACCGTACCGTTGCGTCGATAGATAAAGAATCAATGCGCTTAAATATGTGTTAATTAAAGCAAATAAACAACACAAAGTAAGCAGATTTATCATAATTAGAAAAAAAATTATTTTGAAATTGTCTTTACTTTCTCGTCTTCCAAACATTATAAGCATTTCAACGGTAACTAATGCAGTTAAATACTTGAAACAATAAGCATGTTTATACTATCATGAACAGCAGAGAGAAAATTAAACCTACAGCTAGCTACACCTGGAGAAAAATTTCATCCTTACATAGCACTAGTAACTTTCATGAATGAGGTCGGTAACCAAGATTATCAGTAGATTTATATATTTCTACATAAACTCGAATTTGCAAGGCATTTGTATCGAGAAAACAGCTTTTTAAACTTTGCAGAGATGTATGGGTCTTATTAAGCGTTCACAGTTGCCAACTTTTACGAATTATAACTAACCACTTTTTGTAAGTAGTAATTTTTTACTTAAAATAAAACAAAATTTAATCGGTAATCGTCGGAAGTTGTCGGTGTATTCGAAAAACATGGGAAATGAATTGCTGATTACGGGAAGTGGTAAGTTATATTCCCTGGTATGCGCCATAGCTGCCAACTACTATGGAATATAATTAACCCCCTTTTTTAAACAATAACTTTCGACTTAAAATCCAACAAAATTTTTGTACTACACGCGAGACTGGGCTATTATTTGGAAAAAATACTAAAAAAATATACTATTTACAAAAAATGGTTAATTATATTCCGTAGTAGTTGGCAGCTATACGCATACAAGACAGAGAAAAGGTAATTCAGGGGCTGTTGCTTTTGTTAATAGAGAAGCATATCTTTTCAAAATTTATATTAATATGCATTGATTACTTCGCTTTTAAGAGAAAATAAGATAAAAAGAGATTATTAAGTAGGATTAATATAAATCTGCAAGAGCATTTCAATTAATGCTAGAAAATAAATATACATAAATAGAATAGCATCATAAATGATTGCTTTTACACAAGGTCAATGATTAAAAAAAGGCATGCGGTTCTAAAAACGCATAAGTGAATTAAATATAGATTTACAAATTTAATGAACGAACGATATAAAAAAGGGAGAATTTTTCTAAAAATTTAAGATGATATTAATAAGGTAATTACAAAATTGAGTGAACTTCGAACGAGATCCACTCTGCAGTTCAAGGTGGAATTTGTGGCGGCACGAGATCACCTCCGCGCACACAACACCCGGCAATTGAAGGCCGGTCGAATGGGTACCTTTTGGCCGAGCCGGATTGCGCCTCATTCTACCATTCATAAGTCCCTGGGTTCAAACCCAGCTCTCGCCCCACGCTCTCCCTTCACTGGTGACCCGGACAACGAACACGCATTCTCCTTCTCGCCTACAGCGACAGATGGCGCCAGCCCGACTCTTCCATCTCTCGCCCGGCTCTTCCAAAAGTCCGCAACGAGCGGTAGCAACCTCACAAAGTCCACAACGAGTGGCAGCATTCCATAACGCTTGGAATATCGTTCGTCAGCTTCCGACTGACTCTCTAGGGGGAAGTAGTGTGGCGGCACGAGATCACCTCCGCGCACACAACACGCGGCAATTGAAGGCCGGTCGAATGAGTACCTTTTGGCCGAGCCGGATTGCGCCTCATTCTACCATCCATAAGTCTCTGGGTTCAAACCCAGCTCTCGCCCCACGCCCTCTCCCTTCAATTTTTTTGAAAAGTTCCTCCAATAGACTACTGGAGGTTCGTATTTCGAGCGTGCGTGTTCACTTCCGTACGGAGCGGTGTCGCTCGTTTGTACTGCCACAGGCATGTCACCAGGACTGCTTTGACATTTGAGCCATAAACGCTAGCTATTGATAATCGCAACTCAGACCAGTATCGTCTGAAGGAGTCTCTTGTTCCGTATTTACTGTCAGAACCACCCTTGATAACATCAACATTAAAATTTCATCTCATGCCCCGCTTTTAGAAATATCTGGTGCCTTATAATAAATTTAGTAATGTTACGTGTTGCGCTTTATTTTTAATACTAGCTTTATTTTGTGTTTTTAATTTGTACTAGCTCTGGCACAGGGTAGTTACATTGCTCCCAATGCCTGAATTCTCAGAAGGTTGACGTAGGTAAGAGGGCAAATTACATTACAGTACAAATTAGCTCTGTACTTGCTTGTTTATTTGAATACTTATAAAATTATCGTTCAATAGCACGACAATCTATTTTGTAGATCGTTGGCTGAAGAAAGATTCTTATGGTAAAAGATTTTCCTGCTTCAAACTGCACGTGACTCACCTTTACTTTGTATTTCTTTTTCAAGGTATGGTTATCAGCTCAACTGCCGAAGTAATTTTGCTATATTTTAAGCCGAAAATGCCTGTGTAAAAGAAGTTGTTAATTATATTCCGGAGTAGTTAGAAGCTATTATTAATAGCATTGCATAGAACATAGCCTAGAGATCTTTGCAGTTTTCTTCATAGCTGGCAACTTTTACGAAATATAATTAACCACTTTTCGTAAGCAGTATTTTTCTACTTAACCCATTAAGCGCCAAAGCTCCCGTTACGGGAACATCTATTATATATATTTTTTCTTAAAATATTTTAACGCAATTTACGCAATATAACACACCCTATAGTGTAAATGTTTATATAAAATGTGTATTTCGTAAATTGCGTTAAAATATTTTAGGAAAAAATATATATAATAGATGTTCCCGTAACGGGAGCTTTGGCGCTTAATGGGTTAAATAAAGCAAAACGTACTCGCCAACCGTAGGTGGTAGTTTGAATAACGTATAAAGAAAAGTACTGTGTACGGAAAGTGGTAAATTACATTCCCATAGCTGCCAACTCTTCCGGTTTTTCCGGAAGATTTTCCACCACTAATTTTTACTTACGAATTTAAACTTAAAATAAGTCCAAAATTTTATTGTAAAACAATACTGTTTGGAGATAGTGGTGATAGCCGAAAGAGTTGGCAGTTATATTCCGTAACATTGGCGGGTGTGCGTTTTGGAAGTAGATGAAACGGAGGGCTAGCGCAATCACCCTACATATAGCAAGCCTTTCCAATCATGCTGTGACGTCATCACTAGGCCTGCCAAAGTGAAGTCATCACAGTTTTATTTGTAGAAAATAAAACTGTTTAAAATTTCTGGTGAGTGCTACAAATACTAGAAAATATCTTAATTAAACTTCAAAATTAAAATGCCTTACAAAATTATTCGTTATGATCTATTTCCTTATCATATTATCTAATTAGTCATGGTTAAAAACTGCCATTTCTTCTTATTATAAAAATATAATTCTATTTAAATAAAATTATATTTTTATCTCAAATTATCAAAATAGTTATTCATCAGTAAATTCACCAGAAATTTTTAGTAGTTTTATTTTGTGAAAATAAAACTAGAAAACATTTGCCTTTTGGTGATGTCACATCGTGATGACGTAGGTGTTGTTAGGCTTTCTTTATCTAGGAGTTGGCTAGTGCAACACTTCTTCGGTGCAGAAAGCTTGAGAACAGAAGCTTTGACGTCGTCACTAGGGTTACTAGAAAAAATGTCATTACAGTTTCATTTTCACAAAGGAGAATTATTTAATATTTGTGGAGAATGCTAAAAATATTAGACAATATCTAGAGTTAAAAATAAAAATTGAAATACCTTTTTGATATAAAATAATCCATAATGACCTATTTCTGCATCATATCATATAATTAGTGATGGTTAAAAGTTGTGATTTGTTGTAAAATTAAATTTTATTTGAGTGTTGATGCGTAAAATGATGTAGTTATGCGTACTGGATTACAAATGTGCGGTAGTAAAAGCCTCTTTCAGGATCCTATATTAATTTTCTATTTAATGAACTATAGTTCATTAAAAAGAAAATTAATACATAATCCGGTCAAGAAGCAAAAGCTTTCTAAGCAAGGTGACTGATTTTTTATATATATAATGAATGCTTGTTTTCATCTATTATTAACTATTTTGAACAATATTTTTTGTTATTATGAATTTTTAAACAAATGTTTTTCAGTTTAAATTATTATTTTGTGCCAGTGGTCAAAAATTAAGGCCAGTAAGGCCAAAAGCAGTAATATATAATATGGGGTCCAATGGAAAATTTTATAATGGGTCTAAAGGGACGTCACTAAGTATAAAAACTGCAGTGTTAAAGCATTTAATATTTATTTTAAATGATACATTTTGTATACAAATAACTTAATGTGAATCATTCTTTTACTTCTATTATTTTTATACCATTTTAAAAGTTTAGGTATAAAAACTGCAGTATTGCATTTAATATTTATTTTAAATTATACATTTTGTGTACAAATATTTTACTGTGAATAATTCTTTTATTTCTATTAATTTCATGCCATTTTAAACGGTTTCTTTTAACAAAAGCAAAAGATAATTCTGATCTCAAAATTCAGCTGTTAAGCTTTTCAAAGATTGAAAAAATAATTTTTAATTGAGATATTGTTATTAATTTCTAACACTGCTAAATTACTTTTAGACTGAAGCGGAGAAAATCCAGGATTCTTTTAGATGCACCGGAAAAATGGAAATTTGAAGGAACTTTGAAAGGGTTTGAAAGTTTTTTTCGAAGAACGTAACTCGGAAAATACCCAAAACTAAAGAGAAAAGACATGAACTCAGAAAGCAGTAACATCATGTCTCAGCATGACTCATCAGAGGAAGACACCAGGGGCGTAGCCAGAGGGGGGGGGGATATCGGGATATATCCCCCGCCGAAATTTTTAGATTCGTGATGAAATTCCGTCTATTTATACATATATAAGTTCATATCCCCCCCGAAAAATTTTCCAGGCGCATATCCCCCACCCCCCCGAAAAATTTTCCTGGCTACGCGCCTGGAAGACATACTCCATTTTGACATCAAACTAAATGATTTCGCATTCATATGACTTGTTAAGAAACAAATTACTGAATTACTGACTTTTCTGTTGCCATTGTTAGTAGATAAGTTTGCCAGACAAAGATACCCATGTTAATTTTTAAGAAAGAAAAAGAACTGCATGAAGCTTGTGCACCCAGAAAAAACGTGTTTTGGGTTGACTGAATGATGTGGAAACTATTTTAAACCATTAGATAGTGACTATTTCACTGAGCTAGGAGAATCTTACGTTATTTTCTCCGATAATATTTCTGAATACAATACAGAATAGTGTATTTTGTTGTAATATTTTAAAGCGGTAAATGCTGAATTGGTGGCAAATATAATTTTTCAATTAGCATGTCCCCTATGACCCTTGAAAAGTCTCATTATACATCTGATCCAATCCCCAAGGGGGTCTAATTGGACAAAATTAGTTTCAAAAATATCTCTTCTTTACTAATTAAAAACTGCTTATTCTTTAATCTAATAAAAGAAAACTATTTGAATTACTGACTTCTAAAAAAATCAAGTGTTATGCGTATTGAGCCCTTTTACATCAAAAATATAAAGTGTGTCCCATTAGCCCCCCAGTCTCCCCTACCCAAGGCAGGCGTGGTGGGTATGCGAACACAGGGCCTCATGCATTTGAAGAGTTGAGTTGACATTTTATCTCCGTACATTTCTAACATTTTCGAAATTAACTTTTTGCTCTCGCAGCCTTTTTTGTTCGAGCAAACCAGCAACTCAGGACGTGTTAAATGATACTGCCCGATATCTACGGAACATAAGCAAACCATTTTAGTAAACAGTATATTCTGTCTGTATTTTTCCCTTACAGTAATCAACTCAACGTCAGTTTTGCTATATTTTATGTTCTGTTTAAAAACGTGGTTAATTTTTTCCGGAGTAGTTGGTAACTGTGGTTGTGACGATGTTGTAAGTAACTATTAATAAGCGCGTTAAGTTAAATCTCTTTTTGTTATCCTGAAATTTATTGCTTTCAAAATTTTTTACTGGAACATTAACTATTTCTGTAGTACAAAAATTTAAAGGATTATAAAAATTTTATGTTTAATTTTTCTAAGTACCTTTCATATGAGAAAAGGCCCTGCTTCATTGCTTTGCACACGCCCTCGCAAAATATGGCGCCTTTCCTGGATATAAGCTTAGTTAAAAAAATCAGTACTCAGTTAAAGGTTTTTTCTAGTGCTTCGCTGCAATTTTTTTACATTCATGAGTAATGTCGTTTGATTCCGTTTAAGGATAATTTCTGCTTGTGCACCAAGAAAGAAAAATATCACCCTAACATGTGCAGGCACAATAGATTTTGGAAAATATGTGTAAATAAATAAATAAAATGAGTTCTCTCCATTATATTGTTTTCATTAAAGTTTGATATTTCACAATATTATTTTAAATTGCTATTACATTTTAAATTTTCTACTCCACTCAAAATCATTTTTATGAACCAGAAAAAAATGCTTTTTATCGATCGTATTTTCTTTTTTAACCTTGCCCTTATTTTTACAAGTGATATTTTATGTGCGCAGGACAAAATGCATATATATGAATGCTATTACGTTCTTTCCTCCTTTTATTGCACTTTCAAAATAACGCCCCTGCTCAGTTATTGCAAATAAGGATTTTCGATCTACCGTTTATGTACAGCTTGTGAGATTACCGATTTTCAAGAGGGGCTGTTTATAATTTTTAGATCATTTGAAGACTCTAGTTCTGTTTCTTAAAGCACGCAATATGTCGAGAGCACACAACTTTTTTTCTTTCTTTTCAACAACGATAAAATGTAAAATGAAAATGCAAGCCAATTTCAATGAAAATAATGTAGTACCTTTTTTTTTTTTGGTACATCTGTAAGTCTTTGAATCAAGTATAAAATGGAAATCGATTATGCATTTTCATCTATTGCATAAATGCTTCAGACTAGATTACCTTTTGCATAATGAAATGCGTATACGTGACGTTACATAGATGATGTTTGCAAAAATCCTTTCATTCAAAACTGTAAAGATACATCTTATAATTACAGGTTTTTATCATAAAATAAATTTTAAACTATCGTTAAAGAGAGATAAATAATCTGTTTAAAAAAGGTGTTTTCCAAAAATATTTCATTCAACAGGTATTATATTACTAGCTGTGTAATTTTGCTCTTAACGTTTTTCATCCACACAACATCCGAAATTCGAGGTTTTATTGTAAAAAACTGCTAATATACATCTATGATTCAAAGTTGAAATTGCTTGTTGAGTCACTCCCAATGACCGTGCCAATTCTTTTCCTGAATCATAATATTTCAATTCTGATCGTCCATTCTTTTCAGTCGTTGACTTTGACACGAGTCGTAACTTTAGTTCTATCTCTTTTCCAAAAATTATCTTCCACCACTACACCGGTTCTCGATGTGAAATTCACTGTTCTTGAAACGTTCAAAATACTCCAAATACATTCTTCGACTAACAGAGGCCTCAGCATTTTAAATTTAGGCACTGCAATAAAATTGATGTTCATTTACAGGATTTTTTTTGTGTTCTTTCTTAACGTGTCCTTATTTTTTTCTGTAGCCTGTTTAATAATTTCGGATTTGAGTTGTTTTGTAGGATTCAGAGATCTTCAATTCTATCCGAAATTACTTAAAAATGGTTGCAGGAACTTTTAAATGATCGGAAAGGGTTTCTTTATTGAATTAAAGTCCATTTGAGCTCAGCTATTACACCGCTGAGTTAACCGGTATATTAAGGAAACACCCTCTTTACATCGCTTATGTATGGATAAATTGTGAAATAGTCTTCTGATAATGCGAACAAGCCTATTATGAAATTTCTAGAACCTGAACAAAAAGGAAATTTATTTGCATAACAGTTGGTTGCCCAATTCATTTGAAAACTTGCGAAAAGTGTGCAAGCTTGTTCATATTTGTAGAGCGGCTGAAACCAATGATATAAAATTTTAAAGCAAAGAAAACTGCTACCAACGCCTCTTAGATAAATAATGCCTTACAGCTCCCCCGTCACCAAGCTGTGACGTCATCGGTAGGACTACATTTCAAAGTTTTGCTTTCAGAAAATAAAATAATTTTTTTTTTTTTTGTGAATTTACCCATGAATAGCAATATTTTAATAATTCGAGATAAAAAATATAATTTTATGAAAAATGGCAGTTTTTAATCATGACTAATTAGATAATACGATACGGAAATAGATCAGAATGAATAATTTTGTATGAGAAAGGTATTTTAATTTTAATGTTTAATTTCAGATATTTCCTAATATGTATAGCATTCACCAGAAATTTTAAATAGTTTTATTTTGTGAAAGTAAAACTGTGATGACGTCATTTTCGTAGGCCTAGTGATGACGTCAAAGCTTGAGTTGTTAGGCTTTCTATGTGTAGGAGGTATTGCTGCTACTCATTTTCAAATGTAAGTTTTCTTACATTTTTAAGAAAATTGATTGGTATTTGAGATACGGTAAAAGTGTTCTTAATTTGAGTTCATTTATCACGTAAGAATATCCCGATGATTAGAATTAGAGAGCACTGCATATTGGAACATATAATTAAATATTTCATTTCATCCTTTTCAGTTGTTTTCAGGAGATGGGAGAAAAATGTACACAATTTTCGTAATCTTAAAAACTATTTCTTTCTGTTGTAGAACGTCGCTCGGGTTGTATAGGGGTTAGAGAGCCATTCTACCGTACCACGGATCCGAGTTCGATTCTCGGCACGAGCTTGAGTTTAATTTCGTTCGTCCCTTCATTGCAGACAATACTGGTCCACCTATTGAGTGCTTCCATAATAAAGGGACCAGTAACGCCAGACTTGGTAGTGGTTAATGCATATAAACGGCAAATGCGCGCTATTAGAAAAGAAATCTTGTAAAACTGCATAAATCGGGCTACTGATGAATTGTAATTGATATTTAACGATTTATCACTATAGCACCAAAATGTTTATAATGATGTTATCGATACTATAAACATAGCTGCCAACTGCTCCGGAATATATTCAACCACTTTTTTAAAGCAGAATGTTTCGCGTTAGAATACAGCAAAATTTTTGCAGTAGACGCGTGGCCTGTTTTTTACTGTGATAAAACATTTATAAAAATATATACCGTTCAGACAAAGTGGTTAGTTATATTCCGGAGCAGTTGGCAGCTATACTGTAAATCAGGTCAATTGTAAGAGTCGCAAGTGAATATTCATGTGCATAGATGCCAACTACTACGGAATATAATTAACCACTTTTTGTAGACAGTATATTTTTTGAATATTTTTTTCAAGATAGTAACCAGCCCTCACGCGTAGTGCAAAAATTTTGCTATATTTTAAGCTGAAAATTATTGCTTAGAAAAAGCGGTTAATTATATTCCGTAGTAGTTGGCAGCTATGCTCATGTGTCTCGCTTTGAGAACTCAAACCCGATAAAACTAACAAATAGACAAAAACATACTACAGTTTCCAAGTTAAGCTGTACGTATTTCCATACACGGATTTCCTTCTTAGAAATCAATACACATAACTAACATTTGATGGAGCGACTATAGGAAATAATTTCATTAATTAATTCAACCGGTTTACTAACACAGTAGCCTGAATCTTTGATTGTAATGCAGTGATAAAATTGTCTTAAATTCAACGAGCCTTTGTTTCATAAACAAATGAGATCGTGAATGCATTTGAGTGGAGCTTGTTTTTCTAGCACGATACCAAAGTCTTTCGGAAATCATTCAAACAATGAGTATTTACTTCTTTTGTAAACATTTTTCTTTCTTGTTTTTGTTAGGAAGAATTATTTTTGTAACCTTCATCACGCAACTTAAAAAAAAAAAAAAAAAGTTGATATCCCATAACTTACATTCAAGTATAAATACCCACGTTTTGGGGGATAATTTTTCGGACGATTTATTCCATGTAATGCAAAATATTTAATGTATCCTCAACATTTTTTAAAACTGTTGCTGTGGCATTCATGAAGATCTGCCATTGATTTCGTTGCAATTTGCAGAAAGTCAGATACTTGGATAAAACACATGCTTATAAAAATAGATCATATTATGCATTAAGATAGTTCTAGTTGTAAGCTTTGAGATTTGATGTTTTGTAGATTACACCGGTCAACAAAAATTTTTTTTTGGTTTGGGTTTCTGTTCTCATGCTTAAATTCGGATTCTAGACATAGAAAAACACTTAAATTTTCATTTTTAGTTCTTAAAGTTTGCTTTTGTCTGATTTACGTCGATAAGTATATTTTAATTTATTTCATAAATGAAAGATGGCAGCACTTTAATTAACCCGAAAGTAAACTGTATTATTATTTGTAACTCTTTAGTATTGCTTATAGTATTATTTGTAATATTATTATTTGTTTGTATTATTATTTTCTCATTCGAACATAAAAGAAATACGAAAAATATTCACTTTTAGACATTAATTTCTTATTATTTTACATTTATATGTTATTGTTTATTACAAATCTTGAATAAAAAAGACTTTTATATCCAGCAAAAACTTTTCTGATCATGATTTAGAGTGAAATTATAAAAAAAATATAAAAATCAGTGATTTTTCCCCCAAAATTGAAAAATTGCTTTAATTTCTACAAAAGCAAACTTTCATTAAAAAAAAAATATTTTCCTTAGTTTTGGCGTAGGAAAACTAAAATTTAATATGTAGAAGTCAGACCTAAAAATCGTATTGACCAGTGTTATAATTGCTTGATAAGCCATAAATAATATTAATAGTAATACATCTCTTAAAAGGTGTCGATTTTAATAGCCTGTGTTGTAACTTACAACTCTGGGAGATATAATGTTATGGGAGGGTACAAATATTTATTTAGTTACTGTTTGAGCTTTGCTAGTCTATGAGATAATTTTAGTAATTTATTTTTGCGATAGTAAATAGTTTGCAAAACATAAATGTTTCCTTAATCAACCACTTTCCAAATTTAAACAATAAAAATTCGTTAAACTATGTTAAACAACTAAGCTTGTAGTTGTAAATCTTGTGGAATCACATGTCAAGGTAAAACACAAGATTGCTTAACTTGAACGCTGTATAGTTGTACATATGTTTGTTAATCAATAGCAAATATTGAATAAAGAAGCAAAGACAACTAGATATAGATGAACTAGATAAGAGATTGTGTTTACAGTAATTCGAAAAAAATTTGAAATTGCCATTCAAAATTGTGTTCAGCTTGTGAAAATTTTTATAATTTCATAAAAATTAAAGAAATTTAATAACAAATTAAAATGTGGTCAACATCAAAATCTCATATTTCTGCTTTCTGAATACATTGTATACATATTACTTTCAAATGCAGTGTATTTAATCAGGAATTTGCATCTCTGGGAGATATTTGGTTCAATAATTTATTATTTTGCGATGCTTTATTTTTGAATTTAAATAGCATTATACTTCTTTAAGGAATAAAGACTTTTACGATTTGCAATTTTTACGGATATAATTCAACATATGACTTTTAGACTCTAGCATTTAAGTACTTTAGCTGATGTTTGAGAATCATTGGTAAAATAAAGCAACCTTTTTTTAAGGCTTCAGATTATTTTGAATCGGATGCATTGGTGCACTTACCGATGTAATTCTCATAGAAATATTTGAAGGTCATTTATCAGTTAATAAACATTTAGAACAAAATAATTTAGCTTAATAGAGGTAGATATCTTGCCGCACATAAAAATAAGTATGTGTGCTGGTTCAACACCTCCTAGATATACAATGCCTGAGACCAGAAACTTTTACGTCATCACTAGGTCCACTAAAATGACGTCATCACTAGTCCACTAAAATGACGTCATCACACATTTAACTTCACAAAGTAAAACTATTGAAAGCTTGTAGTGAATTTACTCCCTCATAAAATATTTTAATGATTTAAGATAGAAAATTTAATTTTACGACAAATAGGAAATTTTAACTGCCACCAATTATGTAATATGATATAGAAATAGATCATAATAAATTATTTTTTTACCAGAAAGGTATTTAAATTTTTATCTTGAAGATCTTTTCCGTATTTGTGGCATTCACTAGAAATTTAAATAGCTTCACTTTGTGAAAAAAACCTGTGATGACGTAAAAGCTTCTGCTCTCAGGCCTTCTATACCTAGGAGGTGTTGGATGGCTAGGGACACCAACAACGCTTTGCAGGAAAGTATAGGTGAAAAATTAAGACATTAAGATTCTGTTTGCTCATCACAATTGCACCAAGTTTTTTATTGCTTAATATATTTTTGAAACAACAGTTAAAATTATATTTAAATATTAAAGCCTTTTCTAAGTCGTTACATGATATTATAATTTGACACCCAATTAGACTTTATTTAATCACTTTACCACTGCATCGGTAAGTATTAAAAATAATGTTTTCATCTAGAATGGCATTCTTCGCTTTGTAAAAAAAATAATTTTGTGTTGTCTATAAAACAATGTTCTGTGCCTTAAAGAGTTAAAGGTGTGGCATGGTTACTATGTTGGAAAATTGTTTTTTAAAAATCTGCAGTTTACAAAAAGTATTTAATTCCTTAATACTTGGCTCCTTTGCAGCAATCATAAATTGAAAACAAATGATTCTTTTAAAAATTTGTGATATTTTACTGTTTTTCTTATGATAAATTTAATAAATATCAAACTTGATCAAATGGTAATGAGCAACCAGAATCTTAACCTTTCTACACGTCCTATCCTTTCCCGTATAAATTCGCTTTCACAGCCTGGCTCTTTTGTAAACTAGCAAACTTATATTTGGCAGGTCTGTCCGATCTTTGACACAAATTTATAAGATGCTGAAGAGGACGCGAACTAGCAGCTGTCTATTTTATCAAGTCGTCTCTGCATCTGCGAGTTTAGGCGGAAAATGGTAATTTTTGTAGAAAAATTGAGATTCTAGTTGCTCATCATTTTATTAAGTTTATTATTGATTAAGATTATCATAAGAACAACAGTAAGAAGTTACAGTTCTTTAAAATTTATCTACAAATTATGAATGCAGCTTCAGTTTTTAAATATTATTTTAATTGCTTTTTTCAAAGATGAATTCAAGCAATAATAAATTGATAAAATTGTAATCTGCAACCAGAATCTCAAATTTTCTACAAAAATCACCATTTTCACCGCTTTAACCCAATGATGTCTCAGGGCTCATTTCACATATCAACATGCCTTCCAGTCGAAGATCTCGTTCCAGCGCGTGTTCAAGTTACACCTGAGGTAAACTCCGCACCATCATTGTCTGTCTGTTTTAATATTATGATTTTATTTTTGAATATTTAACAAGCTTTTAATTATACTGCATTTAACTATGAATAATACGAGAAAAATATAATTTTTTTAGCTGACGCTTTTTTTCTGCAAAATCATTATTTTTCTATTATTAATATACATCGATGTAAGTCAATATGGCATATTTATATAAATTAGATAGCAGTATAACTTAAATTTACTTTTAGAATTGACATAAGATTTACTGAATCTAAATGAAAATTTTTAGCTTACGTTCGTAGCCGCAAATTAAAAAAAATATTAAAGGTTCAAAGAATAGTAATTTTTCCGAATTTATTTTCAGCTGTTTTTAGTAAATTGCCAAAAAGTATAAGTTTGGTTTCTATTATGATGAATAAGTATATGTATATGATAATTAAATGTTCTATTCTAAAAGTTTTACTTATGGGAGGAGTAAGTGAATGGAAATGAATTGAATAATAAAAATATTCCATATCTGTAACATATGTTAGTAGTAATATAAAACAAGATATTATATGATGGAAATGTATGTATGTTTCCAGGATGAAAATGTATTCTTACATTTACAAATTAAATTTGATATTAAGGTAAATCTGTTGTAAAATTACAAAGAAGAAATTGGGGAAAATGTAACTTCCGTGACTCAAAAATGATGAATATATTGATTACAATTCCAATATGATGGTTGAAAAACCAAGGTCCGGCGTAGGATTAAAAAGAACAATTCCAATAGTTTCTGAAAGTATATAAAAAAATAAAGTCTCTATTATGAAGAAATAATCGAAAGTTTTATTTACGTTGCACTGAAATACTCGAGTAATCTCTCAAAGCTTCGTTTCCATTTTTCAGTAAGTATATTATGTTAATTCATGTATGTAATATGCTTTTGTATTTCGTACTCGTCCTATTACGTATTGATTATATTTAGAACACGCAAATTTATAAATTTTCTTTTTAATGTTTTTCATCAGAATGATGCGAAATAAATATAAGTAATACTAAAAAGCTGAATTATGCGAAAAAAAAAAAAAAAAAACTCATTGATTCATTTTAACGGTTCATCAACAGGGAAAAAACCCTTTTTTTAATATTTAATTTAATCCTTTCTCTCAAAATCTTTAAATTCGGTGAACTATACTTATGTGACCAGCTCCCTCTTTTTTGAGTTTTAATGAACGAATAAAAAAAAAAATAACGCTTAGTTGAATGTGAAACTAAAAGTTTTGCGCAACGATTTCATGAACTAATGTCTTTCTAATGTTTAAAAAATAACAAATTGTATAAAAATATTTTGTTTCCCCTCAGCTTTTGCAGGTCTTCCATGTTTCTTGGCTTATGTCTTAATTTTTACTTCTTACACAGTACAGAACGGTACTTTGTGTACAGTTTTCCTTCAAATTCTATGGAGTGTTAAATAATTTTGAAGGTACGAATATGCCTTAAATAAAATAATAGTCTCTCGTTCAGACTTAGGGTCTATTCTAATTTAGACTCGGTCTCCAGAACTTATTTTGACTCTAAGGTATTTTTTGAGTAACTATAAATAATTAAGCTCATAATTCTACTGCTAAGCGTTATAAATTTTTTTAATAATATCTGACACCAATTAACAATCGAGAATGCTATAATCAATTATAAACACTCATAGCGTGAGTAAAGCCCCAAAGTCAGTTAAAAATATGAGAATTTTGAATTAGTATATAAAGGCAATTCAAGTTTTGTTTTTGTTTACATCAGTAGTGTAGTCTTTAAAAAAAAGTGGGGGACGCTCATTTTCGACGTAGTTTAACCTAAACTTATCTGGTTAATTAAATGTAATTATTACTTTAACAACAAATAAAATTAATCTATTATTTGCTTATTAATTACTTATAATTAACGAATTACTAAATTATTAATTATTTGTTAATAGTAAAAAAAAAAGTCATTTTGATCAACAGTGTAAGCTACTTAATTTTTTCATCCACATTTGTCAACTATCCAATGTCAAAGTGACAGATTTTCTTATGGATTTGTACGTGACTATTTGCTACCCCAATTTTTGTCAGTTTTTCGGCCGTTCGGGAAAATTATAATTAGAGATACGGAATTTTCACAAATATAAAACAGAAATTTTTCAGAAATAAATTTAGAAATTTTCAAATTTCGCTGAAATTTGCATAAACTACTTATAAAACATTTTTTTTTTTATGCATTTGAAATTTATATTGAATGCTAACTAAAAGCTACAGTGTTGTAATTTCAACATTTCGCAGTTTTAGAGTAGTTCTTGTCCGTAACGACATCATAAATACTAAAGAAGCGGTCTGTGTCTAAGCTGTTAGGCTTCAAATGTTCTGTAAAGTTTCTTCAGTAAAGGTTGAAAAAGAGCATTTATATTAGTTCAGAATATTTGCTTAACTTTGGTATCTTTATTCTTGTTTATTGATTGTAACAGGTGATGAAGTGGATATCAATAAGCTCATTTGATTCATGAAAGTTTATCGAAGGATTTTTCAGAAGTGATTTTCAGAAATATGTTTAGATCCAAGTCGTCGACTTTTTAGTTCAAGAGTTGCTTTCAAGCCTTCTAATTTTTTCCTCAAATGTTGGGCAAATGGGTAACCCTAATCTACTAATTCGTCAATTAATGCAGTCAAATGTTGCAAATGTCGTATTTAACACTTTCTCTGCCGGACCAAGAAGTACGAGTTTTGCCTGGATCGTCTCCTAACGTGATGATCATTTGTCAAGAGCGGGTCACCCAGTGGGCATTTACCCACTAAGCAAAGTCATTACAAACACCCAAGCTCATTCTGGGAACTTCGACCGAACGTGTGGTAGAATGGCGCGTTAGGCACAACACCATCTGGGTGAATAAATCAAAACGGAGAAGGCGAAGTTAAGTGACTTTCGAATGACTTGAAATGCAATGTGATCTTCATTTATTATGAAATGTTAAATTAATACTATGTCTTTTGTAGTACAAAAGAGAAATAAATATTAATAATATTCTAAAAAGATTGTGTTCATAATTGAAAAAATACAACCAAATACAATAACTACAGTATGAATATTGTTGCAAGCGTTTTCATTTGAATTTAACAGACAGGCTGACAGCTTCTCTTGTAAAAGGATTGTACTAACGGTCTCTAACAAATCGTTTTATTGCATAGAATTTTATAATGCAAATCAAATGTTTACAATACAATGGCTGAAAATCAAAGTATAAAGTCAAACTTCATATACCTTTATAGCATTAGGTGAGTAAAATACAATGCAGTCTGGGCGTCTGTAATTGAAATTGATTTCTGATTCATGGTTTATGAAATAGGGTACAAAACCTGAAAGATTCTGTCATGTGATAAGTAGGATCTTTTTTCAAGGAAATATTCTATGACAAAACTAATTGACATTCACAACAAAAAATGTGTGACAGCAAAAAATTCGCTTTTATATAAAATAGATTGCGCTTAGAATCACTACCCTTAAAAATCAATATTTCAGTAGTAAAAGTGTTATTATTATAATGATAGAGCTTCCTAAAAAAGGTTTATTATTAAATGTATTTTATTAAAGGTTTAGTGCTTGCATATCCTTAAAATGTGATTTAACCTTTTGAAATATATATTATTTAATATAAGTTTGATTATGTTTTGGAGCGTTCTTATGATTCCTAAGCTTATGACTGATTTTGAATTTTCATTTATAAAGAAAGTAAATGCACATAGTGTATGATTTAAAAAATGTCTTTTTCTAATGTAAGTTATGTAGAGATTAGGTCTCCTAAAGCCAGTAAAAATTTATCACTGCCATACTGCTGTCTAAAGTTAATTTTATTTATTGAAGAAATCGGAAAATTAGTTTAAGATTAAATTATACATTATTTTACTTTCAAAATGACACTAAGTAATTAAACACAATTACGAAGGTATTAATTAAATTTACTAATTCAAATAATTTTAATTCAAAATTTTATTTAAAAAATTATTATTTAAAACATAATTCTTCAGTGTTTGCATTCAGAATAAACAATGAAAAAGATATTGTTTTTACTTGTATTACGAAAATACATAATTACGGAGTGTTTATTTTCGTACTTAGTTAAGTTTAAGTTAAAATCTTTCTTTAAAAGTTACATAATAAATAAAAATTGTACTTGTACAAGAGTATGAACGAAAATTTGAGAACACTTGCTTGTGAAATTTAGATTCAAGATAAATTCCTTTCTCAAGCATTCTTGTTTAGTTTATTTAGTTTTGAGTTTTAGGCAAACGTCCACAAGGGGTTTCTGACTGAGGGGGAGAGGAGGGGCGGTTTTCGGAGGACATCGCTCAGACTATAATGTGTTTACAAAATTGTAAATTTTAAATGTTTTAATCTAGTTATGCAATAAGAATGAGCTATTATTTATAATAAAATAACATTTATTTCAAAGGAAATATTACACACATAGTCTAAAGTGAAATATCACACAGTACAAACACACACACGTACACACACACACACACACACACACACACACACACACACACACACACACACACACATATATATATATATATATTGTAATATAATATACTAGCTATGTATTCTCACATACCAATATGAGTACCCTTACTTCATGATTAAAAAATGTTTTTTAAAAAGAGCTGAATACAAATCTACATTTTCTTATTTAAGCCACCTCCGAATGTAAATATTAGGTTCAGAGATCATCATGAGTGACATAGTTCATCGTGACATAGTTCACGCAAAATATTTGTTTTTACGATGAAAATAACGTAAGTTTTCATAAACAATATTTTCCCCATAAAATAAAATACTACATTTAAAGTTTCTTTATGGCATTGCACCAGATTTCTTTAAACGATCAAAAATGTTGCAAAAAGCTTTTAAATTTATAAAGTAAATATTGTTTATGTTATGTTATTCGTAGTAACATGTTTTGAATTGCGAAATGTTCTGTAAGGTGCCTACTTAACTAAATATTTTGAAAAAAAATAAACAATCGAGTAATAAAATAAAAGTATGAAGAAACGAAGACTATATTTTTATTTTTAATGGCCGTCGTATGAAACAGAATTTTTTTCTTCTTCGAACTTAAGTCTCTCCACGAAAACACTTTTAAGTTAAAATATTTTCCAACGTTCAGGTTCGAATAAAAAAGACGAAATAATATTTTCTATTTAAACTTTTACAAAGTAACTTAAAAATATGTTTAAAAAATTAAGCTGCTATTGAATTAAAGATTCAAAACGACTTCAGCTTGAAAACGATTTCATGTAAAAATTATCACATTCATATCCCCAACAACTGCGGAATATAATTAACCATCTTTTTTAAACAAGATTTTTCAGCATAAAGTATATATTTAAAAAAATAAAATTGCGCTTGGCGGGAAAGGTGGTTACTATTTTGATAAAAGAGAATATATTGTTTAAAAAACGTGGTTAATTATATTCCGTAGTTGTTGGAGGGTATGCATACTGCGTACCGCCCGAGAGTTTTCTTGTGTTTCCGGAGCCATCCCAGCAAATACACACAGGTTCTCTGAACGTCTATTAACGTTCAGAAGACGTTTTCACGTTTTTTGAACGTTATTAGACGTTCAGAGAACCTGTGTGTGTGTTTGCTGGGATCTGTTAAGGACTTCTTAAGAGTTTTCTCGTGTTTCACGCGAGATTGGATAACGGACAACAGTAATGATGGCTCTCTGGAACCAGAGACAAATCTATCCAACCCTTCATCTTGGGGAGCGAGGAGATCACCTCGTAAAGTTCAACCCAAAAAGCTGTAAAGTGATACGAAGCAGCATAAACCGACGTGTATTCCAACGAGTGGTAAGAAAAAATGAACCTGTGAAAGCCTGCAGAGTTTGTACCACCCATGGTAAAAGGAGCAAATCTAGATACTTATATAAATTTTGTTTGGTCCTTCTTCATAGAGGAAAATTTTATACGCAGTACCATACTTTAAAAAGGTTCTAGAAATATTTACTGTTGTGCAAGTTACTTAGCAGTTTAATTGTTTTTATAAATTTAAAGTCGAAGATTCGAATATGAAATATTCCAAAGATATGCTGTTAACAATAAGTGGGTAATTATGTTCCTTAGATATTGTCAGCTGTGAGTTTGCCCAAAATTGTGTGATCCCCGGCGTACGTCTCAGGGATTTCTTTGCAGTACGCAATGCGTTAAAAAGACTAACTTGGTAAACTATCTATGTTAAGACAAAGTTCCTGGAGGGCTATTTGCTTAAGATAGGAGGTGCCTTGGGCGGTGGTCTTTTAAAGGGGTTCTAACGGGAATTCACATTTCATGTGTAAACCGCTCAAAACTCCACACTGTTAGATCGACAGCCAGAACTCTGGGCCATCACAGTTTCGACATCTAACAATGTACAATAGTTCATCCATTCAGCCACTGGTAGGAAGTAAACAATCTGATGGATGTTTTATGACTGATGATAAGCTGTATTTAACGGCACAATAGTATTACTTAAAACTTATATAACTTCTAAGAAAGAATTCGTGTAAAAAATCCGTCAAAAATTGCATTATCTACACGCTTAAACCAAACGAGCGAAATTCGATCAGTCGGAGCGAAAAGTGAGCTTCTCCTTTAGGAGCGTTTTTCGATCACAAGAGCGGAGCGGAATATAACAATGAGCGAGGACGGAAATTCTCGGAAAAAACAGAAAGGGAAGAAAGGCATTCTCAGAAAGAAGACTACTTAAAGAGCACTTTCGCGGAAAAAATGGTAAGTTTCCATGGAAACGGATCGCTCCGCAATGTATCGTTTTTTTCGCTCTTTGGGTTTAAGCGTGTATTTAAATAAAGTAAGAACTGTAACTGTACTTTTTATATGGAATTTAAAAACTTTACGATATCTATCAGTTTCAAGCACTTGCAAACCGAAACGACCTACCTGCATTCTGTCGCTCTGTCCGCTACGCGCTTTTGTTTGCGTGTCACGTAAAATTGTCTGAAGCATATGAAATGAAATTTGGTAAAACGAGAGAGGGTCACTCAATTTAAACTATAGTCTGTGTCAGAGTTACAAGGTTTCGTTCCGACGTCCAAGAGAAGAAAAAACCAGGTAAATGCAAATGTATGCCCGAGCGATGGCATGGCTGCATATAAGGACGTTTAAACTTCTTGTGTTGTCGGTTCAGTGCAACAGAACGGTTGCCCTTCTACCTGTATATTAATGCTCATTAAAATATGTTCTTTTTAGTTTAAAACAGTTTACTGGTGCCGCTTATTTAACAACCGCTGCGTCAAGTGGTTATGGGCCCAGGTGCCCTGTTAACTGTAAATTTAAAAAAAAAAGCGGAAAGCTTAAAGAATGTGTTAATATCACTTCGGAGTATTTTAAGTTACTGGTCCTAAAATTTGATGGGACGAATTATCGTCGATGGTCATCGAGTATGCGTGCAGCATTAATCATAGCTGCCAACTACTACGGAATATAATTAACCACTTTTTCTAAACATGATTTCTCGGCTTAAAATATAGCAACCTTTTTTAGACAAAGCGCGCTACCTGATTACTTTTTTTTTTGGGGGGGGGGGGAAGCTATTTACAAAAAGTGGTTAATTATATTCCGTAGTAGTTGGCAGCTATGCATTAATGGGAGCCTGGCGGATTGTAGCCGGTGAAGTTCCTGCAGCTGACGACGGCGAAAGTTCTACAGGTCTCGCTGACGGCAAGGATGGAAGTTCAACCGCCGGCATCGACAGCAAGGAGCGCGACTTTTACCTACGTCTCAACGAGAAGGGTTTTGCTCTCATTTACGGCAGTTTAGGAGAAAGGTATGAACTACTTCTGGATGATGTAAGCTCCTGTAAAATTGCCTGGAAGATCATGAAGGACAATTTCGATATGCACACTCGTGCTAAACTAGTAACACTTTTAGATGAATTTTTTTGTATAAAGTTTGATTCTGATAATGAAACTATAGGTATGTTTATTAAAAGAGTAAAGCAAGCAGCATCCAGATGTAATGAAAGTAAACATGAATTAGATGATTTGTATATAAGTTTTCAGTTAATTAGAAATTTGACAGAAGAATATAATGGTGTTGTTCAGAATTTGTATACTGTAAAAGATGAGGAATTTACTGTCGAAAAAATTACAGAAGCATTACTTTTAGAAAACAGTCGTTTAAGTTTAACACAATACGATAAAGTGAAAATATGAATGTACTTTTAACTAAGCGGAATAAATATGACGATAGTCGTAAACTACAAAATTTGGTAGGGAAACGGAATTCCGCTAAAATTGGCCCTTGTTTTTCATGCCATGAATTCGGACATTTAAAATTCAATTTTAAAGTAAAACCTAAGTTTTGTAAACAAGATCAAAAATTTAAAGATGAGTCGTGCAATATAACGGAAGCAAATTTCGGGAATAATGTTGGTATTGCATCAAATATTGCTACTCCCTCCCCTTCTCCATTTAATTCACCATTCACTTTTACTTTAGATACAGGTGCATCCAATCATTTTACAAACGACCGAACACATTTAATGAACTTTAAAGTAATAGAAAAACAAAATTTATCTGTAGATATTCGGAATGGAAGCGCGCCTATTAAAGGAATAGGGAATATGAACTAAATTGCGATGGTCAGTTCAATGTCGTAACTTTATATAATGTACTTTATGCTCCTGATTTAAAAAGAAATCTCTTTTCAGGAATAAGGCTCGATAAGTGCGGTTATAAAACTATTTGCGGTAGAGGTAGAGCCGATATATTCTTTCCTGATGGGGTTAAGTGGATTTCATTTAAATTATCTGATCAATTTTATAAAGTAAATGTGATTTGGGATAGCGAATTAGAAAAGTAATTAAGTGTGATGAAAAAGTTGAAGTGGAAAATGTTAGCTTAAGCCAAACTTCTCACGACGAAATTTGGACGTGGCATCGTAGATTAGCACATTGTAATTTTAAAAAGTTATCAGATATGTCTAAAAGTGGAGCTGTACATGATTTACCGAAAATTCCCCCTTCTAAAGAAATTTGCAATATTTGTCAGGAAGCGAAATCGAAACGAGCATCTTTTCCTGAATTGGAAAGAACGCGGATAGACTGTCAATTACAACGAGTACATATGGATGTATGGGGACCTTCCCCTGTTAAAACCAAAAGTGGATTTAAATATTTTGTTTCCATGATTGATGAGTACTCCGGTAGAGTTTGGATTTATCTTTTGAAACAAAAATCGGATGTATTTGAAAAGTTTAAATTATTTTTAACGATGGTTGAAAAGCAAACGGAAAGGGAGTAAAAAAATATTAGAATAGATAATGGTTTAGAGTTTTGTCATGATAATTTTACGCAATTCTTAATGTCTCGCGGAATAAAACATGCAAGGACACCCAGTTGTCTATACACCAGAAATGGGTGGTATAGCTGAGCGATTTAATGGTTATGCATTTGATGCAGTAAGGGCACTACTATTAGAATCAAAACTCGAGAAAACATTTTGGCTCGAAGCCTTGTTTACCTACATTATTGTTAGAAATCGTTGTTTTGTAGGGAAGAAATGTAAAAGTCCCTTAGAGCTTTGGTATGGCTCAAAATTCTCGGTGAAACATTTACGAGTGTTTGGCTGTTTAGCATAGGCGCATTTACCGAAGCAAAAGCGTGATAAACTGTCTGCAAGATCAATCCCAGGTATTATGATAGGGTATGCAATTAACACAAGAGGTTATAGAATCTACATCTCCTCCACTCAAAAAGTAATTGAAACGGTTCATGTAAAATTCGATGAAACGAAGATGGCTATGGATGTTTTGGGGAAAAATAAATAACATACCTACACAAATTAAAACATTCCCTCATGGAAAGAATTTAACAATGCCAATTCCAATAATAGATTCAGAAAATATGTTAAATTTTAATTCAAGAGAGCGTGAGTTAGACGAACTTCTTGACTGGAAACGAGAAATTAAAACAAAATAAATGGGGACGTACATATGTTTATTAGTACCCAAAATTTCCAGACAAGTCAATTCGTCTTAGAAGTTTAAATGATGTTAAAAAATATTGTTCAGAAAACGGAGTTGTATTTAAACCTGAAAATTTTAACTTTTCTAGTAAGCCCTCCCCTCATGAAAAAGAAAAGGAGGGAGATCAAACTGATAGTGACACTATGGATTCATTTTCAGAAACCGAAATAAATTTAGTTTAAGTTAAAATTCCATGTACTTACGAAGAATCTCAACAATTGCCCGAGAAACAAAAATGGTTTGAGGCAATGCAAAATGAATTAAAAACTTTACAAGATAGAGATGCTTATAGCATAGTTCCCAAACCAAGGGGAATTAAAGTGTTGGGAAGTAAATGGGTATATACATTGAAAAAAGATTTTGAGGGAAAAATTAAAGGTTTCAAAGCCCGTTTAGTAGCTCAGGGATGTCGGCAGATTGAAGGTATTGATTATAAAGAAGTATTTTCTCCCGTTGTAAGTTTTACCTTAGTAAGGTTATTTATGTCAATTCTTGTTTTCCGAAAGGGATGGATTTCACGACCTTTAGATATAAAGAATGCATATTTGTATAGTACATTAAATGAAGAGGTGTATATAAATCAACCACCAGGTTTTTCAAAATAAAATGTTTCCTAATCATGTATTTAACTCTCTCGTCACCGAATTATGAAAAATCAGAGAAAAAAAAATCTGTCTAGCATTTAATACATCTGAAATGCTATTATAAATCATGCAAAAATATTTTTTTCCAATGTCGATTAATATTAGATTTTTCTCATATTAATTTCTGCATTTTTGAAGCCTTTTGTTATGCTAAAATTAATTTAAAAGGATGCACATATTAGGTAAAGGTTGAGGAATAAGAAAAAAACTATGCTTACCTTAAAAAGAAAAAAAAAACGGTAAAAAAGCAGCTTAAATATTTTCTTAATTTTTCTCCTGAAACAATGAAGCGAAAACTGTAAAAAATGATCTAAATTGACTAGTACTGCAATCTAGGCACGATTTATGCATCTAGTTAAGAGCCTTATATACTTTCTACATGAATTAATGATATTGATATCATTGAAAGAAAAAAAAACTAAATTCAATTGTTTTCTCTCTAAATATTGCTATTTGAAGTAGGAGCCTCATATGAGGTTCAGGGTGACGAGAGGGTTAAATTGAAAAAGGCTTTATATGACCTGCATCAATCTGGTAAAGAATGGTTTATAAAACTAGACAAAACTTTCCTGGAATTAGGATTTCAAAAGTTAGAAAATTGTAACAGTGTGTATCAATTTAAATGGATTGTGCTTATACTTGTATTTGTTGATGATTTTGTTGTATTTGCTAAATATGAGGACATTATGCATAAAGTATTTTAGTTGATTAAATTATAGTTTGAATTTAAAAATTTAGGTATAATTTCAACATTTTTGGGTGTTCAGTTTGAATATTTTAATGGTGATTTAATTATGCACCAGAAAACCTATATATCAAAATTGAAAGAAACCTATCCGGACATTCCAGATAACAAAATTAAAGTACGTATGAGTTCTGGAGTAGTTGTTAAAGAGTCCGAAGAAGGTGAGGGCGTTTCGGAAAATCCGTATAGAAATTTAATCGGATCCCTCCTCTTTCTGGCAAGTAGGACAAGACCAGATATAAATTTTCCAGTTATTTTACTGTCCCAATATTCTAGTAAACCAACAGAGACTCACTGGAGATTATTGTGTCAAGTACTTCAATATGTAATAGGAACTATCGATTATTGTATAAATTTAAGTAAATGTACAAATTATGATATAATTGCAACGATAGGGATGATAGAAAATCAATAAGTGGTAACATTGTTTTAATTGGAAATGTTCCAATCTCATCGAAAACGTGTAAACAAAAATGTATCGCACTTTCCAGCATGGAAGCTGAAGTTATTGCTCTATCGAAGACTGTAAAAGAAATTATTTGGTTAATTAAAATACTTGAAAGTTGTTCAAATTTAAATTTACCCCAGTCTTTACCGAAAATTTATTGCGATAATCAAAGTGCCATACATTTTTCTTAAAAATTGTAATGATAGTCAAAGAACTAAACATATTGATACAAGGTATTTTTATATAAAGGAACTGTTGGAAATGAAAAAAAAAATAATTTATTGTATATATCTGGTAATCAAAATTTAGCAGACATACTGAAAAAAGCTTTGCCATATGGAAAGTTTAATTTTTATTGTAATTGGATAATGGATTCAAGTTTTTTCGACAGTCGGTACGATGGGGCCGGATTGCCAGAGTTACAAGGTTTCGTTCCGACGTCCAAGAGAAGAAGAAACCAGGCAAATGCAAATGTACGCGCGAGAGATGGCGTGGCTGTATATAAGGACGTTTAAACTTCTTGTGTTGTCGGTTCAGAGCAACAGAGCGGTTGCCTTTGTACCTGTATATTAATGTTCATTAAAATATGTTCTTTTTAAAACAGTTTACTGGTGTCGCTTATTTAACAACCACTGCGTCAGTCTGCGAATTTAAATTTTGAATAGAACATCAGACTGCAAAAATATATGAGTCAATTTTTGTTTGCACTTCACGTAAAAATCTCTAAAGCGAATGAAGTAAAATTCAATATGCTAATAAGTGATTTAAAGGGAATCTAAGCTCTAAACTTCAAAAATTTTCATAGAATTTGAAATTACTTTGCTAATATTTTCCGCACACCCCTCAAAAATTCTTCAAGGAAATGTAGTGAAAATTAGTAAAATGATACGTAGTGACTCAACTTAAACAATATGTATCGAATTTTTTTCAAAAATTTGAATGAATTTTAAGATTTTGAGAAAATTGTTTGTTTACTGTGTTGTACGGAATGAATGAAGTGACTCTTATAATATCGCGAAATTTGGCGCTAATTGAAGCCAAAAATTAATGTTTAAAAAAAGTGGTTAATTATATTCCGGAGTAGTTGGAAACTGCAAAATTAGAGGCTGGTAGTTTTGTCAAGGCACAACACACTATAACTAACTGTTAAAGGGAAGACTCTCTTAAGCGGAGGGACTTTTGAGGGGCTCTAATCCGTATTTTCGGTGTATTTGGAGAAAACAGCCCCAAAATCAAGACCGTTAGAAGGACGGCCGTGTAGTAGTCTACCAATAAGGTAAGCTTAAAATACGGCCAATCCCATCTACCCATGCTCAGTGTCCTATCCACTCTACCACTGGTCAGCCAGTATAAAGGAGATGAGAATGTTTAAACTAAAAAAAGTTCTCTTGCTTCCCCAAAACAGGAGTAAATAGACCTTTCCTTCAAGAATGGACTAAGAATAAGGTTGTCAGGAGTCATCATGGTGAGCAATGGTGCAGCAAAGTTGAAAAATACGAAGTTATCAAATGGCATTTCGTAATCGGATAGTTGATTACCAGTTTAAACTATAAGCGTTCTCTACTAGCAGTTTTCGTCGGGCCATCATCGACCGGCTACGTGGCCGGTGGTAACCCGAGCAAAATTGCTAGAAGGGTTGATTAAAAAATGATTTTGTGAAAATTGTGAAATAATTTTCTGCTGATTACTTGAGAATGACTAAAGCGAATTAAATGAAATCTTGCTACGCGGTAGGTGTTTACTTAATTTAAAATACTGGCACCGAAATTAGTAAAAATGGTATGACATAAACTGTTAATATATATTTTTGCGCACCACGTAAAACCATCTAACTGTAATTAAACCAAACGTTTCAAGTGTTAAATAGCTGCCCGGGTCGGTGGTGACTAGAAAATCACTGTACCACACTATGGGTCCACGAGTCCATTGTGCCACACCACGGGGGTTATGGTAAAATGGGCAATGTAGTAGGCGAAGTTAACTCCGCCTATTGGGAACTTTTAAAAACCTTGTTTCAATATTTTACAATTTCACGCATAATATTCTTATTAACACAATTTGTGAGCTAAATACATGGATTACAAGTAGCATTATTACACGTTATATTCTTTTCATGTAACCATTTGCACATAAAATCTTAGGTTACATTTCAACATTTAAAATGTACTCCCACATCAGTTAAAAAATAACCCCAAACACCTAGTTCTTAAAAGGGTTAAGATTGCAATAATCCAAAACACCCAGTTCTTAAAGTGTTAAGATCGCATTTGCTATCATGGGTTCCTGTGCAATTCTGAATCCCTATGATGTGCCCTATCTCCCCTTAAAGTTTGTACCACCAATTTTGAAACTAATGGTATGTAAAAAACCAAAAACCTTTTTGGATTCTCAAATTCTTTTCAATTTCCTTTAAAATTACTAAAAAGCAAATTCATTTTATTTCAAAGATCGAAGGATTTGTGAGTAACCTAAAAGCAAAAGTAGGCAATTGATAGACAGTCCCTCCTCATCTCTAGTCTCGATGGAACCTGAAATTCGTAACATAGACCTGGGATTCCTGTGCCCAGATAACTGGATGAGCCAATAAATGCAAGTGCCATAGGTCCTGTTACAGGACATGGAGATTATTAAAGCTCGAATGCGATTTGGAGAGCGAGCTTCATGAGGCCTCTATTGCCAGCGCCGAAACTTCTAACTGTGTTAATATCAATAATTTTATGTAAAAGGCATCATCGTTCTTTATTTAACGAAAAGACACCATCAGACCGAGACAAAGGGCTATACGACTAGCCGCCCGGTCGCTATTCAGCGTCAACTACAAGTAGTGCCCCTCTCCTTTCTAAGCTTTTGGAACTGTCCGTCAACTAAGTTAATTCGTAACACTACCGTGGCATGTTACATTCATATAAACAAACAAACAAAAAAAAGAAAGAAAACAAACCACTAATTTTGCGGAAAATAAAAGGTTTTTTCTATTGACAATATTACTCAGTACGTTTTATTATTCTAACCCATAGTCTTTTTTACAATACTAGGAAGATACACTACTTTGCCTCCTATATACCTTTGCTAGTATACTTATTCCATTACTTTACAGTACTACAATGCAAACAAAAGTTCACACTTTTCAAAGGCTTGAGAAATACATAAACGTTTATTCAGCTAGTACGCTATATAAACATAACTGCATACAATTTTGAAAAAATTTCCTTTGATATACAAAAACTTCTTTTGTGCTACATTTGACAGATGTACTAGGTAGGATTACAAAAATGCCCATTATATTCACATCCTCCTTTCTCTCCCCTCACACACATACAAATAAATAAAAATTAAAATTTAGATATGTAAAACAGAGTTGCCAACAGCTCCGGAGCATAAGCAACCACTTTTTGTAAACAGTAATATTTAAAAAGAATTTCTCGAAATTAAAAGCAGCCCCGTCATTCAACATCGAAGTTTTACTGTAACTTAACACCAAAATTTCTGTTAAAAAAAGTAGTCAATTGTTATCCGGACAGTTGGGAACTCCGATGTAAAAGTAGCATTTAAATATGTGCAGACGTGCGATAATGTAAAAGTACAGTGGTTTCGAAGTCAAAATTCCTTACCGACATTCATATTTATCTGGCTTAAAACTCCATGGAGATTTGCATGAATAAGTAACGTAAATAAGAACAAGGATACTGCTTTCTGTCCGGAGATCGCCATAATGTCTTTACTTTAGCTGAAAAAAGATGATTATTTTATTACTCAATTATTCAAAATTTGGAATGCATTGATCGATTGTCAGATAAAATAACTAAATGTTTATTTTATCATTAACATAATTAAGAAAGAATATTCGATAAAAGACTGAAAAATAAAATTTCAAATTCTTTTTAGATTGTATTGAATTTAATGATTCAGTAAATGAATTTTCAAGAATATTTGAGTGTCCTACGAACGTGTAATTTTAAGTCGTGCTTGCCTGGTTGACAGGCGTGGTAATCTGGATCAAAGGACTCAGATTTGTATTCGGGTAACCAAAGACCACCGTGTACGTACCGGGAACGTGCACGTTAAATCTGTGGGGCCTCATGCCTTCTCTCTGAGTAGATCGGTAGGTAAGAGAGATGCGGTCTTGAGAATGACCCCTTTATAGTTAAACTCTTAAATGTGGGGTCACCTCAGAAAGGTATGAAGTCATAAACCGTTAAAATGGTTCCCTTCTATAGGTAACGACAACATGCAAATTTAATATCAAATAAAACACAACTACATGCAGATTGAAACTTTATTTCTATGAGAATTAATTTTAAGACTTAATATTTAACTACTTAAAATTTAATCGAATTTTGATAACCTGTAGTATAAAGAATCCGTCTTTTTTCAAAAGTTTTCAAAATATTAATTGGATAGTTGATGGCAGGAGTCGCAGTCGATCTACTTAAATGGCATTAAAATACTTTAATATTTTAAGTAATTAATAGGCTTAATCTTAAAATATGAATGAGAATTCAACATATTTCAACAGAATTAACACATCTTAGAATAATTCTATTTTTAAAAGTAGGAATTTAAAACCAAGATCACTGCTCTTTCCTGGGGTGGTTTCAAAATTTGACTCAATGCTGCCACCAACTATATTTTCCATGCTGAATTTTGAATGAAAAAATATTTGTAACATATTAAGCTTCATGTCTAGAGAGTTTCTCTAGCCACATTCAGAATTTCTAACCTTTACGAAATGTAATTATCAACCTTTTTACAGTAGAAAATTTATTAAATATGTTATCAAAATAGAAACCAACTTTTAGAATAGAAACTTTTTATTAAAAATGCAGAGTTTTTACTGTAAAAAGAACCATGCATAATAAAATCTCTATGACTCACATATACTCTAACGGTGCCATAGATCTTAAATAATAATTTCTTTTTCTGTTCTATCACAATTTCGGATGCAATGTAATAGTTTTCATGCCAGTTAGACGTTTACAAAATAAATATATTTACTCTCTGAATTTCTACTGACGGAATCTAACGCATCCTTATGTAAGATTCTTAAATTAAAAAAAAAACCAATTCTTGACGTCCCGCACTTGTAAGATGTTTTTTAAGTCTATGCGTGTATGTTTGGATAAATTAAAGTATGGGATCAGAAAAGCGATCTGTGAAAATTTTGATTAAAAATCCCTACAAATCTATAACAAAATTTTTAAATTTTAGAAGATAAAAATATTTCTCAATTGAATATATGTTAGTTGAACGTTGTTTATTATATTAATTTATTAGAAGTTGTCAAACATAAAAACAATACCTGAAGAAGACAATGTTTACTTTGATTATTTAAAAAAAATCTGATTCTAAGGATGTTACGCTAATCATTCATCACTGTTTTTACTTCATTCATTCATTCATTATATATATATATATATATATATATATATATATATATATATATATAATGAATTTTTATATTTTTTTCACTTTATCAATGGATTATCTTGGGATTTCACTTTACGTAAGTAAGCTTTTATATATTATATATATATATATATATATATATATATATTATTTATTGTTTTAACTTTTTACTTCATTATACACATCTTACTTGTTTTATTTCTTAAAAATCATGAAAAGCATAAAACAATTTTAAATATGTTTTATTAGTAGAAATTAACGTTATTATTATTCAAAATAAATGATACCTTCAAATAGCACGGCAAAAGTCCACATATTTTCCCCGAAAGCATTTCTAACGGACCCAATGCAAAATCAAAGGAAATGTAAGAAAATATAAAAAGTTATAAAAATATGCTATTACTATACGATTGAGACGGTCCAGATGATTGGTCTTTTGTCTCCAGTACAACGCACTTCCTCCAACTTCATTTGATAAAAGTTAATAAAATCTTTAGTTAAATGTTATTATGTTGCTTTAAAAAATTAACAACATAAGTTTAAATATCCAATAAAAAATCACTTAAAAACCGTTCCTACATACATTAAACATTAGAAAACAGCCTCTAAATAATGATTCAAATGAATCTGCTAACAGTCTGCTATTTCAAAAACGAGATCGACGGGTTAAATCTCTTAACTATCAGTTGTTTCTGTGAAACCACTTTTAGTTCTAGCATTTTCCCTATGAGTAGCTAAAATGCATAAGCACGGGACAATTTATCGATTCAGACTTTATAAATTTCGATTCCAGACTTTATAAATTCGATTCCAGACATCGATTCCAGACTTTATAAATTTTATATCCACGAAGTGCTGAAGATGTAATGTATAAATCATTTAATATTTTCATACATATTTTAGGGGAAAGTTTTTATCATTCCAAAATTAAAGCCGGGATTTAATTTATCACTTTAAGCACCTCCAAAATTGTGATGAAACTTGTTACGATTCCATTACCAATTCTTTTTTTCTGGGAATAATAAAATAAGTACTTTAATAAAACCACTGCAGGGTGAATATATGTGGGAATTAAGGTGAAAAAAAACCTAAATAAACTGCCAGAGGGAAAACTGTTTTCCATAAATATAAAAGGATACTTTTTACGGAGTATTTTTGGAGGGACTTATTCCATTGGATCATGAGTCGATCTGACTTTTTAAATTTGTAGGTCCTAGAGACATCATGAAATTAATTGTTTGAGGTCTCTTGCTAACATTTTTGGGTCCTTTTTACCGTGGCTATAATGCGATCCTTGAGGGTGATTTAAAAATGCCCACGAGACATATATGTCCAGGTGTTAGCCACAGTTCAACGTCCGAGTGGATAAGACACTAAACATTGGGAGATGGCTGAATTTTGCAGGTCCAGGGTTCTGACTTCTCGCAGCTAACGACGCGTGGCTGTCGATATAACAATTGGAAGTGTTGGGCGGTTTTCTCAAGATGCAATGTGAATGCACGTTAGAACCACTTAAAGTATCCTCTTCCCAAGGCATCCTCACCTAAGGCAGATTGTCCTCATGTCGCTTTGCCTTAGCCAAAACCAAACCAAACAGCTAAAATAAAGAGGCAAAATTTCCTTTAATTAATGCTTAGGCTACTGTGGCCCTCTCAATTCGTGTACTTAGAACCCCTATGTCTTTTGTCAAACCTTGGAATGCTGGAACAAATGGCACACGAAATACAATAATCGATATAGGAAAAATGGATTCATTGTCAAATGCTGTAAAAATGCAGCAGTTCGTGCTTATATGTATTTTCGAACTGGATTAATACATGGACGTGGGGAAAAAAAGAAACAGTACCTCGTATGCGCGTATAACATCAGATTTTTGATATATATTTATAAAAAGCTTTTATTGATGCTTTTTCTCCTCCTCTCGATGAAATGAGCAACTTTAAAACAACAAATCATTTACGCATATCAAAATTTTGACATTATCTGGCAACGTTACTCACTCTCATAATATTCGGTATTGAAATTATTTAAATGCTGGTGTTTTTCAAAAAGTATTAAAAATAACGCGTTTCCGATCCAAAGTTTTCTGTCCTTTATGTGCTTAATTTATTCAATAGCAGCCTACAATTCTATCTTAATTGATCACTGGAGAATACGTTTTGAGTTTATTTAAAAAAATTCCATCATAAAGGAACATTGAAAGTAAATACATATGGGTCATTCTCAAACAGTGTTACAAAGTCATGTCCCTTTTTATCAATAATATATATATATTGTTACTGATACATAGATAAATCTTTGTGTTCTTGTATATTAATAAAATCAAGTGTCAGGAGTACAATAAACTAACATTTGTAAAATTACAATCCTTCTCTTGTTCTTTTTAATGAAGGTGAAATGTATTATCTGGTAACAGAGTGGACATTTACTTAATTGTTAATTTTTTGAACGTATATATTAACTGACATGTTAGAAGACATTTTTGGTATTTGTTACATGACAAATAACATGAGTAATAATAGAGCTGTCAACTGATATAATTAATCACTGACGGATTTAATTAACCACTTTTTACATACAGTAATTAAAAAAATTTTTTTTCGTTAGCTTCTAAATTGTGCCATAATTTAAGACAAAAATTTCTGTTTTAATAAAGTGATTAACTGCATTACGGAGCAGTTGGCAACTTCAGTAATAACAGGGACCTTTATAGTGACATCAACTTTTATTTTCTAAAATTTAAAGTCTGGTAACAGACGGGATATCTGTCATCTTTCGTAAACTAATGTTGTTGTTATTGTGGGATTAAGGCCAATTATCTACACGAGGGATCTAGGCCTGTGGGTGGGGGGGGGGGCTCCGTGGGGTTCTTTCTAAGGGGTCCTAACCCGTATTTATGCTAAGTTTCGGAGAAAACCGCTGAAAACTCCGAACGGTTAGGTTGGCGGACGCGACTTGGCTCCGAACCAGGCACCTTCCGTCTTCCAGTTGAGTGTGCAATGCACTATGTCGCTGGTGGGGCCCTTTTTCGTAAACTAAAAATTCAGCTTTGCTATTCACAGTGTGAGAACTGTGATAGTTCTGTTAAATTTAGCTAAACGAAATATTTATCTAGCCAGCAATAATTAAAACTTCCAGAAATATTTTCTTTATACTTGTTTAGAAAGGAAATTGCAACATTTTTTGAGATGAATCCGCATCGTCCCTTCAAATCACGGAGTGGAGTACACAAGTTTCGAAATTGTCCTTCCACAGTCAATCTATTGGAGTTCGCGAAAGTAATTATCTAGATTTTTTATGAATGCAATTTAGGAAAAATATTTTAAAACATTTGTTTGCTTTTTTTGAAAGAGGTTAAGGGGGATTACAAATACTGACATTTCGTAAGCTATTAAAATGAGAGAAAAGGCGCAAGTTGATATTTTCTATTCCTAACGCTCTTTTCTAACTGTGTAACATATATTTATGTAGTACAAAATAAAAATTAAAAAATGTCCCACATGTGCCTTTAAGAGGAGTGGTTGAATCCGGAAGCGTTCTTATGCTTTCATATAGCAAAACATTAATAAGTGAATAATTTCTTGTAGCAAGAGAACTATTTTGTGGCTTTGAAGGTTTTTATGATTTTTTTATGTTGAAAGTTCTTGCTTAAAAAAGTGGTTAAAAGTGGTTTCGTAATAGCCGAAGAGTATGCCTCTGATACAATTTTTTTAAATGAAAATATACATATAATAACTCAAACTTGACATATAATTTTGAATAAAAATTTAAATGACCATAGAAGACTATTAAATAAGTCCAGATTAGTCTAAGTTTTTTCGAAATCGATATATGTTTTCTAAAATACATCTTATAAGTGTGAGTCATGTATAAATGTTGAAAAGTTTTATGATACAAACTTTAAGTTCTACATCTGACCACATTTAAATTTAATTTTTTTAAAATATATTTATTTTGTAGCGCTGTTTCTTTAATTCGTACTTTAATACGGCAATGTTTGCAATTCAGAGATCGTCCGTTTCAGAGCATTTGATCTAATTTTTTATTTTATGCAAATATTAAATTTTCCTTGGCTATTGAATACGTTTTCTAAAGTAAATTTTTGAAATCTGAATGCGTGAGCACATCAGTGTTAAAGGTAACTTTAAAATATATAAAAATACAAGATTTTGTACACATTTTAACATAGAAACGAAAACAATATATGCAACAATCCCTGCAAAAGACTTGTTCCCAGTGTCTTTGTAAACTCAGCACAAAAACTCATTATCTTTTAAAAGCTTTGCTGCTGCACACACAAAAGGCTTGATAAGCATGCTTTACTAATAAAGGCAAGTGTTCGAGTTAAACATTTCTTTGCGTGTGAAGGTCTCCCCAATAGGCGTGGAAAGGTTATTTATGAAGCAATGCCAATAAGTATATGACAATAGTCTTAAAAGAAAATCAATTTTCATGAGAATTAATCGTTAATCGTTAAGTGTGAATAAAAAATAGTTACTTGTTAAGCAATCTCTTGGTACACGCGTATAATAGATAGGCATTTTCGTTTGAAAAGTCTTGTTTGATAATACTTCCCATCCTGCAAATATTTAATGAACAACTCTAGTAAATAGATTTAAACATGCAATTCAGAGTTGAGACTTAAAGGACATTTGGAACTCAAGTGCATATACTTTAATTACCAGGAAACAAGTTTACGTCTAACTTGAAGGAACGTGATATTTGCATGAATTTGTAACAAATAAACTGATTTATATTCAAAAATAATGTATCAATATTTTTGTAATTTGCTATTATACAGTAAATTATACATTGCATTCCTACAAACATAGGACTTATTAAAATGCACGGGATAACGAATGCCAGTAAAATGTAAAAAATGGAGAAAACTGTTGCGCCTGAAAGAGAGCTTTACTGCCTTCTGAACTGGCAGACGGATCGTGCATGGTTCAAAACCAGGTAGCATCCCCCGACCTAACCATTCGGAGTTTTCCGTGGTTTCCTACGAAACAGCGTAAATACGGGTCAGGACCCTTAAGAAAGACCCACATGGAGGGCACCCAGCCCCTCGGTTTGGAGCCTACGTGTAGCTAATTGGCTGTAATCCCACAACACAACACAAAACACAACATGCTAACTACAGCTACACTAGAAGTCAATTTATAACGATGACAAAAGTAATATTGTGGAAAACTGATATGCACATTTTTAATGACATCAAAAGCTATTTAAATGTGATAGTATGATGTTGTGAAAAAATCTGAGTGAATTAAGTAAAATGCTTATCGTATTGTAACAACACATTCCAAGCTCTATGGCTTCTTTCAGACAATACTTTCACCATATTCGGCAAGCGTTCACGGAATATAACTAACCTCTTTTTGCAAGCAGCATTTTTCTGTAGGATATAACAAAATCTGGCATTTGTCGGCAACAGCCTCCAATGGCCTAGGTGTTCCATGAAATAAAAATTTTGTCATGCCATGTTGTCGGCAATAGTGTACCAGAAAAACAATTAAAAATGATTTTGCGGAAAGTGTGATTATATTCCATAACGTTAGCAGGGATAGCTCTGGCAGATTTCTTTTTTAAAAGAACACTCATTTCTGAGCTTTCGATAATAGTAATATACATTCCATTTTTTAAAAATTTGATGTCTTTATAAGCTTCACGAACATTTTTAATTTTATAACAAGTATTTAGTTTACTATGCTACTGAAACTTTTGCCGTTTAAAAAAATGTACCTTTGAGTAGTGTATGAGCACCGAACTCAGTTGTACAAATAAATTTGTTAATTTGTTTAATACTCCTGAAACATTTCCTACAGTGTAATTCAGAGTTATGGGATATGAGCACGTGAATCTACTCTTACTCACTGAATATGTTGCAGGTAATTTTTTTAATTAAATTGGTAAAAGATAAAAAAGAAAATATGAAAATTGTTTGTGTTTCTAATAAATCACTTTACTTTAAATCCAGTGTAAAAGTTTACGAGAAAAGGATGCATTATTTTTGGATCCCTTTAAACTAACAAAATTTTATTTGATGGCTACTAACACATTTTATTAATCTTACAGAACTAATGGTCAACATGTAAAACATAATTTTAGGCTTTCATGAAATCTAATTATTTTTACCAATATGTAGTAAAGAGAAGAAGAAAATGTTCAAGCGTCAGTTTTATTAATGTTAATACATTTATCATAAATTACGTTAGCTTGCTCAGGACGAACTAAGTGTTCCAAGGACCCCTTTAAATTGTACTTAGAAACATTTTTAAAGTGTAGCTAATAGCGACGACTAATACCATTTTAATGTTTCATTGATGGAAAAAATGCTATACTCGCAAAGTTGCTAATCTTAATAGAATATTTTTTTCCCTAATGGCCGGCCTCTGTCTTGGAGTCTTTGGCCACAACAGGCCGGAATTGTTGGACTCTTTATTATGGGGGCACCTAGTAGGTGGACCAACGTCGCCTCCTATGAAGGGACGGACATGACAACCACGCCCAGTCGGGGATCGAACACCGGCGGCCAGGAAATTGAGCCCGAAACCGGAGTACGGTACTTTACCCACCATACAACTTGGTCGGCTCATAACGGAATATAATTTTCCACTTTTTCCAAACAGTATTAGTATAAAACAGTTTTTGAAGGGTTCGTTGATTCACGCACGCGATTCATAGATTATCTGAATTCTAATAAGTAAATTGCTGTATACAGAAGGTTGTGATCTTTGTACCATTGTGGTTGGTAACTCTGTACACATCGTACCGAGCTACATATATGGCTGTTTTAATAGTTTACTGATAGTTACTTTAAACATAATGTACATACATATAGGTACCTTTATTTATTCAGCGGTGTTAGGGCCACAGTGCAAATCTTTTTCACTCAGTACTTAGAGATAGTAACAAGATTAACATTTTTAGAAAAATATAATTCTTAGAAAAAGTAACTTTTCGTTATAATAATATTTATATATGTTTGTCGGTATAAACACAGTTAGAAACAATAAACTTATTATCTTAAATATTATGTACACAAAAAATGCTAGTTAAAATGTTTCGTAATATTTAAATCTTGTATCATTTATACATTAAAAACATTCTTGGTACTGATGCTAACATGCTATTGCTTGAAAAAAGTAAACTAACTGAATACGTTGAAAACAAAGGGAAAAATTATTGTCTCAGCTAAAATTACGACAGTGAAAATGTCTGCGTTATACAAACATGTTTTTTATTTTTATATTTTCTAAAATGCAAATTCTGTTTTGACATCGAAAGTTAAATACGAATGAAGAGAGAACTAATGTCAAGCCAAAACATTTCAAATTCATGTACGCATGATTTTAAAAGTTGTATTTGAGGAATACACGTACTCCCATACTTCTGTGACATGGTATTTTACATAAAAAATCTAGTTGAAGTTTATTTTAAAACTCGCTTTTGTGTAAACTGAAACTTAAGCAGATTTATTAATAAACTAAATGACACAGTTTAAAAAAAATCAGAATGTAAAGAATCTTTGAAAAGTTTGAAAGCTATTTTTAAAAAGTTGATATATTCGTGCTTTCTAACATTTTTAAATTTTATAATGATATTTAATTTTTTAACGCATGCATTTGTTGCTGAGAAATAACAAATATACAGGCCATATCGCTTTATTAAAAAAATCATGTCTTAATTGTTACTCACTACGACTAACATACAATTTCTTATACACATATTAAAAGTACAATGCTGATGGGTTTTAGAAGTCGTAGTTTCAATCTCATTTAGTTGCGATATTATTTATGTTGTATCTAATTTAGTATAAATGTAAGAATAGGGATCCAATTTATATAATTGTAGATGTAAACGTATCTGCAGAAGTGAAGGTAAAAGAACTTTGTTCATGAATTTATGGCTAAAAGGGCTAATAGAATTTAAACAATATTTTTTACAAAGTATAAATATGCTTTCTTTTTTACTATTCTTGAGAAATATAATTCAATACCTAAAAATATAAATCATTTTCAATAATATATGCACAGATTACTACAGTAACAAAAAATTGTCGTTTTTTACTGCAGTAAATTTTAGAGTAATTACAAGTTACTCTAAATTATTTAAATTTCACACACACACGCGAAAACACTATGTAAGATATTTTAATATGATTGAGTTATCAGAATGAGAAACATATACCCTATTTGTGTGTATTTTTCGGGCAAATTCATTTAAATCACCAATTTTTATTATATGTGACTAGCTAAGTAATGCGATATGTATGACCTATATGAAATTTAATAGAAGGGATTTTTGTTCCTGTTCTATGCAAAAGGAAAAAATAATAAAAGTAAATGACCTGTTATAATATTATCAAATAGAAAAAAGGAATATTCTTGAAACTTCAAGGTTTCGTTTTCTAACATATAAATCTAATTTTCAAATTCTCTCTACACATTGATAACTGAAAAAGAGTTTTATACTAAAACTAAATGGCAATTGAAATTTATTCTTTTAAACATTTTACGAAAACAAAAAAATGCAGTCATCACATGATGTTTGAAATATTTGAAAAAGAAACTATTTATATTAAACATTCGACGAACTCAGAACGCTTTTTCAAAAACTATATTATATACTGTTATAAAGAGTAAATCTATATATTTCATGCAACTTTCAGGAAAAAAAAAACATGAAATCTGAATTTGCCTTAAAAAATGGGTTGACGAGTCATTTTGCAAAATACTGCATTCAAAAAGATTTTTCTCCCCTTTTCATATCACTTATAGCTTGACCGTTTATAAAGTGTGCATTTTACAGCTTGTGATAAGTCGTTAGTAAGTTTTGACGGTGTCTAGTTCCATTGGATTCATTCAAAAGATTTTGAAATTTAGCAACACTTCTCTAAAAAGAACAGCCTTATGAATGCATGTATATTCTTCACATGCATAGTCCTCATAAAAAAATATTCAACCCTTATTATGCTAATTAAAAGTTAATCGATATCTTAAAAGAAATTATTCTCTTTTGTGTGGTCTTAAAATATTTCATTTTCTTACTTTTACCCCTGGGAACGATTTAAGGGTTTTGCGTAGAAAACCATAATAAATATAGTTAGCTTCATTTAGTTTTTTTTTTTTAATGTAATGATCAGATTGAATCGAATGCAGTTAGTAATATAAAATAGCGAAATAAAATCGCACGAGGGGAACACTGTAATAGAGTTGCCAACTGTTCCAGAATATTATTAACCACTTTTTTTTAAACAGCAATTTTCCGTTTAAATTATGGCAAAAATGATGAACGGAATGTATGGGCTAATTGTAATCTCGAAAGAAAAAAAAAATACAGTGCGTAAGAAGTGGTTAATTGTATTAAGGTGCAGTTGGCAACTCTACTGTGACGTAAAAATAATGAAAATGGCGAAAAAGAAAGTAATGAAAAACAGTTGTAAAACATATTCAATTGGCCGTTTCCTAGAAATAACTGATTAAATTAAAAGTTGCAGAGAAAAGTAAAGGGAATGTTTAATCTTCTAAGCTATTACTCTTCAATGTGGAGTTTTTCTTACAGTACTTACAGTGTCATAAAAATCTTCAGCAGTATTTCTTAATTAACTAATAACCTTTTTTAGAAAGATATGTATTAAAAATACCCTGATTTACTCAAATTACATATTAACAGGATTTTATGGGAAATAAAATTTACTTGTGAAACAAGATTAATAAATGTGATAGTGCTTGTGAATCTTTTCAAGCATCTGTACAAATAATAAGTTTTGTTGTCAGGAGGAGTATAGCTGCGGAATATAATTAACCACCTTTTCAAAACAACAATTTTCGACTTACAATATCGCAAAATTTACGCCCAAGGCGCCTGAGCTGGTTAGTATTTTGAAAAAATACTAAATAAATATACTGTTTACAAAAAGTGGTTAATTATATTCCGTAGTAGTTGGCATCTATGGGAAGAGCTGCAAGCGTGTGCCAAAACTTGAATACAACGCATTAAGTTATCTTTTATGTTTCAAAACGTAAGACACTGGTTTCATGAATAAAATGCACGAAAACTTTAAAATAATACATTAAAGGTGTTGAAGAGAATAGTAATTCTCAGTAGGCCGTGCACTGAAAAAAAAGGATGGGTACAGAACTGTTTAAGTGATCGAAAGCAAGTCTAACTATAAAATTTCTTATTTAAAAAAATGTAATATAAAAATATTACTGCAATTACAAAATTAAAAATGAGCATCAATATAAACAAAACAAGGTGTAAGAAAATTTTAAGAAATTCTAAATATCTTTGAACAACTACACTAAACGTGATTTTAAATTTAAATTTTCATCAAATTATAAAATTCTGTTGTTTTTAAGCGCACTTGTCCCCAAATTTATAAGAAAACTTTATGAAAGTATTTGCACAAAACAAAATTGAAAATGCTTACATTAAATTTGAAAATAATGCAATTTAATAATAATGTTATTTAATTTAGATGCGCGAAGTAATGAGCGTGTTCAGTAATAAATTAGTAATAGTTTATTTCAGCATATGTTCTGATATTTTTTTGACACAGTAAAAAAGAATGTTATTTAAAATAATAAAGTAATTTTTAAATTAGAGAACATATTTGTTGTAAAGATATAAGTTCACAGAACTAACTGATAATGTCTGCTAATTCTGCTATTTTTATTTAAAATGGGCGATTAATTATACGTCATTAATATCGCACAATTATATATAAAATAATACAGATAGCAGAGAGTTGTGTTACATATAATATATATTATATTTATTTCTTGATTACACATAAAAACAAACTAAAGTTCTCTATCAGATGGCTAATTTGAAATTAAATAAGCGTGGATTTAGCTAAGCGTTCAAATAAGAATGCATCAACACACATGTTGAATTATTTCGGAAAATTTCGCTTCTTATTCCGAAAATCCTAACATTCTGCATAACTAAACAAACTAGTACTTACACGAGGATTCATTACAGCATATGATCACTACATCGAAAGATGAAGCGCTTACCTTCATCTGAATATTTTTCGATGTTTTCAGCGATAATAGTCTGAAGAAGCGGTCAATAAAATGCGCGTGTTATTGAGAACATACTCGTGAGAATTCGGCAAGTCAAACAGCTCGCTTTTTCTGTCATTTGATATATCAATCAATATATCGTTTTTGTTGGAGCAAAACGACTCCTACTCGAGCATGTGTTTTTCTGACTACTTAAGCGACAGCGCATTTTTATACACTTATTCATTTGGTTAATACCCTTTTTCTTTTTTTTTTTTTTTACAAGGTAAACAGAATATCGGGTTATTCCATAGTAACTGACGTAACATTTGTAGCTGAAAATAAAAATGATCTTTTTGATTAATACTTAAAATTAAGATAACTTTTTCAGCTTTGTATTATAGCACAGCTGCCAACTGCACCGGAATACCACTTTGTAAAAGCAGGAATCCTCGGATTAGAATTTAGTAAAATTTTTAAACTAAGCCGGTAAGGTGTTATCGCTTTTGAAAAAGATGTTTAAAAGTATGTACTTTTAACAAAAGTTGGTTGTATTCCGGAGCAGTTGGTAGTTATGACTATAAGATCATCATAGGGGCCAAGTATTACGGAATATAATGAACCACTTTTTTGTTATCGTAAATTCTTTCAATATTGTTGCAAAATAATAACCAGACAACGCTTTTAACTCAGAAATGTTGCTATATCTTAAAAAAATTACCGTTCACAAAAAGTAGTTAATTATTTCGTAATCCCTGGCACCTAATAGATCAGAAATAAGGAAATAACAGTTTAATCGTGAATTTTAGTAAAATACTTGTTTTTTGTTTACTTTAGCCATAGCTGCCAGTTATTTCGAAATATAATTAACCACTTATTGTAAACAGTAATTTTTTTCTCTCGTGCGTCCAGTGCGATAATTTTGCTGTATAAATCAGTAGTAGTTGGCAGCTATAGGTGATTAGCGTAACATTTTAGATGCACAGCTGACGACTGTTCCGATTTTATCGGAACATTTCCCACCTGTAAATTTTACTTAGCTATTTAAGCTTAAAATAAGTCCAAATACTTAATTTAAGATGAAACATTTCAAAATTAGTGGGAACAATGTTCCCATTAAATCGGAATGGTTGGCAGATGTGTACGGCGTACCTGAGATAACATTGAAACTACCAAGCGTTACGTTAGTCACAGATGTTAAATAACCAAAATTACCACACTTAATTGTCGAAGCCTAAACTGCTGTTTATTTATGATCTTATCATGCATGCTGTAAATCTGAAAAAATAAGAATACAATTTAAATAAACAGCATTAAAAAGCATTTTCATATTTAGATTTTTTATTGTCATGGAAAGGCCTTATCTGTAACAAGATATCACATAGAAAAAGTTTTAATAGATAGGCAATTGAAGACTTGTCAGTAGCATTACCTAGAACAGTTGAATATATTGGAGCAATGTTTATATTTATTACTTTTGCTTTGTAAGCATTTACATATGTTAGTACAATCTGTTTGTAACTGTAAGAATAAACTATGTTCATTACATGGTTATCCCCCCATCCAAAAAAATAGTGTCCGATATCACTGTAGGTCAAATCAGGAACTAAAATACAAGTTGTCCAAAAAATATTGTAAAACACTTTAATTCTTTATAAATTAGAGATAAATGGGCACTGTAAATTGAAAGAAATGTTCAAAATAAGGTATGAGAAAATATTACATTAAGAAAAACTACTCTTGTTAATATTCAAAAAGTGACGCTTTTTGAATTTGTATTGGACCCTCGTATACGTTAGGTGATGTGCAAAATTTGGGAATTCTATCCTTAAAAGTATTAGAAATTTGAAGATGAACATACGCTGACTTAAACCTCCTTCAATGGCTGTCGAAGGGATAAAATTACGTCAGATGATCGGGTTTCAGTTATGTGTTTTTCTACTGTAGCATTAAACGTTTACTTTCAAATTCATGTATAGTTCCTGATCATCTTTGAATAAAGATATACCTGCGAAGTTCTGTGACGAAAGGCTGAAATTTTGTAGATCATCTCATTAGTGTATCGGGCACATCTTACTATTTGGGAATTTTTTGTACGGAGGTTAGGGTGTCTCGGAGAATACGAATGTCTGAAAATGTTTGCTCCCCGGGATTTTTCTGGTTCCTTTTGGTGTGAAATTACAGCGTGTGAAATTTGAAGTCTCTAGGTCATTGTTTGAGTTCGCCTGTAAGGCCTTAAAGTTTTTTAAAAAATGCGAAAAACGTAAGTTTTGTAATAATTTAAAAAGTTTTATAAACATGTTACTCCAACTTAAGTAAATAGTTTTTTACTCGTAATAATTTAAAAAAATTATCGATGTATAAAAATGTAGTGCATATCAAGTGCAATCACAACAAGAAACAATTAATTTACGCGGAAATTGAAGAGAAACAAGCGATACTACTATGCATTTAAATTAGTCTCCAAACGTTTTTGACCGCGTACTTTTTGTGATTACTTTATGAAAATAATCATAAAATGTATCCCTAATTATATATATTGTATGTGTGTGTGCTTTGTGTTGTGTTCATGTCATGACAACGAAGGTGAGGGTGACAGTGACATTAATGAACAGGATGAAGGTTCAACAAATTATGAAAGTGTTCGAGACACAGGCTTTTCTGTCCCTTCAGTACCATTTCATAAACCTAATGGAGTTACTATTAAACTCACGAAAAACTTTTTCAAGAGTCCAAAAATATCTCCAGTGGCTGATCGTCTAGAACTTTCAGATGGGAATAATACCGTAAGCGGGTGTCGGTTGAGTTGGCGACTTTTTTTTTTGTCGCCAACGTCTAACCTTGGCGACTTGTTTTTCGCGCCAGACAAAACATAAACATAAGTAGACACATACGGAAAAATATAAACCCAAAACTACAATATACTTATCTAAACACATTAAAACATTAGTAGACATATTTCAAATGCAATTATAAACAAAATGTACATAAACAAAGCACTAGCTCTGGGCACGTTAAAAAATAAATAAACCATAACCTTCAAATTATGCAAAATGCTAAAATATGTTTCTGCACATAATTAATTATACAGCGAAATTTCCCTTAAAACGTTAAAATAACAGTCTTAAATTAATAGAAAAACACTCAAATAAACCGACTACCCCCCCCCCCCACCACACACACACAAACAACTCAAAAATACTTATTTACTGTATCATATTTAACCTGAATAGTGCACGTCATTTCAAGAAAAACACTGCAAATATTTTTATAAAATGTTACAAACACTCTTTATAAATAACAGAAAACAACTATAATAAACCGACTTCTTCCTCCCCCACATGATTTTTGCAATTTAATATACCTTAAAAACACACAACATTTACACTATTAATCAGAATAGAATCAAATATAATCACAAACTCAAAAATCCTTACATATGTATTCATATTTAACCTAAATATTGTACGGGAATTCTGTAAATCGGAAGCAAACCCAGATAACAAAAAAAAAAAAAAAAAATAAATAAATAAAAAAAAAAAAAAATTAACCATCCCTGTTACAACCTTAAAAATTTTTATTTTTTCATCCCAATTCACAAAAAATAACATACCATACTAAAAACCTTACATAATTATAAAAACATAAGACCATAAATATTCTCAACTATACACCGGTGTACCGTAAAGCAAGGAATAAACATTTAAATAAATAAAAGCACCACATACCTCAAATTTTATTCATGAACGACGTCCATTCACCAAAAAATAATTCCATCAAAAGCATTGAAATAAGCATAACAACTGTACCTCAACATACGGTCGATTCATATTCTTCACAACTCACAACAAACATTTTCAAATTTTTGTCGAATTTCACTTGATAAAAAATTAGAAACAACTCAACGTATAAAGGAACAACTTTCATCATAGCTCTACACAAATTATCTACATTTAATATAAAAACAAGCAAAAATTCCACTTTTCAGAAATAACCATCTCTACTTATTATAAAAGAAGGTGTCTGTGTGTCTGTGTGTGTGTGTGTGTCTGTCGGCAGCGTTACGGACAAACGGCTACACCTAGAAACACCAAATTTGGTACTCGGGAAGATGTAAATATGTAGTTGTGCACCTCGAACCGATTTTTTCAAAATTCGACCTAGAATTTTTTTTACTTTATGTTTTATGCGATTTTTGGCATTTTTTCTCACCTAATTCGTAATAACGGCGGAAATTACGCTCGCAGCAAAACGGAATTTGTATCATCGGATAGAGGAGGAAATTTTCTTTTAAAAACAGTTTGTTCTGAATACGTAACATGATTTACCGATTTTTAGGAATTTTTTTACTAAGCATCTGCTTCGCGATTGTTTTTCGTAAAATAATTTTAAAACTGTCGCATCTTGAATTCTATTCGTCATAACTTTTAGATATTTTGACAAATCGTGAAACATTCTTTTCTCCCTCTTTTAAAATAAAAACGAAAAAATTATGTAAATTAGATGATTTTTTACGAATTTTAATGCAGCCTAATGTTTAGAATTTAATAGCATCAACGCGATCTTACGCCATTCATTACATTGCGATCACGGCACGAGAATTTATGTTCGGTTGTTGCCACAGAAAGGATTAGAAAAAAGGATTTTTTTCAACCAATCGAGTTTTTAAATGGGATATCAGAATTTCAATTCGCAAGTGAGGATCTATGAAGTCAAATGTTTTAAGATACGTAAAAATTACTCCATAATTTTAACTCATTTATTCCAGCTTTATTTTCAACACAGGGAGACGATATTTTGATTAAAATTTACTGCAGAAATGAACTAAGAAATTCACGATTATTATTATTAGAAGTGGTATTTTAATCCGGTGCTTATTTAAAAATTGAAATGTTTTCACGGCGCTGAAAATGTTCATTTTAAAAGTTACAAAGTTCGTTTCAAAGCGCGATATATTAAATTTTTTCTATTTACTATTTTTATTTTTGGCATTTAATTTAGCGCAGGTGTTGCCTAACATACGCATGCAGGTTGCGAGTATAATTTTATTTTAACGTTGAATTACGTTCCTCCATAAAGGTTACATAACGCAACGTTTTAATGATACCGTTTGAAAACAATTATGCGAAATATCGAAATTAACTCCCTCAACCCACCGGGGTATCCTTTACGGCAGTCAAACAGTGACGTCATAAATAAAAAAATGCGTGAAATTTGTAAACTCTGCAACTCTAACGCCCTGTCACAATTAAAGTGGGAATAAGTAGCTCCTCGAGATTACACAGTTTGATGTTTTTCAGGAGCCAGGACTATGGAGGATATAAAAGATATCGCTATATTAGATACATGGGTAGTTAAAATGGCACCCCTTGGATATTTTCACCCCACAGTAAGATGAAATGGTTTGCGGCGCTAAATACGCCCATCTTATAAAACTATCTATAAATTAAATATGTATGGAGAGTTTCCTTAATGGCAACCATTATGGGAAATGATTATTATTTATGCTAATGCGTAAATTGCAAAGAATCGCCACAGAATCAAAAGATCCCATTGAGGCCAAATAATCTAAGCTGTTTCTTTAAAGGGAGCCTTGAAGAGGGAGAAGCGAATATAGATAGTATTAATGTAAGTAATAGGTAGTATTATTAGATTTTTAAAGATAATATGAATAAATCGCAATGTACCACGTTAATAAATATTTCATGAAATTAAAAGTGTCCTGTTTCAACGGTTGTCTTACAACCAACTAAATGAAAAGTAATTCTAATTTGCGTTAATATATCCCGCAGTAATTTCAACAGAGGAGATTACTTGAACTTTTTTAAAAATGAAATTCTGTTTTGTCACATGCAGATATGATTTTAGTAGTAAAATATTTCCTTCTTCCCGTATGAAAAGCGGGTACGCAGCTATTTTAAAAACATCTCTTGAAAATAGCATAAATGAATTCAGAAGACCTCAAAACGTGTCAATACACCAAAATCTCGAAGTCGAATTTCTTCATGATTACAATACTTTCCTTATATGGTACATGTTCGGAAAGAGATAAATGGTGCTCCATTTCATGTAGTGTCTTAGGTATTTAATGCTACAACTTGAGCCTAAAAAACAGTATGATGTAGAAATAAGACCAGGTGCGTAGCCAGGAAATTTTTTCGGGGAGGGGATATGAGCCTGGAAATTTTTTCGAGGGGTATATGAACTTATATATGCATAAATAGACGGAATTTCATCACTAATCCAAAAATTTCGGGGGGGGATATATCCCGATATTCCCCCCTCTGGCTACGCCCCTCAATAAGACATTTTGAAAGCCAGGAGTTCTCTGCAAACCATTAAGCTTTCCACTTTTTTGATAGTGAATGACACTGACGTAGTTTTTTGAGTCATTATACTGCAATGATCAGGTTAGTACTCATGACACAAACTTTACATTAAGAGTCAAATAATTTTGCTCTTTTTTTTAAATTCCACATCACGAATAATTTCGAATTACACATGTAAGGAAAATTTTCGTTTCCTACCGTGCGAAGAACGGGCACGCAGCTAGTTATAAAATACAAAACTGCAGCAGACGACACAACTTCCATTCCCGGCTAATTCAAGTTCAGTTATTTTTCCAGTTAAACTCCTTAAAATTCCTTCAACCAATCATATAATTCCTTCAAACACACTAGTTTCTCATGACATCATAAAACAACACAGCTCCGCCGGAAGGGTTGCCGATTAGCTAATCTCGATTGGCAACGCTGTCAGGACTGTTTACAACATATAGTCAGCTTTGGCGACGCATCTTCCTTGGCGATGGACACCCGCTTACGGTATTATCCCCCACTAAACCAAAGAACTGTTATGATAGCGTTTATTGCAGTAGAAGGTGGAGCTAGTCTTGACGACTTAAGTAGGGAGACAGCTAGAACAGCTAGCAATATTCTCCGATCCAAGAGTGCGAGTAACTTTCCAGAAGACTTCAAATCTCCTAAATACCGTGTGCTGCATTAAAAACGGCAAAGTATTAAAAACTCAAAATGCAGACCCAGCAAACACACACAGGTTCTCTGAACGTCTATTAACGTTCAGATGACGTTTTCGGAACGTCTTCTGAACGTTAATAGACGTTCAGAGAACCTGTGTGTGTTTGCTGGGGAGTTTGACGATAGACTGGCTATCTCAATCTCGAGATACCGGAGTATATGGAGGGAAAGTTGTTAGGGGTGGCAAATAACATGATGGATCTGCTACTATACAAGCAGAAAGAGTTTTTCAATTGACTCAAGAATGGGGTGTATCAGAAAATATAATTGGCTTTCCTTTGACTCAACTGCATCAGATAGTGAATGGATAATTGGAACATGTGTAAGGCTAGAAACACTTTTGGAAAAGAAATTATTTTACCTCGCTTGTCGACACCATGTGTTTGAGTTAATTGAGTCTGCAGTGTCGAAGTCTATTTTCGAACAATCTATTAGTCCAGGTAATTTAGATTTTAAAGAGTTTCAATCCCAATAGGAAACTATTTTAAACAATTTAGATAATTTCAAAAAGAGTGAAGTTTGTGACAGAAAGCTAAAATCTTTGAAAGAGGAAGCCATCACATTCTTAAAATTTGTTTTGGGCAAAAAGAAGGAGCTCTTTCATCGAGGAGACTTTGAGGAATGTGCGGAAGTCTTACTTACAATATTAGGTGAAATTCCACCTTGAGGAATTCACTGACAAAAGCCTGGAGCTTTCCATAAAGCCAGATGGATTTCAAAGCAATCTATGGGCAAAAATGTACACATTTAATGAGCAATTGGGTTATGACCAAGAAAAAGTTGTAAAACTACGTAGAATCTGCCTTTTCCATTCTCTTATTTATATTAAATGCTGTTTGAATGCTCCAAAAGCTGCAGATGCTCCTGTGAAGGACATTATGCTTTCGCATAGTTTGAACAGCTACAAAGCTATCGATACTGAGGTTGCTTAGGCTGCTCTGACAGCCTTAAATCGACACTGGTATTTGGCAGAGGAGACAATACCATTTTCTCTCTTTTCAAAAATAATATCTGTAACCGAGAAGGAAAAAATCTCCTCTTCATTGTTAAAATTCAAGAATGAATTGATAACGTTAACAAAGGGCGTTCCTGTATTCCCAAATTTAAATTTACAAACAAAATTATTTCAACTAGTACGTGCCCAGCTCATAACTACTTTCTGAAATATTTAAGCAGAATGGATCCTGGCGGAAAAAAAAATGCCCATTGACATGGGAAGAGGATGCTGACTATAATGTAATAAAATTATTTGTAAAAACAAAAGTCGTCAACGATATAGCCAACACCGCCTACATATAGAAAGCCTAACAACTGAAAGTTTGACGTCATCATTAGGCCTTCAAGTGATGACGTCATCACAGTTTTACTTTCACAAAGTAAAACTATTTAAAATTTCTGGTGAATGCTACAAATATTAGAAAACATCTTAAATAAAAAATTAAAATTAAAGTACCTTTCTCATACAAAATTATTCATTTTGATCTATTTCTTTATTATATTATCTAATTAGTCGTGGTTAAAAACTGCCATATGTCATAAAATTATTTTTTTTTATCTCAAATTATTAAAATATTGTTATTCATGAGTAAATTCACCAGAAACTTTTTACAGTTTTATTTTGTGAAAATAAAACTTTTAAATGTAGGCCTAACAATTACGTCAAAGCTTGGTGACGTAGGAGTTGTTAGGCTTTCTTTATCTAGGAGGTGTTGATATAGCAGAACGTGGATTCAAACTGGTGTAGGATTTTTCTCAGAAAATTACGAAGGATGAAGAACAGAGACAGTGTTCGCTACAGTCGGTTGAAAAATCTAGGAAATCAGCACCAACCTTCACTAAATCCTGTTTAAAACATTTGCAAGATTGTTTAAAATCTTCTATATTTCTGATGTAATATAATGTTATTAATTACATATACAAGAAAAAAATCGGAAATTAAGCTAAGTGCACTTTTTTAAAAACTTTATTTAGGAATTTTATTTTACTTTACAATAGATTACTTGAAAGTTTACTCAGTTTAAAATTTGGCCGTATTCTTAAAAGTATATTTTTTGTTGGTTTTTTTCACCTAGTATTTTGTTACTGTGCCAAAATATATAACAATGGTCTAATACTTCCAGTGTTATATTCTTATATCTATATAAATTTATGATCAATACGAGAATAAAGCTCAATAATATGAAGGGAGTTGATTTTTCCATTTTCATTCTTGAGTAAGTAAATTTCTTCTGTGGTTGCAATTTATAAGAATCTTAATTATATGCGAACTCGTACTCGTACTATTTAAGACTTAAGAACTCATAAAAACTTAATTCAAATACAAGAAAAATGTTGAAAAAGAAATCAATAAACCCGAAAATGACGCATTTTCACACAAAAAAAATTAATTCAATCTTTATGCCCTTACAGACAAACTCAAACGTTGACAATCGTATTTTCCGAGACACCCTAACGGAGGTCGTATGCATTTTTAAAAAGTGTCACTTTTTGATAATAAGAATACACTGTTAAATGCACTGAAAAATACACTGTTTACAAAAAGTGGTTAATTATATGCCCGGAATTGTCGCAGCTATGCTAAGAAAAACTTCGTCAACAATTCCGGGCATATAATTAACCACTTTTTGTAAACAGTGTATTTTTATATACTTTTTTCAATAAAACAACCAACTCATTCGTTAAATTGAGGAATATCGATCAAAAACTTCTATTTTATAAGACGAAAATTGCTGGCTTCAAAAAGTGGTCCGGAATTGTTTAGCTATGCCTTAACTTCGTCGTTTTTTTCCCTACCTTATTTTGAACATTTTTTCATTTACATTTCCCACTTATCCATAACGGATAAAGAATTAAAGCGTGTTACCACCTTTTTGGGACACCATGTACAAACACATCTCAAAAAGTTTATTAAAGGAAATAAAGTAAGGAAAATGCAGCCTTAAAGTAATAAATAAAATCAAAACTCTTAAATTACTTTCTTATTGTGAAAGGATTAGAAAAGATTCTTTCGATTCAGGTAATGTGAAATTCACTTGAGCTGTTTTTGCGTGATGCGCGAAATAAATTTACGAAATTTTAGCAAAATCTCAAAATAAAGATAAAATATATTAAAAATAGCACATTTTGTTTGACTTACTGCCTTTCATGTCACCCAATTTTATATCATTTCCTTGAGTCGTTTACACGTGATTCGCGAAAAGATATTCGCACATTTGAAAGATCTCAAGTTGCCTTAAAAAAATTTAAAAAAATATATAAATTGAAAAAGAAGAAATTCTTACCCTTTCTGTTGCTACATGTCATGTTGTCAAATATTATTCCATGCGCTTTGAGGTACAGCGCTTTGAGGTTTTTATATACAGAATTATTATACAGCAAATAGATTATTGTCTTAAAAAAGACATCCTCTTAATTTTATCAAAGTTACTAAATATTTGTTTCTAAAAGTCTTATTGATAATTGCTTAACAGTGCCATCTCAATGTAAATCATCTAAAATATTCGTTTCATACTCATAAACATTCGAAATTTAATGAAATTAGAACAGTTTATTGATATAAAAAATAGGGAATTTAGAAAAATGACAATTCAAGCAATACATTCCAACTGTAAAAAGTTTATATATTGGTATTTTGGTTTTAGGAGAATAGATGGAGCTACATTTCAGGTAGACGAGGATGTAAACTCAATTTTGGTTACTCTTTGCATAAATTTTCCGGCAACAGCATGTTGCTTCCAGCGTTAATTTTCATTACGAGGATCAAACTTATCCCACCCAGCGATTCATAACTAATTGGAAAAAGAAACATACTTACATTAATAGCTGCCGACATCTATCTCACCGCTCTTTGAAAACAGTAATTTTCGACTAATAAGAAATTTTCGGTGCGAACTCATAGCTGCCAAACTTCCCGATTTCTTCGGGTGATTTCCCCCCACTAATTTTTACCTATCAATTCATGCATAGTAAAATGCCAAAAATTTAATGCAAAATAAAGTTGTTTAAAATTGTGGTGGGAAATATCCCGAAGAAATCGGGAAGGTTGGCTGCTATGCGAACTGATTCAATAGCTCCCAGATTACGAAAGCTTGATCACAGGTTTACTATCGCAAAGTGAAATTATATAAAATATGGGGTGATTTTACTCTATAAAACCTTTCAATAATTTAAGATGGATAACAAATGACAATTTTTAACCATCACTAATTTTGTAATATGATATAGAAATAGATCACAATGAATTATCTTTTTTATCAGAAAGGTATTTGAATTTTTATCTTTATATATAGCTCAAAATTTTTTACAATATTTGAAGCATTCAACTGAAATTTTAAATAGTTTTAACTACTTAATAGTTTCTCTTTCTCGCCATATTGCGTCCAAAAATAAGCATATTTTTCATTAACAGTTTCCATTGCAATTGTTTATACAAATTCAAATCATCAGTCAAATCTGTTAAAGATATTGCATTTATGAATTCATCAGGGTTTTTAATTACAGCGAAAATATTGCATTTTAGATAAAGTTGGCTTATTTTCCAAATAACTGAATGAACTGGGAGAGCGTTACACAGGAATAGATTTGAAAAAAAAGAAAAGCACGCATTTGATTATTAATTACATATTATTTCAGAATGCTGCTTTTGTGGGATAAATTTTGAAAGATAGAGTTAAACACAGTCCTGTATCACAATCAAGACAAAAGCCTTGTTTCTTTTCTGTTTACCATCGTCTTTGCTTTTTGTGTAGCATACAGCCATCTATTAGGATCACTGCAAAATTAAAAAAAAAGTTAAAAAGCCGGTGAAATCATCAGCTACGACTAAAAAATGGGCTGCTCGACCGGCACACGGGCAAATCACGGCAGTCCCTTTTGAACCACCCGACCGACATTCAGGTAAAACTATGAAGTTGTTTATTTGTTGAGAAGGAAAATTAAATAACCTGCACACAACTTTGCGTCAATTTAGTCAACACCTTCGAGATATACAAAGGGCATTCCATAAAAACTTAGAGTAAAATCATAAAAAACAAGAAATATATTTACAGCAAAAAATACATCATTCTTTTTCAAAATACATTCCGTCAGATGATATGCAATGGTCCCATCGTTCAACCCACTTTTCAAAACAAGTAGAGAAGCCCTTTTCTGGGAGCTGCTTCAAAGAACCCTCCACTGCTGAAATAACTTCTATCTATGTTAAATTTTCTGCGACGGAGCTTCTCCATCAACGTCGGAAACAGACAGAAATCGCATGGTGCGAGATCTGGACTGTAAGGGGGATGTGGCATGATTTTAATATTGCATTTACTAAGATACTGCTGAACAGAAGTAGCGACATGCGGGCGAGCATTATCGTGATGTAATGTTCAATTCCATACCAGTTCATGACGCTTTCCCGATACGTGTGTGGTCGATACGACTCACCAAAACATTTGTCTTCAAATCTATAACTCAAGAATTTGTCACCAAAACATGTAAACTTCTTTCATTAACTTCACTGTTTCTGGAGCTGTTTTGCCCAAACGATGGCAAAATTTTATGGCACAACGCATTTCGTTTTTTAACTCTGAATCACTCATCCTCATTTCTGTAGGGCAAATAAAACAGTTCTTTAAACAAGCACGGAACTAGGAAAATAAAATCGTCCGCTTCGTTTAGAATTTTCTATAAATGTACAGTTAACAGTTCGAAAAAATCTCTTGCTCTTCTATTTTTTAGTTTCGCGGTGTTGCCACTACGTAAAAAAATAACTCTCAATTTTTATGGAATGCCCTTCGTAGAAAGCCTAACTACTGACGCTTTGACGTCATCATTTGCATCGCATCAAGTGACGTTACTACAGTTCTATTTTCGCAAAAGTAAAAGCTATTTTAAATTTGTGGTGAGTTTGCTCACATATAAAACATTTTAATGATTTAAGATAGAAAAATTAATTTTGTGACAAATAGCGCTTTTAAACCATCACTAATTAAGCTTATATTTTGATATACAAATATATCATAATGAATTATTTTGTAGCAGAAAGGTATTTTAATTTTTATCTTAGATATTTTCTAAGATTTGTAGCATTCACCAGAAATTGTAAATAGTTTTACTTTTTGGAGGTAAAACTGTGATGACGCCGCTTAAGGAGATCTAATGATGACGCCAAAGCTTCAGTAGTTAGGCTTCGTATGTCTATGCAGTGTCGGTTTAGTAGATGCGGTGATGACGTCAAAGTTTCAGTGTTAGGCTTCGCTTCTCTAGACGGTGTTGGCGGGTTGCTACATGGAAAAGACAGTGAAAAAAATATGCTATTCGCAAAAAGTGAGGGTTATATGAGGCATATGCTGGCAGCTTTGTATACGTGAACAGCGAGTAATATGTTTTAATCAGCTCTTCCTCAGAAGAAACTAGCTTAGAAATTCTTCCGATATGAAAGCGTAAATCTGTCACGGCAATTTTCTAGCTCAACACGAGCTCGAAGGTTCGAAGGTTCGACCCTGGCACAGACCTAGGTGTAATTTTGTCTGTGCTTTCATAGGAGGCAACGCTAGTCCACTTATTAGGTGTCTCCATGAAAAGGAGACCAGTAATTATGACCTTGGTAGTGACCAATGCCTATAAAGGGCAAGTGCCAGCCATTAGAAATTAAAGCGGTTAATTATATGGCAACAGTTGGCAACTCCGCCTTTATCTGGAGTAATTTCGTAAGCGGGTGTCAGCTATTTTTGGCGACTTTTTTTGTCGCCAACACCCAATACTTGGCGCTTTTATTGGTCGCCAAATTTTTCACGTGTGAAACACCATTTTAGAATACGATAAAATAATACAACACAGTGAGCACTGTCAGCAAAGTCAAAGCATTTTAAAACATTAAAATTGCACAGATATTCCACAAAAAAAAAAAACAATAAAACAAAATACACCGTCCATACGTAACGCTAAAAAACGTCAGCAATTTCAGTAACAGGCAATTCAAAATGAGCAAACAGTAAACTGCTTTTAACTAAAAAAATTTCAGTATATTAAGCAATCTAGTTGTACAGTTATGTAAACTAGGCAACCAGTGGACCGTTTTTAACTAAAAAAACCTCAGTGGATTCAGCAACCTAGTTGTACAGCTACGTAAACTAGGAAACCAGTGGACCGTTTTTAACTAAAAAACCTCAGTGGATTCAGCAACCTAGTTGTACAGCTATGTAAACTAGGCAACCAGTGAACCGTTTTTAACTAAAAAAAGAACAGTGGATTCAGCAACCTAGTTGTACAGCTAATGTAAATTGGGAAAACACTGGCCCGTTTTCAACTAAAAAAAAAATCGGTGGATTAAACAACCTAGTTATACACCTCATATAAAGTCACTATAGCACTTATGAAAACATAACAACATCAAATATCCATTTACAATTCACATTGAAAACCTTAAGCAAGTGCAAAAATTCTTTAAAAAAACACTTACCTTTATTTTAAGAAACTCCTCAAAAATACACATAACGCACACCAGCTAATAACATAACACCAAAATGCTTCCTTTTATTTAACTTTATATTCACACACTCCTTCAAATAAACACACACTTCCTTTTTAAACAATAACATAATATTCACTACATCTTTAATCAACAGAACACATTTCCAAATAACGAAAATACACCTTATATTCTCCGGAAAAACTAACCACACACCAAACTACAATAACACAAAAAAAGAACTGAAAACTTCGGTTTACCGATTACAGTTAGATTGCCTAAACCAGTCACAAAATTCCTTTACCAAACATTCTGGCATCGTTTAATGAACACACCGAGCGTTTTTTCATCAAACTGCAGCACCAGTTAACAACTCAACTCCAAACACAGGTTGCAACAGATATCTGAAACTATCGCTATCGTAAACAAACTGTCCAACGAACTTCAAATTTGGCGACACAACGGCACTTGGCGAGGACACCTGCTTATGAAATCCCCCCCCCCTTTATCATAGATGCCAGCTACTACGGAATATAATTAACCACTTTTTGTACACAGTATATTTTTTGAATTATTTTTCACAAAATAGTAACCACCTCGTACGCGTGGTGCACAATTTTTTCTATATCTTAAGCTGAAAATTTTTGCTAAGAACGAGCGGTTAGTTATATCAACACCTCCTACATATAGAAAGCCTGACAACTGAAGTTTTGATGTCACCACTAGGCATTCAAATAATGACGTCATCATATATTTGATTTCATAAAGTAAAACTATTTAAATTTTCTGGTGAATGCTACAAATATTAGAAAATATCTTAAGTTAACCATAAAAATTAAAATACCTTTGTGATACAAAACAGTTCATTTTAATCTATTTCTTTATTACATTACATAATTAGTCACAGTTAAAAATTTGCCCTTTGCCGTAAAATTAAATTATCTGTCTCATATCTTTAAAATGCTGTTGTGCCTGAGTAAATTTACGAGAAATTTTAAATAGTTTTACTTTATGAAAATTAAAGTGTGATGACTCCATTTTGAAGGCCTACTGATGACGTGAAAGCTTGGTGACGTAGCAGTTGTTAGGCATTCTATATCTAGGAGGTGTTGGCTATATTCCGTAATAGTTGGCAGCTATGCCTTTATATACCAACAGTTAGCAATATGAATTGCTTATATAGAATCATTAATATTATAATTATCATTGTTATTAGTACTTAATTTTCTTTCTAACTCCATGCTTCCTGCTTCCATTTTCCATTTGGCGACAAACCGACCAGATTGTATGGTGGGTAATGCACCGCACTACGATTTCGGGTTCAACTCCCGGCGGTCAGGGAACGATCCCGGACTGGGCGTGGCTGTCATTGGGTCCATCCTTTCATAGGAGGGAGGACGTCGGTCAACACCTCCTAGATAGAGAAAGCCTAACAACTGCTACGTCACCAAGCTTTGTCATCAGTAGGCCTTCAAAAATGAAGTCATCACACTTTAACTTTCATAAAGTAAAACTATTTAAAATTTCTGGTAAATTTACTCACGCACAACAGCATTTTAAATATATGAGACAGATAATTTAATTTTACGACAAAGGGCAAATTTTTAACTGTGACTAATTATGCAATGTAATAAAGAAATAGATTATAATGAACTGTTTTGTATCACAAAGGTATTTTAATTTTTATGGTTAACTTAAGATATTTTCTAATATTTGTAGCATTCACCAGAAAATTTAAATAGTTTTACTTTATGAAATCAAAAAATGTGATGACGTCATTACTTGAAGTCCTAGTGGTGACATAAAAACTTCAGTTGTTAGGCTTTCTATATGTTGGAGGTGTTGCGTCGGTCCACCCAATAGTTGTCCCCCTAATAAAGAGGCCAACAACTCCGGCCTTAGTAGTGGCCCATGCCGCCAAGGCAGGGGCCCGCCATGGATAACAAAAAGATTTGGCATCAATATCTATTACTGTAACGTTATTACTCCAACATTTCTTCTTATCGCCTAAACATATGTTCGTAACTAAGCACCAGGAAAGCTTGGAGGCTTTTAGCAATAAGCTCCAAAGTTTTCCCTAGGGATGATAATCATAACAAAATTACCATCTTTTGTTGAACTACGTTTTATATATAACATGAAATCCGTCATTGTAATTCTTCTGTTTTTATTATTTCGTTTGTAATATGTTTCTGGTGGCACCTGACGAGCGTTATTTTTCATTTGCATCATATTTTACATCGTACGCAAATGGTGCACGGTTTGTGTCCGTAGAGTAATTCAGTTACAATTCATACTGTGTGCGTAGTTGCCAATTCCGGAATATAATTAACCTCTTTTTGTAAACAATAACTGTATCCCAAAAGTTTTTGTGTTAAAACACAGAAAATTTTCTGGGAGAGCGTGGTTAGCTTTTTAAAAAAATTTTAAAAATATATACTGTTTACAAGACGTGTTTGACTATATTCCGGAATTGTTGACAGCTATGTGTAGGAGTTATATATTTTGCTATTTAAAAACGTATTTTTATATAATTAAATAAATCAAGTAGCTCCATTAATGAAAATTGAATGCTTAATATCTGAAACAGTATTTTAGTAAATCTTTTCATAAAATAAAACACCCAGAGATACTCCGATTTCTGTAATGATACTTTTTTTTTTGGTTGCCAACTCAGCTTACGTTTGTGGAAAGCCAAATACTGGAAACGCCTTATTGTTTTTTAACTTAAAGAAACGTGAGAAATAAAACACCTGGAAATGTTTGTACAGAAATTAGCGTTCAATATTTAACTGGGAACAGCCGAAAAACCACAAATCTTCTTACATGGAAAATGACTGTTCTTATTGTATTTTTGGTATTGACTTGTCATTTTCCTCCTAGAAGGGGAATAATTTTCGTGTTAGGATTTCAGGCTTTACGCTATTCTTTAGAATATCTTAAAATGAATAAATGATTGTATGGCTTCTAATTATAAATAACGAAACAAAAATCTTTACTTTTGCTTGCTTTTTATATTTTACAGTAGCATATTTCATAAAGTGGCAACATTAGCGAATTTTCATTTGTCTATTTTTCAGAGATAAAATCTGGAATAGAAGGCACATTCGTTACCTAACTTCAAGCAAAAGTGAAAAGATAACGGTATGAAATATTGTTGAATCTCGTTAAAAAAAGAACTCCTTAAGATGTAGCTACAATTGCTTCACTGGATTTATAATTCAAATAATTCCTATACATCTTTAATGCATCGAAAATTTTACAAACAAGCAACAGTTTTCTGATTTTAATATTATTAACCCGTTTCGGTAAGATTTAACCCTTTAAGAGGTCGTGACGTAAAATTTCGTTGACTTAATTCCAGTTTTCACTGAAACGCACCTACAATTTATATTCTTTAAAACACGCAGGTATCACAAAATATATTTTATAATTTCAAAACTTGTTGTAGTATTAATAGCTTATGTATTATAATTACAAAATTTCTTTCATTTTTATAGATTTAAAGTTACATGAAAATTAGACCGTGAAAACAACTTTACATTATTTGCCCATTTCCAAGACGCTCCCCAGACAGCACATAAGCTTAAATCAAGCTTGAGATTTGGCATGGCAATGCAAGGTTGGCTGGATTTTGACTTGCAAAGTGCGGTGATGGCGCCATCTGTGAAAGAGAATGGACATTAATTGTCTAGCATCCTCAAATTTGTTGAAAGTTCGTAAAAGATGTGTTTTAACGGGGATGGGTTTTTTATTACCAGCGCCATATTACCGGCAGGGCAAACGGGGCAACTGCCCAGGGCCTACAGATTTTAGGGCCCAAAAATCTTACATCTTACACTTTTGTAATTTTAAAATAAAATTAAAAAGGATAAAAAAAATTCAGAAGTTAAATAATTTTTTTTAATTATAAAGTATGAACAATGAAAATAATTCAAATTTACATTTGTATAAATTAATTTAAACTTATTTTTAATTCTTCGAAATGCTCTATATCGATATAGCATACCAATATATGTAGGAAAATAACTAATCACATTTGTAAAGAGAATTTTTAGCGTTAAAAAATAGCAAAATTTTTCAATTATTTGTTATTATCAGAAATATTTACGAAAATGACTAAAGCGTTTGTATTCCATACATGTTATGTTAGCAACTGTGATATAACATTTCGAAGTAACGTTTAACTATCTGTTTCTTTGATTTCAGATTACTTAACACAAAATTTCTGTTAAGTAAGTAAACCCATTCTATATTTCCAAATATGGAAATTCTTCAAAATAAAATACAATTATACTACGAAATTGATTTCAAAATCAGTCGTTTGTCTCGATTTTGGCCAGCGGCAGTATTGCTCATGAGTGTTGCGAAAGTTTTAAAACATGTGTTGCTCTTAAGTTTATATTATGTTTATTTCCCTATTAGTAGAGTCTCTAAATCACACATAAAATTATTTTAATTTTGATGCATCCCATGGAAAAAAAAAAAAAAAATAACATATCGCCCACTTATCAATCTGGCCAGAAAACCGCTTAATAATTCACTTCAAACTTTAGTCATAGCTGCACAAGGCTCTGGTGGCTGAATGGATAACGCGCTCGGCTACTAATCGAAAGGTCCCGGGTTCTATTCTAGCCACGGACACTCGATGGAAACAGATTAAAATAACTTAAAATTACAGCATAAAGGGGGAAAATGCGCGGAAAAATAAAGTATGTGGGGCGCGGGCGCCCCGTGTATTTAGAAAATTTTTTAAGCTTGAAATGTCAAGCTTGAATGTCAAGCTTAATGCAAGCTGGGCAAGTGTAAACTAGAACACTTGATTCAAGCTTGCATTAAGCTTACACGACTGGAATTTTCAAGCTTAATTCAAGCTTATTGACTTGATAAATCAAGCTTGCTGCAAGTTTGATGCAAGTTTGCTGTGCTGTCTGGGTCAGAGGGTTACTAATGAAAAAATGTGCATGAAATAATCATTTAATGTTTATTAAAAAGTTGTTTCATTTCATAACTCTTACATACTGTTAATTAAAACTAGATGGTTGATTTGGTCATAATTGTAATGCAACCCCACTGACTAGCAACACTACGGCCGTGACTTCCAAGAAATTCTAACAGTAAACTATGCTTGATAGTTATATACGGTGTCAACGCTTGTTTGTACCTTAAAGCTTTACTACATTCTAACACGAAAATTACAAAAAGTGGTAAATTATACAGGGTATCTGAAAAGCCCTTGACACATTTCAAAAATTCACAGAAAAGCAACAAATTGTTGTATGAATTTGCGGTTTACACAATAATGCTTCACAGAATCAAGAATTTATTTTTTCTATCTTAAAAATTATTATTTCCGAAATGTGTTCAATGATGACACTGCATCTCCAGTTTTCTGCAGTGAGAGCCAATAGGGACTTTTCGTGAATTTCAAACAATATTGACGGTGAGAGAATATTTATTCTAGCTATGGTGATTGCGACTGAGAAAGCGCACTGCGTAGGTTCGTATTTCGAATCAAAATCCACAACTACAATTCAGAGAAAGTTTCGTAACATGTTCAAAAAAATCTTCCGAGTCGAAACAGTGTTTTGGCCTGGCATGAAAAGTTTTCGGAGACTGGAAGCGTTTTAGATAGGGAAGAAGTGGTCGGCAACTTGAGTATACGGTATGAACTTGAGTACCGTTTAAATATGGTTTGAGCAACAAAAGGGCACACATTGAACCCTGGTAACGGAAAGTATTGCTTTCTATTTAATAAAATGATTATACACCTCATATTACATTTGTTTTTCTTACTGTGACGGTACAGTGCCATCTACGAACATAATTTGGATTTTTTTTTTTTTTCACAATGTCAAAAAAATTCGAGAACCTGAGAAGTATTATCTTGCAAACCGCATATTCATACGATAATTTGTTGCTTTTCTATGAATTAATTTTTTAAATGTGTCAAGGACTTTTCGGATACCCTGTGTATCATAAAGTTTGGAGACTGCATTTTTGTTTTCAACGAGCAGTCACTTGCCGATTAAGCATTCCGCTACAACTGCCCGAAGGTATTGTGGCCGTTTTATAACGGGTGCACCCAGCGTTACACCCAATGAAGGGATGGACAAGTTAACATCCATGGCCACGCCGGGATTCGAATTCAGACACAAGGCTTGATAGAATGGTTCTTAAGACACTACACCACCTGGGCGGCTTCGAGACTGCATGACATGCATAATTCATAATTGTGCTGTACCAACGTCTCCTACATATAGCAAACCTTACCACTCCTACTTCACCAACGTGGCTGACGAGAAAGACAGGCTGTGGTGCTGACATCTGGTCACATCCTTTTGCCCTCAAAGAGTCCTGTGACTTAAGAGGTGTGGCCATCTTGGTCCGAGATAGTCACAACCCCTAGGTCACGTGACTCTTCGAAGGCAAAAGGGGTGCGACCAAATGTCAGCCACGCTTCACCAAGCTCAGACGCTTTAGACCTACATTTGTAAGTTTCATTTTCAGAAAATAAAACTATTAAAAATTTCTGATGAATTTACCTAAGAGTGGCAATATTTTAAAAATTTGAGATAAAAAATATAATTTTACGACAAAAGGCAGTTTTTAACGATGACTAATTAGATAATATGATAAGGAAACAGATCATAATGAATAATTTTGTATGAGAAAGTACAGGGTGGCCATAATTAAACTGCAAGTGTGCAAGGAGTGCTGGAGTGAAAACTACCGAGAATATTCCAGAGAAATTTGGTATCTACACGTTTCAGAACATGCGCAAGTCAAATATGAAAAAAAAATAGTCATTTTCACCCGATAGATGGCGCTGTACTGTATTTCGAAGCTCACCGGTGGCATACACAACCTCCAAAACCGATAGACAGAGCATAGTGACATTCTAAGAGGCATATAAACAATACAAAACATCATTTACAGTTTATCAAAATTCCATACAATTAGCTTCAGTAATTAAATTTTTGCAGTGACATATAATCAAAAATTAACGTAAACTAAGATCCCAAATTAAACAATTCATAAAGACGCTTTGATAAACAATTGAACCATTATTTATTCTCATTGACTCTCATTGGACCTTTTCTTAATCGTTTCATACGCCGGTATTCTTTCAGAGTAGCTGAATAATTGCTACCATTCTGATAGAATATCTTCACTAACAATGCACGTTCCTTGTTATTCAGAGTCATGATTGACCATTACTCAATGTGGTCTTGTTTTTACACTGTTCGATGGGCTTAAAACTTGCATATATGACGTCTATAAGCATTGAAACACGATATAGCGCCATCTATCGAGTGAAAATGGCGATTTTTTTAAATTGCATATTTGGCTTGCGCATGTTCTGAAACGTGTAGATACCAAGTTTCACTGAAATATTCCTGGTAGTTTTCTCTCCAACACCCCTTGAACACTTGCAGTTTAATTATGGCCACCCTGTATTTAAATTTTATTAAATTTAAGATATTTGCTAAAATTTGTAGCATTCACCAGAAATTTTAAACAGTGTTACTTTGTGAAAGTAAAACTGTGATGACGTCGGTTTCGTATGCCAAGCGATGGCGTCAAAGCTTGGTGACGTTGGAGTTGTTAGGCGTTCCGGCCTTAAAATTTAATTTTAAAACGAAGAAAATTTAATTTTACGACTAAGGACAAGTTTATAACTGTAACTAATTATGTATTGTAATAAGGAAATAGATCATAATGGATTGTTTTGTATCACAAAGGTATTTTAATTTTTATATTTAACTTAAGATATTTTCTAATATTTGTAGCATTCGCCAGAAATTTAGATTGTTTTACTTATGAAAATAAAACTGTGATGACGTCATTACTTGAAGACCTAGTGGTGATGTCAAAGCTTCAGGTGTTAGGCTTTCTGTATGTAGGAGGTGATAACTGTACTCGTCATTTTACCGGAAGGGATAGATATGCTAACTCAGAGTTGCCAACTGATCCAGAGTATATTTAACCACTTTTTTAAGCAGTAATTTTTGGCTTAAATTATAGCAACATTTCCTGGTTATACGCGTGGGCTGATTACCATTTCGAAAAAATGTTTAAAAAAAAAGTCCACAAAAATTGGTTAATTTTATCCCGTAGTACTTGGCAACACTGCCTATCTAGGTAGTACAGAAATAAGATACTTCAAACGACAGCTACTTTCAAAGATCACAGAGGAAATGCTTGGTTGCCTTAGGCGTAAAATGATAATTTATACAGAAAAATAATGATTCTGGTTGCTCATCCTCATTTTATCAAGTTTATCACTGCTGAATTTTATCTTGGAACGGGTAAAATTATATATAAAAATTAAAACTACAATAATAAATTCTAAACAATTTTTTTGCATAATACTTAATACAGAATACGCAATAAATGAAGATAAATTAATAACGAATTTGAGGAAATGATGAGTAACCAGAACCTCCATTTCAGAATATAGACTTCCATTTTACAGCTAAACCCGCTTGCGATGAACGACTCATTTTACTAGCCATGTTTACTAGCCATGCAGTGTTCTTCTATTAATGTGGCAGCCGAACTCTCTAGTCAAGACGTGCGGAGTTTCTTGATCCGGAACAAATCAGCAGAGACCTACGCATTTCTGATTTTCTTGAAATTGGTATGCCGGAAAATTCAGAAGTTAAAGTGGTGGTTCAAACAAGAAGCATGAAATTATTTTTGTTCGAACAGAGTCAAGCCCAATATTTTTTATACAGGGCATCAACCAAAAAACGGACCCATTTCGAATATCTCTACTTATTATAAAAGAAGGTGTCTGTGTGTCTGTGTGTGTGTGTGTCTGTCGGCAGCGTTACGGACAAACGGCTACACCTAGAAACACCAAATTTGGTACCCGGGAAGATGTAAATAAGTAGTTGTGCACCTCGAAGCGATTTTTTCAAAATTCGACCTAGATTTTTTTTTATCTTATGTTTTATGCGATTTTTGGCATTTTTTCTCACCTAATTCGTAAAAACGGCGGAAATTACGCTCGCAGCAAAACGGCATTTGTATCATCGGATAGAGGAAGAAATTTTCTTTTAAAAACAGTTTGTTCTGAATACGTAACATGATTTACCGATTTTTAGGAATTTTTTTACTAAGCATCTGCTTCGCGATTGTTTTTCGTAAAATAATTTTAAAACTGTCGCATCTTGAATTCTATTCGTCATAACTTTTAGATATTTTGACAAATCGTGAAACATTCTTTTCTCCCTCTTTTAAAATAAAAACGAAAAAATTATGTAAATTAGATGATTTTTTACGAATTTTAATGCAGCCTAATGTTTAGAATTTAATAGCATCAACGCGATCTTACGCCATTCATTACATTGCGATCACGGCACGAGAATTTATGTTCGGTTGTTGCCACAGAAAGGATTAGAAAAAAGGTATTTTTTCAACCAATCGAGTTTTTAAATGGGATATCAGAATTTCAATTCGCAAGTGAGGATCTATGACGTCAAATGCTTTAAGATACGTAAAAATTACGCCCTAATTTTAACTCATTTATTCCAGCTCTATTTTCAACACAGGGAGACGATATTTTGATTAAAATTTACTGTAGAAATAAACTAAGAAATTCACGATTATTATTATTAGAAGTGGTATTTTAATCCGGTGCTTATTTAAAAATTGAAATGTTTTCACGGCGCTGAAAATGTTCATTTTAAAAGTTACAAAAGTCGTTTCAAAGCGCGATGTATTAAAATTTTTCTATTTTCTATTTTTATTTTTGGCATTTAATTTAGCGCAGGCGTTGCCTAACATACGCATGCAGGTTGCGAGTATAGTTTTATTTTAACGTTGAATTACGTTCCTCCATAAAGGTCCAACGCAAAGTTTTAATGATACCGTTTGAAAACAATTATGCGAAATATAGAAATTAACTCCCTCAATCTACCGGGGTATCCTTTACGGCAGTCAAACAGTGACGTCATAAATTAAAAAAAAATGCGTGAAATTTGTAAACTCTGCAACTCTAACGTCCTGTCACAAAACGCCCTGTTTTTCAGGAGACAGGACTATGGAGGATATAAAAGATATCGCTATATTAGATACATGGATATTTAAAATGGCACCCCTTGATATTTTCTCCCCACAGTAAGATGAAATGGTTTGCGGCGCTAAATACGCCCATCTTATAAAACTATGTATAAATTAAATATATATGGAGAGTTTCCTTAATGGCAACCATTATGTGAAATGATTATTATTTATGCTAATGCGTAAATTGCAAAGAATCGCCACAGAATCACAAGATCCCATTGAGGCCAAATAATCTAAGCTGTTTCTTTTAAGGGAGCCTTGAAGAGGAAGAAGTGAGTACAGATAGTATTAATGTACGTAATAGGTAGTATTATTAGATTTGTAAAGATAATATGAATAAATCGCAATGTACCACGTTAATAAATATTTCATGAAATTAAAAGTGTTTATCCTTTTTCAACGGTTGTCTTACAACCAACTAAATGAAAAGTAATTCTAATTTGCGTTAATATATCCCGCAATAATTTCAACAGAGGAGATTACTTGAACTTTTTTAAAAATGAAATTCTGTTTTGTCACATGCAGATATGATTTTAGTAGTAAAATATTCCCTTCTTCCCGTATGAAGAGCGGGTGCGTAGCTATTTTAAAAACATCTCTTGAAAATAGCATAAATGAATTCAGAAGACCTCAAAACGTGTAAATACACCAAAATCTCGAAGTCGAATTTTTTCATGATTACAATACTTTCCTTATATGGTACATGTTCGGAAAGAAATAAATGGTGCTCCATTTCATGTAGTGTCTTAGGTATTTAATGCTGCAACTTGAGCCTAAAAAACAGTATTATGTAGAAATAAGACATTTTGAAAGCCAGGAGTTCTCTGCAAACCATTAAGCTTTCCACTTTTTTGATAGTGAATGACACTGACGTAGTTTTTTGAGTCATTATACTGCAATGATCAGGTTAGTACACATGACACAAACTTTACATTAAGAGTCAAATAATTTTGCTCTTTTTTTTTTAAATTCCACATCACGAATAATTTCGAATTACACATGTAAGGAAAATTTTCGTTTCCTACCGTGCGAAGAACGGGCACGCAGCTAGTAAATAATAAAACCAGGGTTTGAGATGAAAATGCACCGTTTCCTGCATTGTTATTAGAAAAGCAATTAATGTATTTTGAAAAAATACATAGATTTCAATTAGTCCGAAATATCACCACTAAGTGGCGCTCGTGGTTAAAAATCTAAATAACACTACTTTTAGTATAGTCGCCCTTTACTGCAATAATTTGGCGTTGCTTCAATCGAAATTTGCACATGCGCGTGACAGTGTTTCAGTCGAATTAGATTTGACATAAGACATGGATCGATCAATATCGGCTAGAGTTTGTGGCTTCTGCTGGTATGCAACTTTCAAATGTCCCTGCAGAGAAAAATCGTATTATGACCATATTATTGCCGCAAATGCAGGCTAAATTTAAATCGCCTTTAATACATAGAATTTTCAGTACATTCACTTTCAATACATGCAAAACTTAACATAAGCTTTTCCCTTGCTTTTGTACAAACAGATTCATGAATTATATCTTCTTAGTCTAATTACTCAGTTGAATCACCCAGGATCTAAGACGAAATGTGAAATTCTTACACTTGCACTACTGTGTCGTATCCAAACGTTGACATGACGCCATTTTTAAACCATAAACTCCAAATACAGTCAAACGTACTCAAATGATTAGTCAGTTTATATGAATATTAAGCTTAAATGGTGAAGGGTAAGAGAAAACAGCAGTACAGAGAGAGCATTTTGGTAAACAATGGAAAACTTCATGATTTCTAAAATAATTTCAAACTCGACCTAATTCTCCATGGATGACTAAAAAAAAAAATATTCAAACTATTGTTGTTGTTACTTATGCCCTCCGACAACCACATGCAGTGTCAGATCCCCAGGTAAGGAGGCGATGGGCAGAGGGGGTGTGCCTTCCATTTTTAGGGGCCCAGAGGGAGGAAGTCCGACTTTAGCCCGTGGTCCCCTGATTTTAAACCAATTCCAGAGGTGGGATCAACCAACACCTCCTACGTATAGAAAGCCTAACAACTGAAACTTTGACATCATCACTAGGCCTTCAAGTGATGACGTCATCACAGTTTTGTTTTCACAAAGTAAAGCTATTTAAAATTTCTGGTGAATGCTACAAATGTTAGAAAATATCTTAAATAAAACATTTAAATTAAAATACCTTTCCCATACAAAATTATTCATTCCGATCTATTTCCTTATCATATTATCTAATCAGTCATGGTTAAGAACTGCCATTTGTCATAAAATTATATTTTTTATCTCAAATTATTAAAATATTGTTATTCATGAGTAAATTCACCGGAATCTTTTTATAGTTTTATCTTGTGAAAATTAAACTTTTAAATGTAGGCCAAATGATGACGTCAAAGCTTGGTGACGTAGGAGTTGTTAGGCTTTCTTTATCTAGGAGGTGATGGATCAACCCTATGAAATCGGCCCCCAGAGGTATCGTTTAAATTGGAAAATATTGGAGCCAAGACAGATTTTACGAGAACCAGCTCTCATTAGGGTACACGGTCCCGCAGCAGTCGAGCTGAGAGGAATTCAAACTATTAGTAGAGCAAAGCAATTTTTTATACACAAAAATTAGGCTCCTTCAAATCTGGAAGCCTCGGGCAAATGCACCACCTCCTACATGTAAAAGGCCTGCGATCAGAAGCTTTTACGTCATCACTAAGTCTTCTAGTATGATGTTACCACAGTTTCCTTTCACAAAGTAAAACTATTTAAAATTTCTGGTGGGTGATACAAATTTTGGACAATATCTTTAGTTTAAGATGAAAATTAAAATACCTTTCTGATAAAAAATAATTTATTATGATCTATTTCTATATCATGTTATATAATTAGTGATAGTTAAAATTTCCTATTTGTCGTGAAATTGAATTTTCTGTCTTAAATCATTAAAATGTTTCATTCGGGAGTAAATTCACACAAACTTTGAATAGTTTTACTTTTTGAAGTTAAATGTGTGATGACTTCAATTTAGTGGAACTAGTGATGATGTAAAAAATTGTGTTCTCAGGCATTGTATATCTAGAAGGCGTTGGCAAATGTCCGAATTACCCAAGCGGTAGTAAGGACTTGAGCCAACGTTGCCCTCTGTGAAGAGATGGAAAATTTAACAACCAAGCCCATAGCTGGAGTCGAAAACTTCCATAAAAAAGCCCGCTGCCTTATGGAATGAGTCATCCTAAGCAGGTGAGTTTAATCGTAAAATGAAAACTTCTATATGAAAATTAAGACTCGCATATCTAGTCATCATTTTATTAAATTTATTAGTGTTTGAATTAAATTATGATTCATTATGGATTTGAAATTTTTGAGAGGCTGGTTGATTGAGACACTTAGCCAAGAGGCTGTCGTCTCGATTGTTCCGAATTCATTCAGGATTACTGATTAAGAGTTACACTAAAAATTTGTTTACAATTTATGATCGCAGATTCAATTTTTAAATAGAATTTCAAGTGTTGTTCTACAGATAAATTTAGGCTATGACAAACTGGAATCTTATTTTTCGGAGCAAATTTTCATTTTAAGCCTGAACCTGTCTGTATAGGTCACTCCACAAGCCAACTGGATTTTTCCTCGAAGCTTACGGCTGTGTTTCATGGCGTATAGTTATCAGAGAGGATAACTCTTTCTGTTCCGAGCAATCGAATATATATACATAGCTGCCAACTCTTCCGGTTTTTCCGGAAGATTTTCCACCACTAATTTTTACTTACGAATTTAAGCTTAAAATAAGTCCAAAATTTTATTGTAAAATAAAACTGTTTGAATATAGTGGTGAAAAATATTCCGGATAAACCGGAAGAGTTGGCAGCTATGTATATATTCGTATACGAAATTCTTTAGATACACTGGGGGGGGGGACATGCCTCTGACATCTAGAAAATAATTGGTGGAATCAGAATTTCTAGGTCAATCTATTCCCTATAAATTCTAGATCAAAGAACGAGACAGTTCTAGTTAAATATTCCGAACCAGGTACCGAAAATCTTCTAGTTCCCTGAACTAGGAAAAATGGATTTCTGATTAGAATTTCTGAGTTTTGAAATAATTCTAGATCTCACAACTGGAAATTCTGGTTTTAAGAACTAGAATTTATAGATACTTAGAGTAGAACATTTAGTTTCCCGAAACATAACTATTTTGTTTCAACCAATAATTTCTATTTTCCTGAACTAGAATTTCCAGTTCCCCTCCACTGAGAGACAGATCTTAGGATTGCAATTTATAGATACCTTGAATGGAATATTTAGTCTCCTAAAACAGAACACTAGGTTTTCACTAATAATTTATGGTCACCTCTTTCAAAACTACTAGTTTCATGAACTAGAATTTCCATTTCCTCTCCATCGAGATACAGACCTGCGAATTATAATTTATTGATTTATTTCATTAAAATATTTAGTTTCATAACTAGAAATTGCCAGTTCTCTGACACTGAAAGATCTCAAAACAAGGCTCGAATGCAATTGTTGATTTACCTCAAGTCAAATTATATAATACTGCCTTAAAAATGTTAAATTTATCAATTTATGGGTCTTACTATACCACATAACTTAAAATGGTATTCACATACAGATAACATCTGTATAAAAAATCGGTACACCAAGGTTTGTAGGACATATCCTCATTGACAGCATTTTATTTTCTTTATTCTATAATTTTATACCCATTTTTATCATGGGGGGGGCAGGCTTTGGACAGGTAAGATGAATAGATGGCCTACAACATAAATTCACACAATTATTACGAAAGGGACATACCTGCACTGAGAAATGTCTTAAGAATGCCTATTAAAATAAAATAATTCTTTTCATACTTAATATAATACACAACGGTAATAATAAATTATTCCCACTAATCTAAGTGCTCACCTATCGTTTAATTAGACAGAAAGGCACTGATTTATTATCGAAAAGCAGTAACTAACCTAATGAAAATATAAAATACACACGAATCAAAGTGTGGAATAACCTACCAGCACAAATTGGAGAAATCCAAGTATCTTTGCAATTTAAACAAAAAGGTAAAATATATCAGAAACTATACCTTTGCCTTTTACTTTTATATTCTTAAATAAGAAATAATAATTTAATTAATTTATTTCCCTAAGAAATAATAATAAATTTACTTTAATTTAAAACAGATACTTTTTACTATCTTTTAGGGCTAACTTTCCTTGTTCTTAATTTCTTTCACTTACTTAGTACAACTGAATATTCTATAGTTTTTCAGTAGGAATAGTTAGGAAACTTGCTTGCATGTTCTGAAAATCAGGTTTATGCTCACAATCACACTAACTCCATTTTGTGGATTTCAAATGCTAATGAAATACTCAGCTGAAAAAGACATAGAAAAAAATCTCAATTACTAATGTTTTTCAATTATATATTTTTGTTTTATATAGTTTCTGATATAATTTACTTAATAATATATTTTCCCACCATATCAAGTAAAGTTGCACATACCAACAATTTTTTAGAACGTACCACAATTTTCAACATTAGTTAAAAAAATATCTGGAGTGACTCCATCCGACTTCAACACTTTATCTCTACCAGAGCTTCCAGGTTTCCGGCTTTTTTCGGAAGATTTCCCACCACTAATTTTTACTTATAAATTTATGGTTAAGATAAGTCCAAATATTTAATGGAAAATAAAACTTTCTAAAAATTGTGGTGGGAAATCTCCTGGAAATTAGAGATGGGCGGTTCGACTCATTTTACTGATTCGAATCTCGACTCACTACTTCGATGATTCGAATCAGTGATTCGAATCTTGAATCAATAAAACAACTAAATAAATTTTCCCTCTCTCTGCGCCGAAAGCCGTACTATTTAAACACCCTTCACCCATTCATCGGGTTTCTTCTCCGCTGAGTTCTCGGGCAGTTAGCATCTCTCTGTCCTTGCTCCAGTAAAACTAGTGTTTAAACTGCCCGAAATGAAAATACAGGGGAGCTTCGTATGACCCCCTGGGCCTGTAAGATTAAAAGGTTAAGTTTGGTGTCAAATTATTCGAAATTTTATGTATCGATGGGGGTGTACGTCTAGGGGGGGTCGAGAATCAATAGAAACACGCTCCGATGGATAGTTTCCGAGATATACGTTAATTAATTATGGTAATTAGACTAATTATCCATGATTGAGGCTTAAAAGGACTGCAAACATGTAGAAATTGGCTCTGGGATGGTTTCCAGACTTTGGAGATGCCGTCGGAGGAGGCTAGTGTTTAAAATGCCCAAATTGAAAATATAGGGGAGCTTCGTATGACCCCCTGGGCCTGTAAGATTAAAAGGTTAAGTTTGGTGTCAAAGCATTCGAAATTTTAAGTATCGGTGGGGTGTTGAGTCTAGGGGGGGTCGAGAATCAATAAAAACGTGCTCCGGTGGATAGGTTCCGAGATATACGTTAATTAATTATGGTAATTAGACTAATAAACCATGGAGCTGTTTTTTCTGCGATGAGAGAAGAAGAAGCTTTCCGAGAGAAAGCAGTAGCAAAAGCATCACAAGCTGGTATTGATCTCAGGATTTTCTTATCGCCGGCCTCAGAGGCGTAGCCAAGGGGGGGGGGTTAGGGGGGTCATAACCCCCCATGAGGAATTTTTTGCCATACAAAATGTATATTCTTCACTACATTATCATACACACGTATACATATATATGAGTTGCAGTAGTCATAACCCCCCCCCCCATGAAAAATTTCTGGCTACGCCCCTGGCCGGCCTGTATTTTTGCCCTTTATCGAATTCGAGATTTCACTGAAATGAAAATGGGAATATCGGATATTTGATGTTGAAATAAAACCGATATGTCGATTTCCGGCCCAGTCCTACTGAGGGGCTGCTGCCCCCCCCCCCAAAAAATGGGACCCTTTACTTAGCTTACAATTAAACTTTATCTTTAAATTTGATACCCAGCCCACCCCGAAATAACATCCTGGCTACGCCACTGTCAATAACACTAACTACGCCACTGCTTTAGACCCTATTTTGTATTTCTCTGAATTACGAAAGAAAATAAAATCATTCCCCTTAAACGAAAAACAAGTTAAAAAAAAAAAAAACGAAATCTGCTGCAATAAAGCGAAATGTTATTTTGCTTACTACAAAGTCCTTTTGTGAGAGCGCTTAATGCCGCCCCTGTATCCTTCATTAAAAGTGACAAGCACAATCCTAACTTTATTTCATTCTATTTCCCTTCACATGAAAATCCGCCACCATGTAAACTTAACGTTCCGTTTTTTTTTTTTTTCTTTTTCTTTCTTTTTTTTTTTTTTTTTGAGGGTGGGGGCAGGGGGACATATACTGAAGTTAAAAGTAGAAAAGGGATGTTTCATTAAATTTTAAACAAATATTAAATCAGCCAGACAAGTTGGAAGGAGGGATTTTCTTAATTTTTTTTCAGGGGGGAGATTGACCCCTCTTGCCCTTAGGAAGTAACGCTATGCCCCCCGCCAGAAGCAAACGATGTTCGACCCACTCCACACCCACAGACAGATAAAACTTTAAATCCGACCACCAACCAAGAAATGAAACACCAAAGATTCGAAAAAACACCTCCAATTAAATGAAACATCCTTTCAACTCTTTTCGGCTCCTTTCGACTCTGAGTCGATAGAAGATTCGAAAAACTAACGAATCTCAACGATAGTATACAATCACCGAAACAGAGCGAAACACTGAATCAGTAAAGATTCGTTGCTGCACCAACTCAGTGACCAACTCACCCACACCCACTCATTTACTGTTTCAAATCATCTATCGACTCAGAGTCGTAAAGAGTCGAAAAGAGTCGTAAAGAGTCGAAAAGAGTTGAAAGAGTAAGGGAAAATCTCTGGGAACGGCAAAGGGAAAATAAGTTTTTCTTCCCTTCGCACTTGGAATGTATTTCCCTTGAGGGCTTGAGATTCGAATCAGTAGAGAGTGAGTGTAAAGACTGAGCCACTCAGTACCAAGTTTCGAATCACTGATTCGACTCATCGAATCATTGGCCATCTCTACTGGAAATAGCCGGTGACTTGGCAGCTCTGCTCTACAAAGTGTTAACATTTGATTTAACTCAATTGGATGTAGTGTTGAAACACTAGTGTTCTTCAAATAATTTGAGTCTATCGGCAAAGTAATACTTTTTATGGCCCTGTAAAAAGCTGTAAACCTACACCCACCAAAATCTATACAATATATTAGATAGTGACCCATAATCTAAATACTCAATTTGAATAGACCATTTAGACTGTAGCAGACTTCAATAATGGTTTTATTAAAATTAGTTATAATACTTATACCCACCGGGCTTATCTATATTTACATTGTAAATACAGTACATAAAACAATAATGAAATGAAGTTTTATTCTTATTTGTTCTTTAAATCATGTCAGTTTACTTTTTTTTTTCTCACAAAAATATTTATTCTTAAAAGTAATAAAATACCTAACTTTTAAGTTATTTTTAATGTTTAAAATAGTCAATAAGATAACCAAATAATGTGCTTAGTTTTAAAAGCAAATGTTGTTTATAAAATTATCAATAAAATCTTTATCTTTTTAGTAAAGACTAGGATCTTATACATTTTAAAGTACCTTTTCTTTCTTAATTTAATTGCACACATATATGCAGTTAAGTGACAAATATTGAGATGAATTTACATATGTCAATTTTTAAATTTGTAAATTCATCTCGATATTACTAATACTTGATATTCAAGGAAACATATAAAATATTACAGGTATAAGAGATGATTTATGCAGTTAATTTTCAGTAATTTACAACAGTAAAAATGACTACATATTTCAAGTATAGGCAAAGTTTTTATTGATGAACACATATTTATAGATTTTTTACAATTTTTTTCAGTAAAATACTTAATATTTGAATGCAAACAACTGCATGGTTTACACACAGAATACACTGAAATATTTAATATACTAAGAAAGATATTTCATTAAACCTTCAAATGTTTTTGAACACTAAATCAATTGTTTTAAGACAATATTAATGGATCAGGAATTGAAGTATCAACAGCACATACAGGTCTACTAAATTTACCAAATATGATGACATTTAAAATAAAATTTTTTAACAAACGATTATTTTATTTTTCTCAAATCATACAAAATGAAACAGAACATCCATAAATGAACCATACATAACTGCAATTTTAAATTAACAAATTAACCTTTTCTATTTCTAATTTGGAGAATATATGTTAGCAGAAAAACTAGTGTCCAACAATTTGATTATTTACTAAAATATTTTCGTGATGATACTGAGTAACATTTTAAGGTGTATGCTAGATAAACAATGTACTATGCAGTATATACAGGGTGGCCATAATTAAACTGCAAGTGTTCAAGGGGTGCTGGAGAGAAAACTACCGGGAATATTCCAGTGAAATTTGGTATCTACACGTTTCAGAATATGCGCAATTCACATATGCAAAAAATCGCCATTTTCACCCCATAGATGGCGCTGTACCGTATTTCAACGCTTACCGGTGGCATTTACAACTTCCAAAACCGATAGACAGAGGATAATGACATTCGAAGAGGCATACAAACAATATAAAACATTATTTGCAGTTTATCCAAATTCCATACAATTCGCTTCAGTAATAAAATTTTTAAAGTATCTTGTAATAAAAAATTAACGCAAATTAAGATCACAAATTAAACAATCCATAAAGACGCTTTGGAAAACAATTAAAGCATTATTTATTCAATGAAATTATCACATGATGTACTCAATATGCGAACCACCAGATGCAACCACATGCTGAAAACGTAAAAAAGCATGGTCCACCGTCGCATTTAAAATCTCTGGTGTAACACACCTCACGTGTCTCGTTCTGCTAAATTTAAATTCGGCAACAGAAGCATGTCGTTCTCTACAAACTATATCTTTCAGATGTCCCCACAGATAAAAATAGCAAGGATTAAGTTCCGGTGAACGTGGGGGCCAAGCATTGTCGAAACCTCTGCTTATGACTCGGTGCATCATTTAGCAACTTTATAACAGCTTTAGCGATGTGAAGGGGTGCTCCATCCTGCATAAATACCGCGGTGTATAAATACAGCACCATCTATAGGGTTAAAATGGCGATTTTTTTGCATATTTAAATTGCGCATGTTCTGAAACGTGTAGATACCAAATTTCACTGGACTATTCCCGGTAGTTTTCTCTCCAGCATCCCTTGGACACTTACAGTTTAATTATGGCCACCCTGTATTTTGAAAGCGACCATAAATATTTTTAAAGAGGCAAGACAGTGTTTTTCTTTTTCCGTTGTTCAGTTTTGCTTGAATACAGAAACTGTAAGTGCATAGAAAAAGAAAGAAAGTAACATACACAAATGTTAACACTTTTAAGAGCTGGTGATATTTATGGAACATGGAAATTATGATAATAACTAATTAATTATTATTACTATGTCGTATTAACTATTCAGACATCATCATTTCACTTTGGGGATTCATTATTATACAACCATTTAATGGCTTTTCTTACAATGCAAATGCACATCTTAAAGAGATTTCAAAAGAGAAAAAAACTACCATTAATAAATTTCTGATGTATAGTGTATAAAAATGTTAAACTTACCAATTGTTGTTGAGGGTATGCAGACGGCTTATGCACTGACAATTTTTTTCAAAATTTATCAATAAATTTTCTTGTATAATTGGATATGATTTTTATACACTTATGAACTAAAGATTGTTGAATTTCCCACTTTCACATACAAATTGATTAAAAAATTGCAACTCATCTAATTTTTCTTTAGCAAATTCACATAAGAAATACTGCTGAGGTTTTAAATAATGTTCCCCACATTTACTATCAATACAAATCTTGAAAATTTTATGAAAGCAGATGTTCGCAGGAAAGTCAGTAGGCCAGCAAAGTCCACCAAGATGTAAAGACATCAAGTAATTTTTTGCATTTAATACAAGAGCCTGCTGCAGTATGAGCAACATATCCAGCAATGAGTTCTTTTACAGGGTTAACTAAATTCTTTTACAGGGACTCTCATAAGAATTACATTACGCTCTTCGGGTATCTATGTAACTACTGAACCGAATCTAAAACTTTTTTCACTGATAAAAAGCTACACTGTTCGTGAGTATTATAGGCTAGCTTTCACGGATATAGCATAAATCGTTCTTTTACAGAGACACTCAAAATGATTCTAATACATTACGCTCTAGGGGATGGGTATCTCTTTAACTACTGAACCGATTCTAAAACTTTTTTTCACTAATAGAAAGCTCCACTACTCCTGAGTATTATAGGATACCTTTCATGCATATAGCATAAATAGTTCTTTTACAAGGACACAAAAAAATTCTAATACATTACTCTGTCTATATGGATATCTCTGTAACTACAGAAACGATAGTTTAAAGATTTTTTTACGGTCATTTTGTTCTATAGTGCTAGTCATCAAACTATTTATTTTTTGTTATTCACACATGCTTCATTTCTCCTGGATATAATTCTGAAGCCGACGCGTTCGAAGTCGTGGGTAGAATCTAGTTTGTTGATAATCAATAGACAGAAAATAAAAACTTGGTTCTTTAAATACGCTTGACAAGTAAATTATGGAATGTAAAAATAAAACTATAGAAGTATGTGGATCAAATAAACTGATAAGAAACTTGAAAGGATAAAAGTACAACTCAGACGAAGAATGTATCTTAAATATTAATGTTAGAACAACTAAGATTACAAGATAAAATATGAAAATGTTCTGATTGCCATCCTGAAAGATTATTAAAGATTTAAATTACTGGGAAACGAGCATGTACATACAGGAAAAGCAAAACATGTCGGCAATGCCGCTTTTCAGTTTCCATACTTGAAAGTGTACCAACCAAAACCGACAGAATGCACTCAAATGAGTTTTTTGGCAAGCAAGCCTGCCTATATAAGCTATCAAAATATAGAATGACCAGAAGAAAAAGCCCGTTGTGGAGCAATGACAACAGTCGCTGCAAAAAGCATTTCATGAAAGTATGTTTACACTCAATATATTTAATCTTCGTCCGCTTAAAATAGATAACTTCATATACAATTTTATTATACACCCAAAACGAATTTCATGCTCTTCTGGAAATCCGCAAAAACTTTTCGCATTTGAACGATTTCGTTTTGTGTATTCAGCTCCTCTTCTATTAATGCTTCAGCAGACGATTATTTTAATGAAAAAAAAAACTATTTTAAACGAATTGGAATACAAATTGTATGACGCCATTTTCACTTGAGAATGGTCATTTTGTCACGCAAATGATTCACTTTTTTGACTATCGGAAATGAAATAGAACTGTAAAGAGCGAAAAATTGCTTAAAAATGAGGGTGGATTTTCAGATTTTTAAAGGAGCGCAGATCGTTGCAACACCTTCTTGATATAGAAGACTTAACAACGTAAGCTTTGACGTTATCACTATATCATCTTATATGACGTCATCACAGTTTTAGTCTCAAAAATTAAACAGTTTAAAATTTCTGGTAGATGCTACTAATATATGAAAATATCTTAAAGGAAAGATAATTAAAATACTTTTCTGGTACAAAATAATTCATTGTGATCTACTTCTGTATCATATTATAAAATTAGTGATGGTCAAAAATTGTCATTTGTCATAAAATTAATTTTTCTGTCATAAATCATTAAAAAGCTTTATGAGTGAGAAAATTCACCAAAAATTTAAAGTAGATATACTTTGCGAAAACAAAACTGTGATGACGTCATGTAAGAGGATTTAGTGATGACGTCCAAACTTCAGCTGTAGGGTTTTTATATCTAGAGGGTGTTGGCTATCCCCCCCCCCTCAAGATTTTCAAACAGGGTAGCTGAATAGACGTCAGCATTTTAACTAAAATTTTACCGAAACATCACTGATTTGCTAGATTGCAATTTTTTATAAGATTCTATTGTGAAGTGCGATTGATAAAGATTAATGGGAGAGTGAGACTAGCTTCAAAACTTCCAAATTTTCTCCAATGTCATTCGAGTTTTCTGCCAGAAGAGGCATGTGTCCTCTGCCTCTCAGAGTAACATGAGTACAACCAACGCCTCCTAGATAAAGAAAGACTTACAACTCCCTTGTCACCAAGCTTCGACATCATCAGTGGGACTACATTTCAAAGTTTTACTTTCTGAAAGTAAAACTGCGATGACGTGAATTTTGTAGGCCTGGTGATGACGTCAAACCTCGAGTTGTTAGGCTTTCTGTGTGTAGGAGGTATTGGTACAAGTGCTTGTTGGTTACTATTTTGATAAATGTTTTAAAACACGCTGTTTACATATAGCTGTTAACATAGTTGCCCAGTCTCCCGATTTTACCAGGAGATTTTTCCCCGCAGTTTTTAAAATTTTACGTTGCATTGGAAATTCGGACTTATTTTAGCATAAATTGCTAGGTAAAAATTAGTAGTGGAAAATCTTTCGATAAAATCCGAAGAGTTTGCAACTATGGGTTAATTATATACCGGAGTTGTTGGCACTTAATAAAAACTGGACGTTGTTATCATTATGATGAAAGCACTCTACTGCAATTTTAGGTAGAATGGTCAAACCGCGTCAATCACCACATTCTTCTTCCACTTAAAGAAGCTTGCAATCGCGTTTCAGGGTTTGGTGAGACTTACTCTCTTCCCAAAATTTTGAATGAAGAGTGATTGGGCTCTAATTGACAAAGAGACAAAGGGATAATTTATGCATTAAAACAGAACCCAAGTTTTGAAAAGTTCAATTGTGACCCTATAATCTTACTTTGTATTTGAAATCAGCTTGTTCCCCCCCCTTCCAACATAAAAAAATGTAAAGGGACATTAAAAAAAATTCACGATATAGTGTATGGACTACAAGCCACGTATAATCATAGCTGCCAACTACTACGGAATATAATTAACCACTTTTTCTAAACATGATTTTTCGACTTAAAATATAGCAAAATTTTTGTACTAAACACGTGACCTGGTTACTTCTTTGAAAAAATTAAAAAAATATGTACTGTTTACTTAAAGTGGTTAATTATATTCCGTAGTAGTTGGCAGCTATGCGTATAATGACCCTTCTAATGATAAAGTGAAATTTTGAGCTTTTAAACATAGTTCTTAAACTATTGTATCCATTTCATTATAATTTACAAAATTCCGAAGATGCATATTTTTATGGAATATATACTTTTATATTAATTATGAATTATTACATTTATTTTCAGAAATCATTCAGAGGAACTTAAATTTTGTTTTAGTTAGAATCAGCAAATTTTAGACTCGTACTTTTGAAAATATCAACAAAAGTAATTGAAACTGAGCTTCCTCCGACTGCGGCTAATGGCATTTGTTAAAGCGAAGCGTATCTTTCCAAAATTTAAATAAATGTGCATTGACCTTCTCGCTTTTAAGAGAAAATAAGATAAAAAAGGGAGTATTACGTTGGATTAATGCAAATCTGGAAAAGCATTTCAGGCTATACTAAGAAAATAAATAAAAAAATAAAATTGCATCATATATGATTGATTTTACATGAGTTAGATGATGCATTAGAATGCAAAAAAGAATGCATTGTAAATACGCATGGGTGAATTAAATACAAATTTGCAAATTCAGTGAACGAATTTGTAATGATATAAAAAGGGGAGAATTTTTCCAAAAATTTAAGACGATATTAATAATACACAATTGAGTGAACTTCAGCCAAGATCCACTCTGCAGTTCATGGTGGAATTTTTTGAAAAGTTCCTCCAATAAACTACTGGAGGTCCGTATTTCGGAGCGTGCCACACAGTCAGAACCGTGAATATTCAAATATTCGCGGTCAAAACTCCAATATACGAAGTCAGCCGTGTAAGCCACATTCCTTAATTTTTCGATTCATATTGATTTCTTGAAACCAATGACAGCCTACATAATATTAAAATCGAATGTTTTAACGGTCATCCACTATTGAAAAATTTGTCGTCTCCTAAATAACAACTGATTATTGTTTAAAGGTGAAGTTATTAAAAAGAAAATTTCTCGTGTTTTATAAGTGTTTCGTGCAACTTTTATAATGGATTGTGAACCTGGAGGTACATATTTTTGTATTTGAAATATAGTTATTATTTTCTTTAGTTATTTTTGCTAAAACCAAAATAAAACAATTCTTTGAGTTAAATTTCAAGCAATGATGGAATTTATTGAGCTATAAAGTTATAAATGCATTAGAATCAAACTACGTTAGAAGACTATAATAAAGCTTCTTATCGCAGCTTAATGTCTACGGCAATTGTAGTTGCTAATTGTATTTGGCAATTGTATTTGTTACTCTCCTCATTATTAGATAGTTAACAACAACAATTAAAAAACACTAATATTTTGTCCTTTTTTATTAGATTCATCGCCTGAAAATGTCGTCATATGTCTCCGACAATTAATTGAACACATATGTGCCAAGTCTTACGGCATATAATCAACCACTTTTTGTAAACCGTAAATATTTAGAATATTTTTCCGAATTCGTGTCCTTCTCACGAGCTTAACTTGAAAAATTTCTGTATTTTAAAGAGAAAATTAACGCTCACGAAACGTGGTTAATTATATTCCGTAATACTTGGCACCTATGTGAATGTTGCAGAGACTGTAATTCGGTAATTAATAATAAAAAAGTTGACAATTTTGTTGGCTTAGTAAAACGTTTTTTGGATGGAGATGTAACACATGTAAATAAAACTTTAGTATACGCCAATCATGTTTTTTTTCGATTTCTTTAGCTTGTTAAATGATTAAATCCATCTATAAGTTTTGAGCACAAAATTAAAAAAATCCACCTGTGTCAACATCCTCTAGATATAGAAAGCCTTACAACTCAAGCTTTGACGTCATCACTAGGTCTTATTATGTGATGTCATCACAGATTTACTTTCACAAAGTATATCTATTTTAAAGTTGTAGCGAATTTTCTCACTCATACAACTTTTTTATGATTTAAGATAAAAAAATTAATTGTACGACAGATGACAATGCTTGACCATCACAAATTTTATAATATGTTACAAAAGGAGATCACAATGAATTATTTTGTATCAGAAGGGTATTTTAATTTTTATCTTTAATTCAAGATATTTTCTAATATTTGTAGCATCCACCAGAAACTTTAAATACTTTTACTTTTTGAAGATATAACTGTGATGACGTTATTAACGACCACTGCTTCAGTTGTAGGGCCTTCTACCAACGTCTCCTAGATATGGAAAGCCTTTCAACTTCTGCGTCACATCCTTTGACATCGCTATCATACCTGCGATCAAAAGCTTTTTTTTTTTCATAAAATAAAATTATTAACAATTTCTGGTGAATTTTACAAATATTGGAAAATGAATAAAACATTAAAATTAAAATGCCCTTCTCATACAAAATTATTTATGATCTATTTCCTTATCGAATTATTTAATTAGTCATGGTTAAAAACTGCCATTAGTCGTAAAATTTTATTTTTATCTTAAATCATTAAAATATTGCAATTAATGGGTAAATTCACCAGAAATTTTTAATAGATTTATTTTATATAGAACTTTTAAATGCGTGTCTAACGAAGACATCAAAGCTTGGTTACGCATGAGTTGTAAGGCTTTCTATATCTAGAAGGCGTAGCGTCGCTCATATGTACTGTACCACCATCTCGCAGATATACAATGCCTGAGAACAGAAACCTTTACGTCGTCACGCATTTTTTCAGAAAGTAAAACTTTTTAAAATGTGTGGTGAATTTCTCCCGCATAAAACATTTTAATTAAAGATGTAAAATTTAATTTTTCGACAAATAGGAAATTTTAACTATCACTAATTATATAATATGATATAGATCCTAATAAATTATTTTTTGTCAGAAACATATTTTAATTTTCATCTTTAACTTAAGATATTTTCTAAAATTTGTATCATTCACCAGAAATTTTATAGTTTTACTTTGTGAAAGAAAAATTGTGATGCCCAAAAGCCTCTGCCATCCTATATCTAGGAGGTGCTGACTATACCAACGCCTCCTACATATAGAAAGCCTTACAACTCCTACATCATCAATTATCATTATTGACATCATCATTTGGCCTTCTTTTAAAAGTTTTATTTTCACAAAATAAAACTATTAAAATTTCCTGGTAAATACTACAAATATTAGAAAATATCTTATATTAAACATTAAAATTAAAATATCATTCTCATACAAAATTATTCAGTATGATCTATTTCCTTATCACATTATCTAATTAGTTATGGTTAAAAACTGCCATTTGTCGTAAAATTATATTTTTTTTATCTCAGATTATTAAAATATTGACAATCAGGGATAAATTCATGAGAAATTTTTAATAGCTTTATTTTGTGACAATCAAACTTTTAAATGTAGGCCAAATGATGATGTCAAAGCTTGGTGACGTAGCAGTTGTAAGGCTTTCTATACCTAGGAGGTGTTGACTATACCCGGTCATGTCACCATAACTGCAACATGAACTGAGCCTCAAACGCCAGTTATTGATAACCGCAGCTCAGACTATCATCGTCTGAACAAGCATTTCTTGATCCTAGCTGTACGAGTCACAATGATCACGACGATCAGTTAATTAAAATTTCATCTCACATTCTGCTTTTAGAAATATCCGGTGTCTTTAAATGAGTTTAGTAGTGTTGTGTCTTGTAACACTTTTATTGCAGTCGGTAGATATTTATTTTGCTCTAATCATGTGCAATCGCAGTGAAATTTCTTAGGAGCCAAAAAGATTACAGAACGAAGAGAAGAACGATTTAGAGAAATGTTTTTCTTCCTGTTTTTTTATGCTGTTCTATATGGGTATTCTTATCGTGGTTGAATATTTTCTAAAAAAGAAAAAGATAAATTCACTCTGGAGGAAATAAAATAGCTCTAAAGGATTTAGAACGGAGACAAACTTACCCAGGTTTTAAATAATTCGGAGTAATTTTAGTTCCTTCGGAGCGAATTTAGCTCTTTTTAAAAGGTTCACGAGGCTCTAAATAATTAGCGTGCACTGTGAAGTTCTAGGATATATACGTAAATCTCTCTTCTCCTGTCTTTTATTCGCCTTATTCAGGAATACACAAAGATATGAGAAATTAATCACGAAAATTTTCTTCTTAATGGCTGGATTTCGAAGAGAATCACCATTTGTCTGCTAAAGAATGTAATTATAGTATGGAAATTGTGTAAAAATGTTCATCAGGCTGATTTATCGCTAACTGCTTAAACTATGTATTTACAATACTGTATACTGTATTTACGATACTGTATACTGTATTTACGATATACTGTATTTACGATATACTGTATTTACGATATTAATTACGCATTTGATTGAATTACGATACGTGTATCATAATTCAATCAAATTATTTTTTAAATATTTACTAAAGCAGTAACCCCTTAACACAATTAAGGAAGAAATTTTGCTATATTCTAAGTAAAAAAGTTACTGTTTGCAAAAAGATGGTTAATTATATTCCGTAAAAGTTGGCAGCTGGGCAATGCAACTACTCAGGAATATCATTAACCACTTTTTTTAGACATGAATTATCGGCTTAAGGTATAGCAAAACTGTTGCTGGGGTTGAGCTGGTTCTGATTTCGAAAAGATACGAACAAAATGAAGGTGAGTCACATGCAGTTTGAGGCATGAACATAGCTGCAACATTTTCGGGCATGTAATTAACCACTTTTTGTAAACAGTAATTTTTGTGTTAGAAAATAGCCAAAATTACTGCGTTTAGCACAGCGTTAGAGGATGATCCGGTTGCTCTGTTGAAAAATGTACATAAAAAATCCTCTTTACAAATAGTGGTTAATTATATGCCCGGAATTGTTGCAGCTATGCATGAAAATCTTTTGCGGTAAGAATCGTTCTTTAGACAGCAATCTACAGAATAGAACGTCGTGCTAGTGAACGGTAATTTTCTGAGTATTCAAATAAGCAAGCAAGTACACAGCTAATTTGCAGTGTAATGTAATATGTCATCCTACCTACGTCAACCTTCTGAGGAGAATTCAGGCATTGGGAACAATGTAACTACCCTGAGCACAAGCTAGTACAAATGGAAAACACAAAATAAAACTAGTATTAAAAATATGGCCCAAGACGCAACACTACGAAACTCATTTTAAGACACCGCATATTTCTAAAAGCGGAATGTGAGATGAAATTTTAATTATCAGAACGCCGCAACGACAGTGGTTTAGACCGCCAGGACAACACCTCCTAGATATACAATGCCTGAGAACAGTAACATTTACGTCATCACACATTTCATTTAACAAAGTAAATCTATTCAAAGTTTTTGGTGAATTTACTCCCGCATAAAGCATTTTAATGATTCAAAATGGAAAATTTAATTTTACTACAAATAGGAAATTTTAACTATCACTAATTTTGTAATATGATATAGAAATAGATCATAAAAAATTATTTTTTATCAGAAAGGTATTTTAATTTTTATCTTTATCTAAAGATATTTTCCAAAATTTGCATCATTCACCAGAAATTTTAAATAGTTTTACTTTGTGAAATGAAAACTGTGATGACGTCATCTTAAAAGACCTAGTGATGACGTAAAAGCTTCTGTTCTGAGGCTTTCTATATCTAGGAGGTGTTGGCCAGGATCAAGAAATGCTTCTTCCGATGATGATAGTCGGAGATGCGGTTATCAATAACTGGCGTTTGAGCAACACCTCCTACACATAGAAAGCCTAACAACTGATACTTTGACGTCATCGCTAGACTTTCAAGTAATGACGGTATCACAGGTTTACTTTCACAAAGTAAAACTATTTAAAATTTCTGGTGAATGCTAGAAATATTAGAAAATATCTTAAATAAAAAATTAAAATTAAAATACCTTTCTTATACAAAATTGGTCATTCCGATCTATTTCCTTACCATGTTATCTAATTAGTCATGGTTAAAAACTGCCATTTGATAGAAAATTATATTTTTTATCTCAAATTATTAAAATAGTGTTATTCATGAGTAAATTCACCAGAAACTTTGTATACTTTTATTTTACGAAAATAAAATATTTAATTGTAGGCCAAATGATGCCGTCAAAGCTTGGTGACGTAGGAGTTGTTAGGCTGTCTTTTACAGGAGGTGTTGGTTTGAGGTTCAATTCATGTTGCAGACCGTCTCTTTATTACTTCAGACTGCAATTCAAACACCAGAACAAGTGTCCACAGCTAAAGAGGACTCCTCTCTTCACTAATTAGGCATACACAAGACTATGTAAACTTCCGTCTTCCAAGACGCGTTTCGGAATGCTCGGAGATGTCAACTGAAATTCAGACGAACCACTCGTGAATGTCGCTACTTGACAAATTGTTCGAATTTTCAAATTAAGAAAACATTAATAAGACAAACATTTTCTGCTTTCCGACACATTTTGATGAATAAATCTGAGATAACCAAAATTAAAACAGTTGTCTCACTCTGTTAAATTAGTTTACAAAACTATAACTTCGTGTATTCTTACGGTATTTTGCATTTGCAAAAATCTTTAAGAGAAATAGAATGGCCAATGTTACGCTACGCACATAATAAATATACACGGGATTTTATCTGATAAAGTCTTTTTTGGAGCAATTTAATTGGGCGCCCAATCTCGCATAACCCTCGTATAACCTTCGTGGGGGTTTCTGGTGAGTACGAAGAACATCTGTTTTAACGATTTCGATGACTTTATTTCTAAAACTCCTGTCATGGATTTGGTTTGGATGCATCAAATTTCGAAATAAGTATGGGAGAAACAGGGTTGTGCTTTGATACAGCAGTATTTTACAAGATTCTTAAACTGTATTATTCAATAAAGGAGCTATATTCTTTTCCCTTTGTAGATTTGATCCAAGCCAGAGGTTTGTGGCCAGTGTTTACTACAGAAATTTCTATCTTGTACGAGGTAAGCCCATGGTATGGTGAGAGAAAAAATGATGAGTTAGATATGTAGAAGTACTTTTTATTCCAGAAGGTCCCAGAGCTAATTCTTAAATCATGCAACTTATGATAAAAGAAGCAAATTATGTCAATTAAAAAAATCTTAAGTTACAAAAACTGTATAAAATATTATTTCGAAATGTGTTTGAAACATTCCGAAGAAAACTCTTTAACATACCATAATTTGCTAAATGCATAGATGGCAAGTATTACGGAATATAACTGACCACTTTTTGTGAACGGTAACTTTCTGTTTAAATAGAGCAACATATTCCCTACCAAAGCCCGGCCAGGTAACTGCTTTGGAAGATTAAAAAAAAATACGTTTTACGAAAAGTGTAATATTTTTTAAAGAAATTACGTTTTACGAAAAGTGATTAATTATATTTCGCATTACTTGGCACCTGCATAAATGTCTGATACTTCAGAAAATCTTTCAATGCGCTTCTGAGTTTCAAAAATTTTCAAAGCATTTCATTAGAGTTATAGGCTTATTACTTCTTCAATATTATGATAAGAATGTGAAAAAATGTCCTTAACACTTTTGAGTTTCTTACATAATTTGTAGGGATCGACTGATGCGAGATACTTTTTTTACAAGGGGCCGTATACGTATTATAATACAAAATTTGATATATCATGAATGCAAAAGATTTTCCACTACTTATTTTTACATAGCAATTTATGCTTAAAAATAAGGTCAAATTTCTTAAGCTAACCAAGACCTGTAGAAAATCTCCTAAATAATTCCGGAGAATTGGCGGCTGTGCATATTGACCACGTTTCCTATCACTTGCATTTGGAGAAATGGTTCTCTGCGTCTACATTTTTCCAAATGCAAGTGATAGTAAACTAAGGTCTACATAAAATTATATTTTCTATTTTAATATGTATACACCCTTTGTAAAAAACTATTGGCTATCGGTTAAAGTATGGTATTGGTCGATCCGTAATAGTTTGTTTATTTCATACTTTGCTCAAGAGTAATACAAACAAAAATATATTATGCACCGTGTCTTCAAAGGAACCATACATTCTTTCTTATATTATAAAGCGAAAAAACGTTTTTCAGGATTTATTTTCATTCCAAAATTTTTTTTACCAAATTTCCCCCCAAAATTTGTTTATCCAGATTGCTGCTAATTAAAACCAGTTGCTCATCTCTCATTGACTGTTGACACTTTTTAAATAAGGAAGAAATATTTAAAAAAGAGCATGTTTGAAACTTTTATTTGGAATCGGAATTTATCATGAAAATATATGATTTATTTACTGTTTTATGAATTTTCATCGAATTGTACATTCCACAACATACCAAAAAAGAAGAAAAAGAAAGAAAAAGTTCGATTTAAACTGCTGTATTCGTTACTCACATTTCCTGTATTTAATGTGTAAACGCAATAAACTAAATGCACTACTGTTTACCAAATGACTGGTACTCTTACAAACTACGTACATGTAATTTTGCGTAATACTTTAACTTCCTTTTCCACAACAATTATTAGTTTTTCTCTGTTTTTGCTTTCCGACGACCGGAACGACACAATTATTGTGTCTATTCTTCCCTCATACCTTAAAGGACAATTTATTTATGCAAATGTATTTTTCGTACATTTGGTACTAACTTTCTAAACAGACAAGAATCAGTGTGAGCACAATGATGAATATTATGGATATAATCACTGTATTTAATACTTGTAAAAGTGGTGTTAAGGTTTTTGAGATCGTGGAAGTGATTCGTAATTCATTTATTGAGAGTTTTCGTGCAGTCTCGACTCAGTCATTTTATTTACACATATGTATACATTTATTTTTTTGCAGTTTCATACACGCGACGTGTTGACACTTGACTTTAGTGCTTGCAAAACACGTCTGGGAAATAAATTGAAGAGTTTCTTTCTGCAGTTCACCCTAGTTACATTGTTGCAATACTGCACTCGTGCAATATTTTACTAATTCTTACAATACTGCTTGCAATGTCAAAATGCTATCTCAGTACACTGGTTATCTTTAATTAAGGAAATATCACAAAAATGACGATTACTCAAAAAGTTACATATAGAATTTAATGAAACTCACCCACAGTGTATAACAGATAGTAAGCTATAAAATAACATGAAAAGAAATTACCAGACACTTGTTGTATTATAGAAATTAGCATATGTATAAAATCAACAAATTCGATGTATCCGTTTGGTACAGGAAAAGTATCTTCATTATGGAATATGACCCCCGCCCCCCTTCCCTAGAAGCAATATAGCACCAACAGCGATGTTTGATGCTGTCAATTATGCGGTCTATGAGTTCTATTGGAAGAGAGAGCCGTTACTCTTTCAAGACAGCAAGCGTGGTAAGGGTTACAGGAAGAGAATTGAGAGCAGCTATTCGTCTTCCTAAAGCATACCAGACATGCTCGATAGGATTCAGGTCCGGTGATCGAGCTAGCCACTCCATGCACTGAATTGTTTGCTGCTGAAGATAATCATCCATGATGCGAGCCCTGTGCGGTCTAGCATTGACATCCCCAAGCAGGAAATTATCGCCTATTGCTCCTGCATAAGGGCGCACATAAGCATCAAGGATGCCATCTCTACAGGTCTGAGCATTGACGGTTCCATATGGAAAGACATGGAGGTCTGTGCGGACACCCAAAGAGATCCCACCCCAAACGAAAACCGTTACAGGCAACCGTTACAGTTACGAAAAACCGTTACAGGCAATTAAAAAAAAGGAGGAGGTAAAAATTTCTCACTTCTTCGGGAAATTTCGAGAAATTATCAACATATGTATCTCACAGTGGGAGAGAAAACCGCTAAAATTTTGCAGCTGCCATAGCAGACAGCATAAGTAAAGAGATGTGCCAATAGTTATTATTTTATTTTTTAGCAGTAGAGCAGATAAAAGGATACGCGAGAAAAAATGTGACGCGAGTGCTTTTGCGGAGAGATACAGGAAAGGAAAAATAAATAAATTTGAGATTTTGACGATTAGATTTAAATTATTAAAGTAATTAAAATATTTCAAACATAAAAAAATGCCCTATGCGATATAAAAGTAACCGGGCACAGGCTTCGTCTCAAACACGAAATTTTATGCTTCTAGTAATTAATATATTCTGGTTACGACGCGAGTAATTTACATATTGCAGCTTTACCAACGCCTCCTAGATATAGAAAGCCGTACAACTCCTACGTCACCGTGTTTGACAATAAACATGCTCTTTTTATTTGTAACTGTACACTTAAGCTACTAATAACTTCTGTACCCACTTGTAAAAAACGAAATTCTGTCAGGACATACACTACCAGTGTGCTCTTTATCACGGACTGCATCAACACTCCATGATAAAGTAGGCCTAACAACAGAAGCTTTGATTTCATCACTAGGCCTACGATAATTACGTCATCACAGTTTTATTTTCACAAAGTAAAATTATTTAAAACTTCTGGAGAATGCTACAAATACTAGAAAATATCTGAAATTAAACATTAAAATTAAAATACCTTTCTCAGTTAAAATTATTCATTATGATCTATTTCCTTATCATATTATCTAATTTGTCAAGAATAAAACTGCCTTGTGTCGTAAAATTTTATTTTTTATCTCAAATTATTAGAATATTGTTAGTCATGAGTAAATTCAGCAGAATTTTTTTTATAGTTTCATTTTGTGAAATAAAACTTTTAAATGCAGGCCTAATGATGACGTCAAAGCTTGGTGACGTAGGAGTTGTTAGGTTTTCTTTTATCTAGGAGGTGTTGTCTGCATGCGCTCCACACAAAGACTTCCAGAATAGCACTATTCTAGAAATGTGAATACCACTCTAGATGGTCTTGAAACAATTTCATAACACACAAGAGGAGATGTCCTGTAAAATAGTAACACGGGTCTTTCTACATAAGCGGAGCGATTACTAATTTCAGAAGAGTTGCCAACTGCTCCGGAATATCGTTGACCGCTTTTTTCATCAGTAATTTTTTGGCTTAAATTATTGCAAATTTCTACGTCGTCGAGCGTGTGGCTTGATTAACATTTCAAAAATATATTTATGAAAATTGCTGTTTACAAAAAGCGGTTAATTATGTCCCTGGACAGTTGGCAACTATGATTTCAGACGTAAAAACAGAGTAAAAAAAAAAAGAGCACGATTGCTTATCGTTGTGTTCCCGTGTTTATTGTTCTTCTACTCTATTGGTTGAACAACGGCTAAAATAATTTTTTTAATTTAAATTTGGAATTAAAGACTTATAGAAGAGTTATAGAAGGTTCTCTAGAGAAAGTATAGGGGAGGGGTAAGAAACTTCATTCTTCTTCTCATTGATTTTCTGTGATCGATGAAAACAGAATTTACCTGTTGTCCACTTGACTCTTAAGTCGTTAACCAATATAATTCAAATTTGTAAATTTTATTTTTCAGCTATAACTCAGGTGGATCTATTTTGATACTGAATTTCGCTTTTTGTAGAGTTCCATACATTATTCTCCTTGAACAATGTCCGTGTATCCTTTTTACATAATCGATGATTAGAGTTGACATCTTGTTGATGACCAAACCTTTGTAAAATCCAGGTACGTGTAATAACGAAATCATTGATAGGTTTCACATGCATTTTCTTTATTTATTCCTCCTGACGAAACTTTTTAGTACAAATCGGAAAAAATGCAGTGTGCTCGCACTTTAAACAATTTTCAGTTAAAAAATAGATTTAAAAAACAACCGAGTACATTGAAAGTAGTTCAACAACTTTCTATGACATAAATTGTTGAACAACTGTCAAACTGATTCAACATATGTTAACACTTTCAAAATTATTAATTTATTTTTTTGTAATGTACAACAGCTGCTTTCTCTGTCGAATGCAATGATAAATATTTCATCAATATATATCATATGTGAGCGAAACTTTTGATAGCAAATTATTAAAAAGAAATTAGAAGTCAACAGAAATATAAAACGGATTTAATATTTTCAGTTTTGTAGTTTTGTCACAGATCATCAAAATGTGTTTAAATTGATTTTCTAGTCTTATGCGTTCAAGATGGCCAAATATAAATACTGTAGGCTTCTGGCACGGAAGGAACTTCTCAAAATTTCCTGCAGTGCGAAATGCAACGCAAACTCAAATCTTCAATTTACATAGGTCAGTGCGTTTATATTGTGTAAAAACTACACGAAGGGTATCTGCTTAGGAAGGGCGTGCTTTAGGTGGAGGACTTTTTAAGCGTTCCTTAAGTGCATTCACGTTATATCTGTAGAAAACCGCAATAAGTTGCAGACCGTTAGATCGCCAATCGCGCGAAGATCCAAACCCAGAACCTCCACCTTTCGGCCGTCTACCATATTAAGTGTCTTATCTACTAGGCCATGGTGGAGCCATCCCATTCTCATAGTCATAGCGTTTGGTGAATACCGTTGAAACTAATTTTGATTTGGGTAATAAATCTGTTAGTGAAGAAAAACGCGGCGTGACCTTTGCCTCTCTACTGGCTTACCTGCCGTGATCTGCCAACGCCTCCTGAATCACTGCCTCCTAGATATAGAAAGCCTAACCACTGCTACGTCACCAAGCCTCTACGTCATCAGTTGGCCTTCTAAAGGTGACGTTATCACAGATTAAATTTCATAAAGTAGAAACTATTCGAAATTTCTGGTGAACTTACTCTCTCATAACACCATTTTAATGAATTGAGATAGAAAAATTAATTTTACAAAAAAGAGCAGTTTTTAACTGCAACTAATTATATAATGTAACAAGGGAATAAATCACAATGAATTGTTTTGTGTCACGGACGTATTTTAATTTTTATCTTTCACTTAAGATACTTTTTAATATTTGTAGCATTCACCAGAAATCTGAAATAGTTTTACTTTATCAGAATGAAAGTGTGGTGACGTCATTACTTGAAGGCCTAATGATGGCGTCAAAGCTTCAGCGCTCAGGCTTTCTGTATCTAGGAGGCAGTGTCTGGATATAGAAAGCCTTATAACTCCTACGTCACCAATCTTTCATGTCATCACTAGGCCTACAAAAGTGACGCCACCACATTTTAAACTTCAGAAAATAAAACTATTTAAAATTTCTGGTGAATGCTACAAATCCTAGAAAATATCTTAAACTAAACATTAAAATTAAAATACCTTTCTCATACAAAATCATTCATTATGATCTATTTCCTTATATCTATCTGATTAGTCATGGTTAAAAACTGAAATTTGTCGTAAAATTATATTTTTATCTCAAATTATTAAAATATTGCTATTCCTGGGTCCATGAACCAGAAATTTTTGATAATTTTATTTTGTGAAAGTAAAACTTGACGTCAAAGCTTGGTGACGTAGGCATGGTGAGGCTTTCTATATCTAGGAGGCGTTGGCTCTGCTCTAAAACACGTACACGGCTTTTCCCGATACTGTTCTTTAAAGAGGAAAACTTCCGACAGACACTCAAATTTACCTGCAGATTTAATCTAGATAAATGAATAAATTATAGTGGTGATAAAAATTAAGCAAACTGAAACTGTTTAAGCCAATAAAGAAAACGCACTAAAATTAATAAAAAGTCATTGACAGACTGTCAAATTATCATTTAAACCTTTGAAATAAATCCAAGACTAAATAATTACATAGAAATTGTTATATTCTGTTACCATCCACTTAACTTAAAATTTCTCTATTTTGTAACAAAAATTATTGTTTACAAAAAGTGGTTAATTATATGCTCGAACATTATGGCTTGAACATTAATTTTCGATTTGAAAATTCCAAACTTGAAAACTGTACAATACGGTGGATCGAAAAATCTTAATTTCGAAAAATAGCTCCGCGTGGTATGCAAAAGTTTTCTTTGAAGCATATTAGCATACATGCAAATTTTTTCAACTTCAATCAATATCTTTCGGTGCCCCAAGATGCGTAAACATTTGCGAAAAATCGTTGTTATGCAAATAGTGAACATAAATTATAAATTAAAAAAATAGCTACATAATCTAATTTACTAGTGAAAAGGAATAGGCAGAAAATGAAAATCTGCTCATTATATTTTCTTAAATATAAATGGATTCTTTTTTATTTATGTAGTATTATTCAGCTAAAAACAACTACTTTTCTTTAGATCAGTCAGGAAAACGAAAATTGGAGGAGTGGACGTAATTACAGCCAAACAAATAGAGAGAATGGGGAAAAAGGAAACAGAAAATGAATGTGTAAATCTTAAATTGTTTAAAAATGATGTTCATAGTAAGTCACCTGGGGCATTGCATCAGGATTCAGCAGACATTGACAAATATGGAAATACTAAAAGTCAAAACCCGTTGTGGAGGCAATTGTAATGGACTCTAGAAAAAAAAACATTTGACGAAAATATGTCTACACTCAATATATTTCACCTTCGTCCACCTAAAATAAATAACTTCATATTCAACTTTTATTACACACTGAAATTGAATTTAATGCTCTCTTGGAAACGCGCGGAAACTTTTAGCATTCGAACGATTTGGTTTTGTGTAAACAGAACCGCTTGTATCAATGCTTCATGCAGACGGCATGCATAGTAAAAAAATTAAACTATGGTATCTGGAAAACTTGTTTAAGAAGAACTGAAATCGCAATTTTCCCTTCAAAGCTTGAGGACCTTGACTTCGAATACGACGTCATTGCTACTTGCAGAGCCTAATTCTTTCACGCAAATGCATAGCTGCCAAGTATTACGGAATATAATTAACCACTTTTTGTGAACGGTAATTTTCTGTTTAAAATATCGCAAAATTTGTGAGCTAAAAGCGTGACCTGATTACTGTTATGGAAAAATATTTAAAGAATTTACTGTTTACAAAAAGTGGTTGATTATATTCCGTAATACTTGGCACCTATGCAAATGATTAACTTTTTTTACTCTGGGAAATAAAATGGAACTCAAAATAGCAAAAAATCGCTGCCAGTGAGTCAGGGATCAGCATATAAAGTAGGATTGAACAACTTGAACTTTTATGGACAAGTATGACTTCATCCTCGTATATGAATACGGATGTAATTATGCTGTAGTGTCAATCACAAAATCGTTTGAATTTTCCTACCGTAATAAAGGAATACGATAGGTATGGAAATTCAGATAGAACAGCTGCTTCAATCGCCAGTGCTTTTTTACAAGACAAATCTTACAACAGACAGACTTCGCATGTAGTAGGACCATTATACTCTCGTGAGGAAACCCAACTCTCTCTATATCGGACACGTTACTCTTATAACAGGAGAAGCCGAAGCCATTAAAGAATCAATACTGATTTTTTTTTATATCGAATAATGTACGATTAAATGAGCTAAGAGTAATCGGACGCGATGGAAAAAAATGTTAACACCCGGCACAAAGGAGATCAGGGCCGGCCCAAGGGGGGTGTGAATGTAGGCGATCGCCTTAGGCCCCGCGATTAAGGAGGGCCCGCATCTGGGCTATTTTTTTGCTATCACATTAGACCGAGCTTGGTAGATGGTTGCGATATATCCCGAAAAAAGCCGGGAAATAAAGCTAACATGTACTAGCAGTACTAGGAGTAACTTACATAAGACATGATGGAAAAGGGGCTCCTCTCTTGCGCTTCGCCTGGGGCCCCGCACGCCCCTTGGGCCGGCTCTGAGGAGATGTTATTCACTTGATAGAGGCGGAGTTCAAAAGACCATTACAGAGGTGCCAAGTCTCCGGCTTTTTCCGGGAGATTTCCCACCACAATTTTTAGACAGTTTTATTTTGCATTAAATATTTGGACTTATTTTAAGTATAAATTTGTAAGTAAAAATAAGTGGTGGGAAATCTCCCGAAAAAAGCCGGAGACTTGGCAGCTCTGCCATTACAATGGTGTATTTGTTCGTTTCATACAAATACACCATTTTTTGTTAGTTATTTGTTTTGTGTGCCTCTCCGACATTTACGTAATTCCTTAGATGGTGTAACCGATAGTCCTACAATGTTTTGTGGACCGATTGTTAAAGGCATCAAAACCTGCGAGGAGCTACCTGTAGTTTATTTTTCTTCAATAAATGAGGTGAATATGCCAGATAATATTGACAGTACGATTCTCAACAATGATCAACAATATTTATATATGTGTTTTGCAATATCATGTAGTGAATGTTTTTGAAGCACCTCTCTTGATGAATGTGTTATGTGAAGAAAGTGAGGTCATAGTAAAAGTCGAGAAAACAGAGGAATGGTTAAAATATCCTTGCCATACCCAAGCAGTTGAAAAATAATTCTGCTTAGTGTTTGAGGGATCGGCAAGGGTGTGTGGAGCAGAGAAAAGACACGACTTCATATAGAATAAAATAAAATCAAGAAACCATATCAAAGATTTTAATATAAAAAAATTTATCCCTTGGAAAAATTTGAATCTTCCAACAAAGCATTTAAAAATCTATTACTGCAATTTTTAAAAGTTTTGATTTATTGTGTTTATTTTAAATTTATACTTCATATATCAATATAAAATTATTATAAATATTATTTACGTTTTTACTTTAATATATGAGTAATCTTTAAAATTTACAAAAATGATTATTAATTTACAATTTTTAATACATTTTTATGAAATTGCTTGTTTTTAACTAATTTACAAGGACTTCAGGCACAGGGAGATACGAATGGAATTAAATTAAAAACAAATATATAAGCTAATGTACCCAATACAGAGTTTTATGACCTACGCCAACAATAATTTTGATTATTATTATTATTTTCTTTAATTTCGCAAATTTTCAATTTGACACTATATTTCAGACACTTGGGGTAGATGGATTTCAATTAAAAAACATGTAAATCTCCCGAAGAAATCGGGAAGGTTGGCAGCTATGATGTAAACTAATAAGCTCTATACACAAGTTTTCCACCCTACGGCAAAATTATTTTTGATATATTATTATTATTATTTGGTTTTGTTGTATACTTTTCGATCCAGCCTACTGTACAATAAGATGAATTTTTCTTAAATAGCCAATCTTGCAACATTTCTTTGCTGATATTGAGTTAGTAAACGTTTACCATTTCATATAAAAAAATAAGAAATGAATGAAATAGCCACTCATACATTTCACAAAATGTTTATTTTTAATGCGCATCAATACATTTTTTAGGAACAGTGAATTAGACATAAGCTTGTGTATTTGTGTTATTACAAAATAAATCGCACAATTTTATGTTAAACTTACAATACACTATTTATTTTACTTTGGCATTAGTGCGTGATAATATATAATTCATACAATGATACATTAGGAATAGGAAAAAAAATACTTATTTTCTTAGACTTAAGATCATCGTTGTTTTTCAATAAAACGTATTCATAAAGGGAGAAAAAATATAACAAAAATTACTTGAAAAAAGTAATAGTAAAGTACATTTCACAGTTGCCAATCTTTACAAAATATAGCAAATCACTTTTTGCGAAGAGTAATTTGCGAATTAGAATTTCGCAATTTCACTGCTGGTACTTTCTTGAAAGGTACTAGGTAAAGATATGCTGTTAACAAAAAGTAGTTACTTAGTTTCCGTCGGTGTTGAAAGCTGCGCATCGTATTTATTACATATTTTCTTGCAAAACTGATTTGTAGGGCAGAGTTGTAAATTGAACAATTTTATGTTCTTGTTTATTGAATTTCTTTGCGTCAAAATGCATTTAAAGAATAGATAGATTGTAATGAAAATTACTATCACTATTGTCAAGGAAAATAAAACTTAAGATTTCAAGTAATTTTTTTATAGATAGCAATAAGCAATAAAAACTTCACCACGAATATGTATAATTCTAAATTTCGCATCAAACAAAAGTTAGAAATTTCAAACTATTTTTATGATTACAGACGGTAATTACACAAATCTGTCGTATCAAAATTGTGTATCCAACTCGGAAAAATAAGTATGAACTATTTCAAATAATTTTATCTCAATACATAAATTTTTCTCTTTATATGGACTTTTATATTTGGTATAATTCACAATATTCAAATACGAACAATTTTTCCTATAGAAATAAATTATAGAAGCAACGACAACTGCGGAAATTTTCTAAAAAAAATTGCCTTTAGTTGATATAAAAATGCACGTCTAAAAATATAAGCTTTCTAAAATTATTTAAGGATTATTGAAATTTTACGTTCTAACTCATTATATTTTCTGAAGCTTCACTAAATGTCAGTTTAAGCTTAGCTAATTTCAGAAAAATGTAAATATCTAGATTTATTTTTAATGAGCGAATGCAGAATATTTAAAAAAAAAAAAAAGAATTTTTTCAGGTAAATGCAAACTTGGTGACGTTAAAAAAATAGTGTGATGTCCCCATTAGTTATTTTGCGTCGTTAATTTTTTTAAATTTTTTAAAGATTAATAAAAAATTGAGCATTTTTATTATAAATTGTACGTAGAACTTTATATAAAATAACATTATATAAGCATAGCTGCCAACTCTTCCGATTTTAGCCGAAGATTTACCACCACAATTTTTAACCACTTTAATTTTGCATTTGATATTTGGACTTACTTCAATCTTAAATTGATTAGCAAAAGTCAGTGCTGAGAAATCTTCCGATGAAATTCGAAAAGCTGGCAAGTATGTATCGTAGAGAGCGAAATAATAATGCATGCTCTGTCTGATAAACAGTTGATCCCTTTGTCATAGAGAACCATGCAAGATCTAGTCCAAAGCAGGTTGAACAAAAAATAGCGCGAAAAATTCATCGAGGTTGATTGGAGATAAAAAGGAAGTATTACGTTGGATTAATGCAAATCTGCAAAAGCATTTCAGTTTATACTAAGAAAATATATTAATAAATAGAATACCATCTTAAATGCTTATTTTTACACAAGTTCAATGATTAAAAAAAGCATGCGGTTCTAAACACGCATGAGTGAATTAAATACTAAGTTACAAATTTAATGAACGTATTTGTAACGATATAAAAAAAGGAAGAATTTTACTAAAAATTTAGGACGATATTATATATAATAAGGTAATACAAAATTGAGTGTACTTAGATTAGTTCAATCAACACCTCCGAGACACAGAAAGTCTGAGAAGAACCAATTACGTCATTAGTAGATCGACTAGAATGCAGCCATCACAGTTTCATTTTCACAAACTAAAACTATTTAAAATTTGTGGTGAATTTACTCATGCATAAAATGTTTTAATAATTTATAAAAAGATAATTTTGCGACCAATGGAAACTTTTAACCATCACTAATTATACAATATGACGCAGAACTGCGATATTATCAATTATTTTGTATCAGAAAGGTATTTCAATTTTTATCTACATATTCTCTAATGTTTGTAGCATTCACCAGAAATTTTAAATAATTTTGGCTTGTGAAAACAAAGTTATGATGATATCATTCTAGTGAACCTACGGATGGCGTAAAAGTTTCAGTTCTCAGGCTCTCTGTATGTAGGTGTTGGATCAACTGAGCAGTTCATCGTAGAATTTTTTGAAAACTTTCTCCAATCAAGTATTCGAGGTCCCTATTTGAGGCGCGCGTGTGCGGTATTGTTCATTTGTGCTCATTTGCATCCTGTGTATCCCACCATAACTAACGTGAATTTAACCTCAAATGTTAGTTATTGATAACTGCAACTCAAACCAACATCGTCTGAAGAAGCCTCTCTTGACGTTTCTACCTATTGAATTGTGCATGCCCGGCGATCTGAAAATTAAAATTTCATCTCACGTTCCGCTTTTATAAATATCCGGTGCCTTAATATAAGTTTAGTAATGTTGTGTGCTATGCCTTATTTTTAATACCAACATTATTATGTGTTTTCCTTTTGTACTAGCTCTGGCACAGGATAGTTACATTGCTCCCAATCCCCGAATTCCCCTCAGAAGGTTGCGTAGATAGGATGCCATATTACATTACAGTATAAGTTAGCTGTGTACTTGCTTGTTTATTTGAATGCTCATAAAATTACCGTTCACTAGCACGGCATTCTGTTCTGTAGACCATTGTCTGAAGAAAGATTCTTATCGCAAAAATTTTCGTGCTTCAAACCTGTAAGCCAAAAATTCCTGTCTAAAAAAAGGTGGTTAATTATATTCCAGAGTAGTTGGCAGCTATGGTTAATAAAAGTGCATAATAAGTAGCCTAGTGCATTGCAGTTTACTTCACCGGTGCCAACTTTTACGGAATATGAGTAACCAATTTTGTTAAACAGTAATTTTCTACTTAGAAAATAGCAAAACTCTTTAGCGAACCGCAGAGGGTGGTGAACGTGTTGTAACAGTATTTAAAAGAGGTTTAAAGAGTTGCTGTTCACAAAAAGTGGTTAATTATATTCCTTAATGTTGGCAGGTATGGTACTTCAACAGGTTGTATTACTGATATATTTTACTTCACACACTTTAATAAGTGCCGGTTGTTTCGTTAAAAATAGGTTCAATACTTTTTACAATTTTTTCTTATCAAAAGCGAAACTCAAAATGACATTCAGGTAGTATGATGATTATTTTAGCTTTGATTTTAAAAGTTAACTCATATGCATTATTTTTCTAGACATACAGATTGAGTACATTAGAGAACACTCTTTTGCATCCGTGATGCATAATCGGTTGGCTATTCAAGCAACACTTCCTAAAATAGTGCAGTCTGAAAACTATTGATCGTGCTGTTTGGCACTTTAAAACCAGTTATAAAGTATTACTTTGTTTTCGAAATTTTCTAAATTTTTTCAGCTTAGGTATAACATTAACTGGAACAGTTAACGGAGTGGTCTTTATGGAAAAAAGTTGCAATAAAAATTTTGAACTAAATATCATTTAAGGTGAAGAATATACGAATGGTATTATTTTTGAAATTGTGATTAACTACAATTACAAGAGAGTAGAACTCCAGAAAATGTATTGTTTTACAACACTGATAGTTTTAGAAAAAAGAAGAGTAAAATATTTATATTAATTTTAAAAACTATATTTAATAATTCGGTAATTCTGTATCTTCAACTATACAGCAGTCATATTTTTTACTTAACCCCTTCCGGTAATACAACAAGTGCATTTCGTCATTGGTTTTTCGTGCCATGCAGTCTCCAACCTTCAGTGAAAAAAACTAACCCCTTTCATTAAAAGCATGTTTTTACTTCGAACACAGCAAAGACCTCCCCCTTACTGCAGGAGAGAGCTGCTAGTCATAGAAAACATTCAAAAGATATACTATTTACAACATGTAGTTAATTATATTGCGTAAATGTTGGAGACTCTGGCTAATAAAGTTGGCTTAAAAATTCCAGTTCCGGCAGCTCTTTTATTATTTACGTAGATATAATATATCGCTGCTATTACATGTACATTACCGTTAGAATTTCTGGGTACAAGTCACAGCCAAATTTTTGTTAGTCCGTGGGTCTTCATCACAGCTAAATCCCTATCGATAAATAATTTTAATTAACAATATGTTGGATTATAAAATGAAACAAGGTCTTTTTTTAAATGAACATTAAAAGGTCATTTTACGCACAATATTTCATTTTTAAATCTTACTGGATTGGGTTAAAACATCGAAATTAAGCTCATTAATTTGAAGATATGTGAATCCCAGTTAGATCCTGAGTTTGTGCAAGACCATTTATTAACTGAACTCAAAATTTCGTTATTGACTATATATGAAAGAGATTTTACTCGAAATGCTTGATCATGCCTTTAGCAAAAGATTAGTTATTTGACAAATAAAATAAAAACAATGTACTCAAAAACTATCGCCTTAAACTATTGTTTCATTCTTTGCTATTTTTTAACAATCATACATCTGAAATTATCGTGGATTAAATGTGGTAATTCTTAGCTGTTCTTAAACATTACAAGTTAAAAATATATACAATGCATAGCTGCCAACAATTCCGGGATATAATTAACCACTTTTTGTAAACAGCAACTCTAACACAAAAGTTTTTGCGCTAAAACATAATAAAATTTCTGAGTTTGAGGCGAATATTTTGAAAAAAAATTAAAAAAAATATACTGTCTGCAAATAGTGGTTAATTACATTCCGGAATGGTTGGCAGCAATGACAATGTAATTGGATTTATATCAGTTTCACAAATGAAACTCTAATTATTACAAAATGCATGTATTAACGTGACAATTTTTGCCATTGTTTTACTTTTACTTATTTTGTTAAAGAGTAAAACCAATATGTCCGATTATGTATTATCATACTTGCTTATATATTTTCTCAGTTGAGTTTGAATTTGCTTTAAAGATTTAGGCTCTAGTGCCTTAATAAATTTAATTAAATACACCACTTTACGGATCTGAAATTTATCGACTTTTTACTCCTTGCGAATCCCTTCTTAAATCCGAACAAAATGGCGCAGAATCTTGTGTAGTCTTTGAGCACTGGTACATTATTTTAGAAAATCCAGAGCTGCCAAGTCTCCGGCTTTTTTCGGGAGATTTCCCACCACTAATTTTTACTTATAAATTTATTTTTAAAATAAGTCCAAATATTTAATGCTAAATAAAACGGTCTATAAATTGCGGTGGGAAATCTCCCGGAAAAAGCCGGAGACTTGGCAGCTCTGAAAATCCCTTATAAACCTTTCGAAACCCTGGGGATTCGCGAATCAGCGGTCAAAGGCCGATGTACTTCATTAATAAAGAATTATTTTGTAACAAAATTTGTGAATGTGGCAGAATAGGAAAATTCCAACTTGAGGAAATCGCATTAGATTTATTTTGTGAATTCTTTATTACAATTTGCGGCCATGAGCAATGGTACTTCAATATATCAAGTGGAATATCTGGTGATATGTAGACAGGAGACTAAAAGAGAGCATTTTAACTAAAAAAAACAAGTACACATAATTTCCTAATTTTGTTAAAATTGTGCATAATATATTTAACTGTGCATTTAAACGTTAACTTAAAAATGCAATAGTAAATTGAGGCAGTTTTGAATAACTGTGTTGTGTGAAGTTAGTGAGTTTGCAAATTAAATGTTTTAGAGCTTGAATTAGTCAAACATTTTTATCAGAAATAATAATAACCCCTCGTAATCATTAAAGCGCGGATACGTCTGTAGATGTTGCACTTACGACACCGACGTCTTTATTTTTTAAAAACGTCATTTAGATAAATTTAATTAAAGTGTTACAACAAGTTAGTTATGTACAAGGATACTATTTAATTAACTAAATTTTGCTTCCAGCGGATTCTTAAACTATTTATTTCGATAATTTTAGATACTATATCGATTTCCTTAAGGCAAATTTTTTGCTTTGAAAGAGAATACTTTTTCAATAATTTCGAGTATTTTAATACACTACAATATAATCTTCAGTAAATAAAAATTAGAAAATGCCGTCATACTAAGTTTTTGCACATGCATTATGTGTATGTAAGAGAAAAAAGATGTACTAGCCTTAATGTACATTGGTCAGAATTTTTTTTTTTTTTTTGGTATAATAAGCGTCATGAATTTGAGCAATGATTTTATAAACAATCATTAGTATTGATATTTCTAAAATGCAACACCATTGGACATTAAAGTTTGTGAAGGCACGAAGTACATGAACAATGCAACAGACAAAAATGTACTTTTTTATATCTTGTAATACTTGTACTATATCTGTTTACTGTAGTTGAATTTTAAAAATAGATTATCTACGAGTCATTTTTACACAGCCTTTAATACTTGCACGCTGCTTATAAACAGACTTTTGTAGGCAAATAACGTTGTTTTAAGGGGATTTCCGCGGGCCTAATATCTTCGATAATCTCCATCACCATACGTAAAATAATCATCTCCGTTTCTCCTTGGTGATTTACCTTCTCCACTTGAATCTACAGACATGTGGTCTGAATCCCCTGAGGGCGTGTCAACACTTTTGTGGTGGTTTGTCTGTTCCATGATTTGTCTACCAAGCTTTGGATTGTCGTAATTCCTTTTGATTGCATATGATTTCGGTTGGTCGTAAGTTCCTCCAAATATTGTCCGTGATTGATTTTTGAAGTTGTTATAGATATCTCTTCTGCCGTGTTCGTCGAATCCAACGTACTGATCGCCCATTATGCTTCCATTATTATTGTTATATTCATCATTGTAATAACCTGAAAAAATTCAAATAAACATTACGCTATTTAAATCTAAATCAAGCCATAAGAATAAAACACCTAATAAGCTTACAAACAGCAAAAGAGGCAAGTGCTACGTAAAGGAGAATTAAAAGTTAGAAAATAAAATATTTGCATCGGGTGTTTCCTTACAATATTTTCTCGAAAGATAATGAATATGAATTGATAGACACAGGCTTTATGTCAGAAACACACAAATTCTATGTTATGCACTAAAATTTTTTCAGCATTTGCTGCTTACATTATTACAGGAGTACATAATAATGAATTAAAAACAACACTCCACTAAATTTTTTATACAGATTATATAGAATGAAATTTACTTCTGAGCCAGTAAAATGCTACATTATAAAATAAAGTATGGTTTTTAAATAATGGGTGTATTTATCGCATGGAAAACAAAATCTGATATGCCTGACACTTTTTGCCGCTTTCTGTTGTAATTTAAACATTTTAAGGCGAATGTATTTGTCCCATCCCCCCCCCCCCCACACACACACACAAAAAAAAAAGAAAGAAAGAGGATAGATCTTCTCATCTGATAAAAAACGTCATTATAAATTTTCACCTGCTTTTGTTTTAGGGATGGAATCTAAATAATAAATGTCTTGTATGTAACGCTGCCGGGATGGACTCAGAGTTGCCAACTGCTCCGGAATATAATTAACCACTTTTGTAAAACAAAAATGTTTGGCTTAAATTATCGCAAAATTTCGAATCTAAACGTATGGGCTGGCTATCATTTCGAAAAATTTTTTAAGGAAAATTACTGTTTGCAAAAAGTGGTTAATTATATTCCGGAGCAGTTGGCAACTCTGGATGGACTCATCGCCCCGGTGCATCTGTTGCAATTTTGATAAAAACGACATTTTTAACTAAATAATAAAAGTAAACACTTTTTATACAGTTCGAAAGATCTCTAAAAAATTAACCTTTTTTAAACTTGCACTGTCTTTCAAATCTAAACATCTAGCGAGATATCACGCCTTGAAAAAGTAAACACAAGCGAAGCAAATGATTCATTCCCCGATTCTTTGAAAAAAATCACGGAACACAATCTCTTGCGTATATCGATTAGATGACGTCATTCTCCTTATTTAAGTTCTATTTAACTAAAAAATTTGATAGAGTTTGGTCAAATTTATTCAGAATGCGTAAAATTTTGTTTGCACAACCAAGACTAAACTGGATAGCTGTACTTCACCTGGATAACCATACTTCAACGATCAGGTTTAGCCTTCGCACAACACTTAAACATCTATTTGTAGGAAATCTTTTTTAGATATTGGCAACGTAAACGTATATTGTTATTGTTTTTGGATGTCCCGCTTTTTTTTTTTTTCATTGCTCTCCCCGGAGTGTTTTTAAATGTTAACGGCGTGACATTTGTGAAATCGTATTTTAAAAGTGTTTGAGTGTTTCAGAATTGTTTATTTTGTTTTTGTTGTAAGCCTTTATTTTGAATTCCTTTAACCGGATGAATTTTGGATGGTAACTTTTATTTCGATTGTTGTGGGCATTGTCATAAGCATTTGCTTAATTTTAAATTCGTTTAACCGGATGGATTTTGATTACAATATTGTTGGATCGTAACTTTTATTTAGATTGTTTTGGGACATTTGTTTTGTTTTTGTCGTAAATCCAAAAGCGTTTAATTTTGAATTCATTGTTGTTGGATGTTTTTTTAACTTCTCATAAAGTTGCCATTGGCTCTCTTCAGTTGAAAAACCGCAGTGTTTTTAAGAAAACTTATTTTAATGGATTTTAATTTCAACGTTGTTGGACCATAGCTTTTATTTAGGACCATAGCTTTTATAGCTTATTACATCTAAATTATGAGACAAAACTTAAAAAAAGAAAAACAAATGCGTAATAATATTTTTTCAGTTAAAACCAGTAATATTATTTTTAAAAACATTTAAATATACAATTTAGTTTTACTTTTTAAATTAGAAAAAAGAGAGAGCTATATCCTTATTTTCCTATTCCTCGCGACGGGATCTTCCGAAATTCGCGCGTATAGAGAGACGCGTATAACTGAGAAGCGTATAAGTGAGAGGTCACTGTATATTAGGGTGGATCGAATTTTTTTTTTTTTTTTTCGAAATCTATCTTCTGAGGTCTCAAAAGTTGTAAATTGATATAAATATGACATGTGCAAAATGTGAATGTTCTACGACAACGTCTTGGGGTTGCGCATTGAGCTTGAAATCTAGAAATTTTTAAAAAGTATGACTTCTTTAAAAAATCGACCTACCCTAGTAGCACAATTAGTCGAAAAGGCGTTTAAAACACGTTTTTTAACGTCAAAAAACGTGTTTCCAACGTAATTTTAACGTTTCTTGAACTATTTGTGCTACTAGGGAAAATTTCTTTTTCGAATTATTGGGCTCCCGAGGTTTTAGGTGTTGTATATTGTTATGAATAAGACATATGCAAAATCTGGAGGGGCTGCTACATGTTCTAGGAGTTGCACATCGAGCTTGAAATCTATAAATATATGAAAATTGTGTTTTTTGAAAAAATGTAGAAAGCCAACTTCATTTGTTAAAAATTATTTGGTCCTTTTATACATTAAAAGATGCTCAGAGAAGCTTAGTAAATTACAAAAAATGGCTTTACGAATAGTTTGATACAATGCACATGTTATGCTGTCTTTTTGTCTTGGGCGCATTACGCAAACTGTGCTCTAGACACTTGTCGCCGGTTTGCCTGCCGAGTGACGGCGATGCACGTGCTTTCGATTAAACCGGACACAAGGTATTTCGTTGAAACAGGCATTTAGTTTAACTTTTCAGATAAATGGTGTTTTCAGTTTACTACCAAAAAAGCTAAAAGGTGCTTTCCATGCACTGCTACGATTCTGAATAGAGTGAAACTGTCTGCAACAGGACATGGAACAAAATCGGTGTTCTTAGAAGAGCTAGGAATATCGAAAGAATTAAGTTGTACCAAGTTACCAACCCGAAAAGACGTACTCTTACTTCTATATTACTATTTTGTTCTTAAGAAGAAAAAAATTCTGAATAAAGAGCAGGATCCACAGGAAGAAGAAGTAACCTTAGTTGTGGCGATCAAAATACAGGAGATATGTATCAAGGCCATTATCTCCACTGTGTCAATCCAAAGAATTCAAGTGATAATTAGAAAAGGTCATGAGCAAGTTCAGCAGCTAAATAAATCGTACCTTAGAGACGGACATAAGGAACTGTTTATGAAGAAAGTGGGAAATACTCTCTCTTATCGAGCTACTGAATATTACAATCTGCAAATGTACTAACTTTTCCCGGAGCAGATTTGGCTCAGAGAAGTCCATACCTTATACAGAACCGGAGTCATTTGTAGACCAGAGGGGAGCTAGATATGTGACAATCGATGGAATTGAAAAGAAGATAAGTTAATGGAAAATGAGAATAAAGTTGAAAGGTTGGAAAGAGAAGTTTCGAGATTGATGGAAAGAGGTGGAAGTTCCAATATCCAGGTATGTGTCCCACTTTAGTCATTGATTTGGAAAGAGAAAATAACGAAAGAGAAGTAGGAAAGACTAAAGAAAACGCAGAATACCTATCTACCGCCACTTTGGGCGATGCTTTCACAAATGATCAAGTTAGAATAAAAATCTCAGTCCGTTCACAAGTCTGTGACATAAAGTTATTACATATTGAGCAGCAGCAATTCTGGTGTCAATTTTATATCACGACCTAGAAAGCGGAAGGAATGCAAATGGCGAGAAACCTTCTCAACTGATTCTTGACAGATATAAAGTTAGAGGAAGGCTCAGATGATTCGCAGTGAATTACAGAGAGAAACGGAAGAAGGCTTTAAAATTTTTTTTGGATTGTGTTTTGATAGGAGGAAGAACAAAACCCGATACCAAAATTTGTTGACGGCAAATTACTCCCAAGTGTTTGAACATGTCTCGCTGATAATGGAGCCTGGTTCCACATACTTTGTTTATGTGTCACCATCTGAATTTAAGAATTTCACTGGAAATTTTGGCGAGTTTGACACGAAATCCATTGATCTTGGGGTCCTCACATGCATTGGATGTGGTCGCGAATCATCGAATTCTGGAAGGAACAAAGGATTCATCCGAAATCTAAAAACGCAGTTCTCTAATCTTACTAAATCTCTGCAAAGTTGTATTTGCCAACTTCACAGCAACAAACAGCCACTCCGAAATGTGCTGTCTATCCATCTATGAGATGAAGGTTTCATACGATCTAGATTATTACACTTGACATAAAATGCCCCGGTTTGATTTGTAGCAACACCTCCTACATATAGAAAGCCTAACAACTGAAACTTTGACGTCATCATTCGGCCTTCAAGTAATGACGTCATCACAGTTTTACTTTCACAAAGTAAAACTATTTAAAATTTCTGGTGAATGCTACAAATATTAGAACATATAGTAGGTAAAAAATTAAAATTGAAATACCTTTCTCATACAAAATTATTCATTCCGATCTATTTTCTTATCATATTGTCTAATTAGTCATATATAAAAATTGCAATTAGTCAAAAAAATATATTTTTTATCTCAATTTATTAAAATATTGTTATTCATGAGTAAATTCACCAGAAGCTTTTTATATTTTTATTTTATGAAAATAAAACTTTTAAATGTAGGCCAAATGATGACGTCAAAGCTTGGTGACGTAGGAGTTGTTAGGCTTTCTTTATCTAGGAGGTGTTGGTTCTATTCACTGAAAGGGCTTGGGCGTAATTTAGTGCGACCCTTCATAGGATTCAAGCCTTAGTCCACCCATTAGTTCACTGCCACCTAGATACAGAAAGCCTGAGCGCTGAAGCTTTGACGTCATCATTAGCCCTTCGAGTAATGACGTCACCACACTTTCATTCTCATAAAGTAAAACTATTTCAGATTTCTGGTGAATGCTACAAATATTAAAAAGTATCTTAGGTGAAAGATAAAAATTAAAATACGTTCGTGACACAAAACAATTCATTGTGATTTACTCCCTTATTACATTATATAATTAGTTACAGTTAAAAACTGCTCTTTTTTGTAATATTAATTTTTCTATGTCAATTCATTAAAATGTTGTTATGAGAGAGTAAATTCACCAGAAATTTCGAATAGTTTTACTTTATGAAATTTAATCTGTGATGACGTCACCTTTAGAAGGCCAATTGATGACGTAGAGGCTTGGTGACGTAGCAGCGGTTAGGCTTTCTATGTCTAGGAGGCAGTGGCTAGACTCGGATAACAGGCAAATCAACGCCGAGGTGGGTCCTGGGTAATGTAGTTTCGATTGTGGTTGAACTAAAGAAGAGCTGCGAACGCTACTATTTTTCAACGGGACAAATTCTTTAAAAATTATAATTTTCGCTTTCTACATTTTTTTTTTTTCAGAAAACGCATATTTTTCGGATATTTATAGATTTCAAGATCGATGTGCAACTCCTAGAAATTATCACAGCCCCTCCAGATTTCGCATATGTCTTATTCATAACAATATACAACTTCTAAAACTTCGGGAGCCTAATAATTCGGAAAAGAAATTTTTTGGTCGATTTTTTAAAGAAGTCATATCTTTCAAGAAAATTCTAGATTTCAAGCTTGATGCGCAAACCGAAGACGTGATCGTAGAACAGTCAAATTTTACGCATGCCTTATTTATATCAATTTGCAACTTTTGAGACATCGGGAGATAAAGATTTCGAAAAAAAATTGTTTTCGATCCACCCTACGTGTATATATACGTACGTGAGAGGTAGATCCAAACTTTTTTAGCTTTGATAGCTCTGTTTTCTTACAACATCTTGTGGCCTATTGTTTCCATTTTTCTTCTTTTTTTTAACATGTTCTTTTTGTTACGTGCTATCACTTGCTTGAAGGATTAATAGGATATCCATACTACGTAAGTTTTGCTGTTTATATATATGTATTATATATATAAACAGCTTCATCTTGTATATATATATATATATATATATATATACAAGATGAAAGAGGGAAAAAATAATAATAATAAAATGCATCCATAACTATGATTTCAGGTTAAACAAAAAATAATTTAAGATTTGAAACCTGAGCATATGAAACCGGAACGGTTTCCTCAATCATTTACTGTCATTATTAAAAAGCCAAAAATTTAGATTTATGACAAAAGCATGAGAATTGCAGTATAGAACTATATGCTCTTACATTAAATGCCACTAACTTTTTTCAGGGGATTTTAAGTTAAAATAAAACTATCTTTAGAAATTTCATAATGAAATTCATCAGATCTTATGTACGTTTGATAACAATTCATTTATGAACTAAAATAAATTTTATGAAGAAAGAGTAAAAAATGTTTTTCTGATACCTCTACCATCCCCATGCAATGTCTTTGTTTTTTGAATTTTTTTATGTTTTCTTTTCTTCTTGCCACGCTGTTCCTTAGATCCGGGATATGTTCGTGAGTGCATAAGCTTCTTCTCATGATCCATTTTACCAGGTGAAAACATCGACGGGCAAACATAGCTCAACAACTTGCATTGTATGCCGCGGATTTCTGGAAGACGGCCTTTATTTTTGGTAGTTAAATAGCCATACTCGATGAGGAGTGCCCCTAATGCTCCAAATAAACCAAACATCAGAATGTAAAATGATCCTATCATCTGAGCAAGATTGATCTTCCTAGTATCACCAGCTTGAGGCTTAGAAACTGTTGTGCATTCGTTGTCAGGAGGTAATGCGTCTTGTCTCCATTTGATAAAAATGCCACTTTCAAACAGTTTAGCAATCCTATGTATAAAAATATACATTTATTCAAAGAATATCTGCAGTTTTATTTAAGACTAAACATAAATGTATATTGGTAATGCTTTATGCGGAAATTTGAGATAAAACCCATTAAAATACTTAGTAATCAAACAGAAAATACTTTAAACATCAATAATTTGTAAAATATAAAGCGGTGCTGCCTATTCAAATAAGTATGCATGTGAAACTAGATTTTTGTAAAGTTCTTTTTTTACTTGAATTAGCTGGATTATGAATAGCAAATTACATAAATTAGTAATCAATTTACTTTCTTTTGAATGGCGGCCATTTTGCCATACATAGGTGCCAGGTATTACGGAATATAATCAACCACTTTTTGTAAACAGTATTTTTTTAAAAAACAATTTTCAAAAATCGCTGCCAGCCCAGGCCTTTAATTGAGAAATTTTGCTATACTTTAAACATAAATTTAACGTACACCAAAACTGGTTAATCGTATTCCGTAATACTTGGCACCTACGCATTAAGGCATAGACAGCCATCAAGGCCGAAAGTGTTGGCCGTTAATTATGGGGTCACTTTATTGGTACGCCAACACCTTCAAGATACAGAAAGCCTTACAACTGAAGTTTTGACGTCATCACAGTTTTATTTTCACAAAGTTATATCTATTTTAAATTTGTGGTAAATTTTCACACACATAAAAATTTTTCATGATTTAGGATAGAAAAATTAATTTGAGGACAAATGACAATTTTTGACCATCACTAATTGTATAATATGATACAGAAGTAGATCACAATGAATTATTTTGTATCATAAAGGTATTTTAATTTTTAGCTTTAATTTAAAATATTTGCTAATGTTTGTAGAATCCACCGGAAATTTTAAATAGTTTTACTTTCTGAAGATACAACTGTGATGACGTCATTTAAGAACGTCTAGTGATGACGTCAGAGCTTTAGTTGTTAGGCCTTGTATATCTAGATGGTGCTGCCGAAGCAGACCCCAATTATGACATCATGGAGACCTGGGACTTCGAGGAATTCCTTCTAGAACCTACGGTTAATCCACAGCTCCCAGCTGCTACACAATATAATTAACCACCCTTTCTGAACAGTTTATTGTTTTAGAATTTTCTCCAAATAGTGCCAGGTCATGTGCGTAGTGCAATAATTTTGCTATATTTCAAGTCGAAAATTATTGTTTAAAAAAAGTGGTTAATTATATTCCGTAGTAGTTAGAAGCTAAGTTAATATAATATTCTAAAATCGTAATCCACTTATGTCCTCTAACTTTTTCCTTGGACACATTATGCCCGTCAAGTTTGAAAAAACTGAATTTTCATGATGTTCCCTACCTACCCTCCCCAAAATAGGTAATTCACGTGTATTAGCTCAGTGTTACCAGCCTAAGTTTTCAGTAAATAACCTTTAATAAACATTATATGTAAAACTTAGCATACGCTTTTCCTCAAGCAGATTCATGAATTATATCTTACCCACTAATTACTCTGTTGAATCACTCAGAATCAAAGAAAATTTGTGAAATTCTCTGACACTTGGACTACTGTGTCGTATTCAAATGTTGACATGACGCCATGTTTAAATCATGAAGTCAGAATACAGTCAAACATTCCAAATGATTAGTCAGTTTGTATAAACATTAAATGCAAATGGTGAAGAGTAAGAAAAAAACAGCGGTATCTTAGTGAGCAGTGAGACCGTTTCATGATTTCTAAAATATTTTCAAATTTGATCTAATTCCCTATGGATAATATATATATTTGAAAATATTCAAACTATTAGTAGAGTGAAGCTATTTCTTACATAAAATATTTGGCGTCCCCACAAATTTCCGAATTTCCCATGCGGTAATAAGTCGCTGGGCCAACATTACCCCTATGAAGAAGGCGAAATGACCGTAGAGGGCAGAGCCATGACCTCGGCGAAAAATAGGCTGCGGGTTCATGAATTGAGGCATCCACTTAAAGCCAGTCTAAGTGTAAAATGAAAATTTGTATAGAAAAATCATGATTTTGGTTGCTCATCATCATTTTACCAAATTTACTGTTGCTTAAATTTATTGCTGATTATTGATTAAATAGTATACTAAAACATCGTCTAGAAATTATGATCGCAGCTTCAATTTCTGAAGATAATTTTAACTGTTGTTCCACAGATAAATTCAGGCTTATAAAATCAGGCTTGATAAAACGATGATGAGCAACCAGAATCATAATTTTTTCTATGTAAATTTTCATTTGCCGCCCGGAATTCGTAGTGGTTAGAGGACCATTCTACCGCGCTAGGAGTCAGGTTCAATTCCCGGCAAGGGCTTGGGTGCACTTTCGTCCATCTCTTAGTTGGAGGTGTCTAGGGAGGACAGGGACCAGGCCAACACCTTCTAGGTGTACAAGGCCTAACAACTAAAGCTCTGACGTCATCACTAAATCTTCTTAAATGATGCTATCACAGTTGCATCTTCAAAGAGTAAAACTATTTAAAATTTCCGGTGGATGCTACAAATATTAGCAAATATTTTAAATTAAAGCTAAAAATTAAAATACCTTTCTGAAACAAAAAAATTCATTGTGATCTACTTCTGTATCACATTATATAATTAGCGATGGTCAAAAATTGTCATTTGTCCTAAAATTAATTTTCTATCTTAAATCATTAAAAAGGTTTATGAGTGAGAAAATTCACCAGAAATTTAAAATAGATATATAACTTTGTGAAAATATAACTGATGTCGTCGTGTAAGGAGATCTAGTGATGACGTCAGAACTTCATTTGTAAGGATTTCTATATCTAGAGGGTGTTGATCAGGCCAACACCTCCTAGATGAAGAAAGCCTAACAACTCCTACGTCACCAAGCTTTGACGTCATCCTTTGCCCTACACTTAAAAGTTTTATTTTCACAAAATAAAAGTATACAAAGTTTCTGGTGAATTTACTCATGAATAACAATGTTTTAATAATTTGAGATAAAAAATATAGTTTTATGAAAAATGGCAGTTTTTAGATATGACTAAGTAGATAATATGATAAGGAAATAGACCGGAATGAATAATTTTGTATGAGAAAGGTATTTTAATTTTAATCTTTTATTTAAGATATTTTCTAATATTTGTAGCATCCACCAGAAATTTTAAATAGTTTTACTTTGTGAAAGTAAAACTGTGACGACGTCATCACTTGAAGGCCTAATGATGACGTCAAAGTTTCAGTTGTTCGGCTTTCTGTGTGTAGGAGGTGTTGGTCAGGCCCGGCATCTCTGCAGGTCACAGACCCCTTTTTGCTTTCAAAGTACTAGAAGGTTTTCAAATTTTTGTCAATTTTCAAATTGCTGTTCAAGCTTTCGCTGCCTGAGCAGTTACAAGTATACATCTCAATGTGAAGTTAATAATTTTTACAATTATTATATCTTTTTTTTTAATAAATTCTTTTTTAGTTGTAACTTTATTTATGAATACCTTGGGTAGAAAAAATAACAATACATATAAATATTTTGTAATGAAATTAATCATATATGGCGCTGCCTAGGTGAAGATAGCTGAACCTAGGAAGCGCTGTTGAATATTAAACAATAGGAAGGTTGAGCTCAAAGTTTTAGACAAAAAAAACTTGGATTATATATATATACACACACAAGGTGAGAACAAAATCAAATCTGAGAATCTGGATCCGAATCCGAATGCGAATAAGTAAAGTTGTGAATTTTGAAAAGAAGATTGGTCGTTTTCAAGATAGGATAAACATTTTATTATCTTATTTTGTAAACTATGGAAACGTAGAATGAAGTCTTTTCAGGCCGGTAAAGATTGGGAAAGAAGGTTTTTTTTTTTAAATGGTAACGTGTCGTAAGAGGACATGATAATACATAGTGTACACAATTAGATTTTTTGTTACAAACATATAATGGGGAAGGAGCCCTGCCAATTTTGTATAGATATTCATTGAAAGGACCATGGTTTGTGAAAAATATAAATAGACTGCGTGAAAGACATAAATCAATTGAGACTTTGGGGCAGAATTTAAAAGTATATATACCTGTGCTGCTCAAAGACCAGTCCTGTTGCCAGCCATTAAGAAAGTTTTGTGTTAAGGTCTGTTTTCGTGTCGATAAAGAAAATTTTCAATTTATTTTATTGAGAAGAGCCCAAGATAGTGCCGCCTGCTTTACTACACAGTCCGCGAGTTCGTTTCCCAGGACACCTTTGTGTGCTTTAACCCAGAGAATTTTAATCTGCGACGTTATATTATTGTAAAGAGCTAGTGTTTATTGTGCTAATAAGTTTATAGTTTTAGTGTCTTGTAAAATCTGTAGTGCTGAAAAACTGTCTGTAAGTACAGTTACCGAATGAATGTGTTTAAATGCAGACATTTTAGTGCTTCTCTAATTGCAATCAATTTAGCGTATAAAACGCTGTTTAAAGTGTGAAGTTGCGCAGGCCATTTATAGATGATTTCTTTATTCTGTATTACGCAAAAAGCAGATCCACCCCATATGAATATTCAGACCCATCTGTAAAAACATTTGTGTCTGTGAGAGCAACCGCGTCGCTGTTCCATCTAGTAGGTACCTTGATAATAAAGGGACCAGTAATTCCGGCCTAGCAGTGGCCAATGCCTATACGGCAAGTGCCCGCCATTAGAAAAAAAAAAAAAACATTTTACACCTGAAATTAACCTAGTTGCAGGACTGCAAGATTGTTGTTTTTTTAAGGCCAAATTCAGCAAACTGTGTTGCCAGATTGGCTTTCTTCAAGCCCATATTTTATGAATATGGCCTTATAAAGCCTACTAATCTGCTTTGTGATACCGTATGTCAACATGTGGCTAATAAAATAAATAGCTATGAATCATATTCTATGAAAAATATGACAGAGAAATTGTTGCAGAGCATCTACATCTACAGTGTTCCAGCTTATATAATTTCTCGTTCTATAGTTACCTCCCCCCCCCACACACAAAAAAAATGAAACAGGTAATTTCCATCCTTTAAAGGTAGCTTCCTACCTTTATTTTTAAGATTTAAAATTCTTTTCGCACTTCGATCATCATCCACTAAGTAAGTAAATACGGTACATTGTAACTACCGTTTTGATGAAGTGTGGTAAAATTTTGGACCAAACAAATATTCGAAGCAGCATGACAGTGTTCTCTGAACGTCTATTAAAGTTTAGACAATATTACTGAACGTTTTCTGAAAGTTAACAAACGTTCAGAGAAGTTGTGCTGCTGGGATGGGCTAGTTGGAAAATTTATCAACTAAAGCGCATGTATCAATAATGGGCCATGTACCTGTAATGGATTTTTTTTTTACTTTTTCACTTTTCCTGAAATCTTTTACCTCTGTCGTTTTCAAGTGGGATTTTTGAAATGAAGTGACCCATTACATGTACATGCGCCATTATTGGTATATTTACGGTCATGGTTTTTCAACACTGTGATTAAATTTACACCAATTAAAAAAAGCTCTACTATGTAGCGGTTAAAATTAATATAAAATAATAATGTTTGCTAACTCTTTATTTAGCTGTGGCAGATAAGGCCAATTCATTTTCACAGGTAAGGAGGCACTTTCAGCGTAAACATCTGTTCCTCCAACTGCATAAGCGCATTTTAGAGTTTTATTGTATTCTTCACTCATCATTTCCAAAAGTTGAAAGCGGGGTGATATGAAAACCAGTTCATTATTTTCAACTTTCTTCAGAATATCTTCTTTTTTCCTTGGGTCGTAAATAATTGCACTTTTGCTTATTTCAGAATATGTCTTCGTAGTAGCACCCTTAAAAATAAAACACATTTGTTAACAACGCAGGAAATGCATTTTAATGTGAGATAATTTGGAATATTGAAATATTTTAAACTCCCTATCAATCTATCCTTCCCAAATAATAAGCAGAGGGAAGATTAGACAGTATCCCCCCCCCCCAAAAAAAAAGAAAAAAAAAGAGACTAAGAAACTAAGAAAGAAAAAGGAAGGGAAGGAAAAAAGTGAACACAACTGACATTTTCCGTTTTAACTGATGTACAGGGTTGTAACTGAAGTTCCCTTATAGACAGCATTCTACAGCAGAAACGGGTGAGCCGATTGCCACCGAATTCGGCATGCGGACTGTGCACGAGATGCGCTGAAGGGAGTCTTTCAAAAAGATTAGTTAAAAAATGTCCACCAGGGGGGCGCTTTGAATGATGAAATCAGCTTTAAAATGTCCCAAATTAGTTAAAAAAGGCTAAAAAACTATTAAATAAATGTTAAAATTGTCTGTACATATCGAATTAGCCATTTCCGTCCGACATGTTTTGAACTAATTTTTTTTTTCGGAATTTCGCGAGCACATCTCGTGTATAGCCACTGCCACCTAGATACAGAAAGCCTGAGCACTGTTGCTTCGATGTCATCATTAGGCCTTCGAATAATGACGTCACCACTCTTTCATTCTCATAAAGTAAAACTATTTCAGATTTCTGGTGAATGCTACAAATATCAAAAAGTATCTTAGGTGAAAGATAAAAATTAAAATACGTTCGTGACACAAAACAATTCATTGTGATTTACTCCCTTATTACATTATATAATTAGTTACAGATAAAAACTGCTCTTTTTTGTAATATTAATTTTTCTATGTCAATTCATTAAAATGTTGTTATGAGAGAGTAAATTCACCAGAAATTTCGAATAGTTTTACTTTATGAAATTTAATCTGTGATGACGTCACCTTTAGAAGGCCAGTTCATGACGTAGAGGCTTGGTGACGTAGCAGCGGTTAGGCGTTCTATGTCTAGGAGGCAGTGGTATAGCCCATATACAAAATTTCGTTGCATTCCTTTCCTCCATTTGCGCTGTAGTATACCGTTTACAGGAGAATTTTAATTTTAACCACACGGTACATGCTGAAAGAGAAGCACTTTACCAGTGTAAATGTTCAAAATATGGCAAAAGAGGTGATCCGCAAATTACAATAGAGATTTGAGTTCAGGTGGTGAGCTGATTACTAATCTGAAAAAGCATTTACTAAAATTTACTGTTTACAAAAAGTGGTTAATTATATTCCAAAAAAGTTGGCAGCTTTGATAAAAATAAAATAAAATTCAGAAAGCATACTGTTTTCTGTATCTTTATCTATGTTAAATTAATTAAATAAATATTTGCACTGATGTCACCCTGGTTTTGAGAATATAAAAATATTTTATTTACTTACTGAGAGTTGCTCTATCAAAGCTTCGCCATCAAAGATGCCCCACTTAATGCTACCTCTGTAGGCCAATAGGTCTTCAAAAGTGTTGATGGGATTTCGTATCTTTGGGAATGTTAGCACGGCAACTAAATTTCCACTGTACGTTGCCACTGTAACTATCACGAAAATCCACCAGAACCCAACAAGTATTCTTCCGGATATAGCTAAAGGCAGATGCACCCCACCTAAACATTCACAAATAGAAACATGCAGCTAGTTACCTAATGTTTATTACGTGCCCATCATTGCAGTGTATTTAGTATAAGGGTGAAATGGTACATTTAAACGACCTTTTTTACTGTAAACATTTGATTGATTATTGATTGCCGCAGTACTAGTAAATGATAATTGAGGACACATGATAATAAGTTTGATTAATACACCATAAAAATTAAGTTAACTCAAGAGTCATTTCGAGAGGTATAATATGTTTGTCTTGTCCAACATGTCTGGCACACGACTCGTGTGTCTGACACACGTGCACCTGACTCGAACTGTGCACGTGACTCGTGTGTCTGGCACGTGACTCGAGTGCGACTCGTGTGTCTGACTTGTGTCTGGCACACGAGAGAGTGCAAGTTTACACGTAACTGTGATGTACACGTCAGAAAAATGATCCAAAATGGGAGTTATTTCCCTCTGAAAAAAAAACCCCTCTTGTGAGCATTTTTTAAAGACAGATTAATGAATTCAGTTATCTTTCTGAAAAAAAAAGAAGCATTAATTTAAATTAAAAATGGGAGAACTTGAAAATTAGCAAATTGTGCAAGCTTGATTTGCCGGAACTGAGTTGCTGATCTACCCGAGTAACCCTAATCGCAATGACTCGCTAAGCCTCCGGTTAAAAATCAGTTCACAAATATAGGAATATCACTGATTCGGTAGCATAATTATTGATGAGTGGACTTTGAAAGGAAAGCATACCTTCTAATTGACGAAACGAACCTCATAAGACACATGGATAGCACTCTAAAGCAGAATCCTATACTTCTGACTGCATTTCAACCAACAGCTCAGCGAGTCGCTCGAATATTGGTATTTGATAATGGTTTCTTTTATCTGGTTCTTGAGGAATTTATGTTACACGAGGAAGCGCGTTAAACAGGCCCTTTGACGGTGTTAGGTTTTCAGTTTTTCCGAAACAAAAGTTGTATAAACTTACCGATTTCTGTGAATTAAATTGTTAATTATGTTTCGATATTTTTAATATGTTTGATTGTTTGTTTTCTATTAACAGCTACGAGATACATTAGGCCTCGTATATTAGGCTTAACACGCAAAAATTTAGTTTACTTTATGAATTTACAGTCATTCATTTGAATTATCACAGTTTAAGCAAGATATTTAAGATTTTGACAGTTTCAAAATAATGAAGAATCTATTAGGTGATCCAAGTTTCGAATCACGAATCATACAAAAATCTGCTTAAATGCTTAACAATTTTATAGCTGTGAGAATTTTTGAAGAAATATTCATTGTTGTTCCTTATCGGACAATGACATCCATCGATGTTCATAGGTACCAAGTATTACGGAATATAATTTTCACTTTAAAATATAGTAAAATGCCCGAGTTCTAAGCCCAAGCTGGTTGCTATTTTCTAAAAATTTTCAAAGAATTTACGGTTTACAAAAAGTGGTAAATTATATTCTGTAATACTTGCGACCTATGGATGTTTTATATTTAAAATGATAAATCCTTAATATAAAAATTTTTTCGTGTTTACTTATAGAATACAGAATTAAATATTCATAATTTTACATGAAAGGTACACATGACGTAGACGGACTTACTTTACGTCATAATCTTTGACTCTGCGGCTGACGAGATATACAGGCTGTGGTGCTGGCATTTCGGTCACACCCTTTGGAACTAGAAAAGTCATGTGACCTACGAAGTTTGACCATCTTACTATGGATATCTCGGACTCAGACTGTCTCAACCTCTTGGTTACATCACTCTCTCTGTGTAAAAGGGTTTGACTAGAATGTCAGCATCGTAGATAGCTGCCAACTGTTCTGATTTTATCGGAAGATTTTCCACCACAATTTTAAAGCAGTTTATTTTACACCAAACATTTGTCCTCACTGCAAGCTTAGCCTGCTAGGAACATATCGGTGGTGGTACAATTTAGCGACAAAGTCTGGAGAGCTGGCATCCGTTTGTGTCGTTATCCGCGCTGTGCCTCTTGCCTTGCAGAAGAGGCAAACATGTTAAAAAACTATTTTTAAAAAATTACTGTTTACAAAAAGTGGTTAATTATATTCAGTAATGTTTGCAGGTATGTATATGAATTGTAAAAATATGATAATAAATGAAAAAAAAAATGTATTTGCATATTGTTTGCAGTGTTCTGGTTATGGTGCCTGACGAGAGTCACTGTAAATAATTTCTTTTTATTACATTCTTCGTTTACTCCGGTTTTTAACTGCAAGTTTACTCGGATCCCGCGTGCTCATTAAATCGGTTTATAGTACTGTGGATTGTAACAGTTCGTACGTTGGGGTGAATGCAAACATGACACTAATCCCATATTAACGTCTATGTACTTCTGTTTTTAAGTTTTTATTTTGTTAATTACAAAAAATAAAGTAAACACATTATTTGAAATTGAGGCTTATTCTAATTAAATAGTTAAATGTTCGAACTTTAACATATTGGATAGTCAATTTCGAGAGGGTTTTCATCTTTTTAGTTTACTTTTGGTGACTTTTAAAATGTACAAGAAAATATCTAGAGTAATTTCAGTTAAATAACTTATGCAAGCACTTTGGAAAGGAAAATGTCTCATGGACAGATCATTAAAGGAATATATTGGATTTTTTACGTGTTTCAATAAAATTTAAAAACATTTTCATTGATCAGGAAAACATCATTCAAAAGCACGAAATGTAGAACTGTTTTGCTCATTTTTTTTCAGAAAAAATACTTATTTTAACTTTTAAGTAATTAGCAAATAGGTCACGCAATCACATTTTTTATCTAATGCAAAAGATGCCAGATTAATCTCATGCAAATGTACCAAGAAAAAATTACTACAGCAGATATATAACGTGTAGCATGCATTTGCGTTCATCATCGATTTGTTTACGAACGACGGCATTTTAAGATTAAACTTTCAAATTGACATCATATTTTGCAGAAATTATTCGTTTTATTTAACGTATAATGTAATACGTGATAGTAGTCTTTATTTATTCGTTAGATTCATTATCATAAAATTTCGAGGTACGTAGTACATTTCGAATTGATAACAGTTATGAACGACAAAGTACTGTTAAAGCTAGTTTGGATGGTGTATATAGTTGATGTTTTGCTACTTTATGTGGTTAGAAGAGTACCGATCCATTTTTATAAACATGCTTCATAATTAGTGTTATGCAATATTTTTGAAAATTGCTATTGGGTTGATACAAACGTTCACATTTAAAAAAAAGAAAAAATGCAACTAGATACAAAATTAAATAAAATAATAAGTAAACAAATAAATAGGAGCTCAAGGGATAGTTTTATAAGCACCAGTTTAACAGTACTGAATTTCGTCGTTTTCAGAAATGTTCATTTCGTGAATATATCGTGATATCATAATAATGGTTTTTATGACTAGATTATAGTTTAAATAAATATTGAAAAACCACTAAAATAGTTTTATGGCTTTTAGCCAAAGAAAATTGAGGCTTGTTCCAAGAGAATATCTTCTTATTTTAACTGATAAAGTGAAAAACGCACCTGAAAGAGTAAGCAATATTTGTGAGAAGAAATTATTTACAGAATAATAGTTTTCTTCAGTTTTACCTTGTTGAACAATAGCGCCAAAACTGTACCATGCACAGTTGCTCAGTCGGAAAAGTCCTTTGTTATTCACAAGATCATAATATTTGTAGTAATAACTCCCTCTGTTAACTAAGTACAAAATTGGCCCAATAAGCATTACGGTTATGAAGACACAGATCCACGTCTGTAAGAAATAATATGCAATTATGATACTGTACTTTCAACTTTGCTTTGTACATTCATAACCGTTTATTATTACTGGGAGCAAAACATATGTATTAGCATAAAATAATTCCTAAGAACCTGAAATGCAGGGTGTCTCAAAATCTTAAAAACTCTCAGGAAAAATATGATACGCAAGACGACTCACTGCCACCTAGATACAGAAATCCTGAGCGCTGTTGCTTCGGCGTCATCATTAGGCCTTCGAATGATGACGTCACCACTCTTTCATTCTCATAAAGTAAAACTATTTCAGATTTCTGGTGAATGCTACAAATATTAAAAAGTATCTTAGGTGAAAGATAAAAATTAAAATACGTTCGTGACACAAAACAATTCATTGTGATTTACTCCCTTATTACATTATATAATTAGTTACAGATAAAAACTGCTCTTTTTTGTAATATTAATTTTTCTATGTCAATTCATTAAAATGTTGTTATGAGAGAGTAAATTCACCAGAAATTTCGAATAGTTTTACTTTATGAAATTTAATCTGTGATGACGTCACCTTTAGAAGGCCAGTTCATGACGTAGAGGCTTGGTGACGTAGCAGCGGTTAGGCTTTCTATGTCTAGGAGGCAGTGGACGACTAGGAATGACAATATATTTGGCAATGTGGCATTAAAAGAGTTGGTTTTATTCCCCAGTTAACAATTCCTTTTAAAAAGTACCGAAGAGAAGGCTGAAATAATTGAGTTTTCTGATAAATAGTTTTACTCCATGAAAGAATTAAACATAAAATCAGATTTTTTTCAGCATTATTTTTGAAGTACTAGTGAACTATTTCAAGTCATTTTTGGAAATTACATATAGTATCAACCAACTATATAGTAACCATATAGTAACTATATAGTAACTATATAGTATCCATATAGTAACAATTTGGATTTTAACATATAGTATCAACCAGTGAATAAGAGATTGAACTGAAATGTATTTGCCGACGATACCACAATACTTCCGAGGTCTTTCCACCCCAATACAAGGATTAAACAACTGCAACTCCACATAGATATCTTAGAAACCTGATTCCAGAGATGGAAAAATAAAATTAACCCTTTTAACTGCAATGCGATTTGCTTCATCGAAAGCCGACAATAGTTTAGAAACCTGTACGTACATAACAATAGAATTAATTGGACCACACAGAACATGCAAATGGGTGTCATGATTGATTCCCGTCTTACATGGCAGGCCCAGTTGCTTTATACCTGAAACAAAATGGTTGCTTTTCAAAATGAGCTCAGGCGGTATATTATTATGAAATTGTATAAATGCGCACTGATTCCCATTGTGACTTATGCCAACGCCTAGATGTAGAAGGTCTAACAACCGAAGCTTTGACGTCATCATTAGATCTTCTTAAATGACGTCATCACAGTTTTATCTTCAAAAAATAAAACTATTTAAAATTTCTGGTGGATGCTGCAAGTTTTAGAAAATACACTGCTTGACAATTGCTAAGGAACAAGCAGGCGTCGCAGTCGGTCATACTTTTTTAAAATTGGTACGTCTATAAATAATAGAGTAAAATGTTCTGCTGCTTCAAGAGTTGTTAAATGTTCTTTTAGATGTTAAGGTTTCGCCTATAAAATCGTTAAAATACTAAGCTGGATAAATAAAACTTTGATGAAGGTAGGAATTTAAATAAATAGGACTGATTGCGACGCCTGAACAAGTGATTTATGCAAAATTGCTTCTCAGAAGGCTGACCAATAACAGTAAATTCAAGCTCCGAGGGCGTGGTAGACCAGGAGTCGTTATCCATATAAAAGACAGTGCATACAAGCTCATGATTCATAGGAAAATTCATGCTGTTTGATGTTTGACGAAAATAGTGTTGGATGCTGTAAAAGTATTTCCCCTGAAATTCTGCTTGGTTCTTGCAATAATTAAGAGCAAAATGCCAGCTAGACGTTAGTTGAGTGACTACGATCGTAGACGAGCAGTTGGACGACTGTAAGCAGGTCAAAGTGTCACCACTGTAGCTGCTGCAATGGCTGTGTCAAAGAGTGTCATCTCGCGATTTAAGAAGGCGCTGAAAGTGGAAATGCTTTACGAAAGCATGCCGGGGTCGTGGCACCACGTTCTAGATATAGAAGGCTTGAGAACAGAAGCCTTTACGTCATCACTAGGTCTTCTAAGATGACGTCATCACAGTTTTTCATTCATAAAGTAAAACTATTTAGAATTTCTGGTGGTTGATACAAATTTTAGAAAATAATTTAAGTTGAAGATAAAAATTAAAATACCTTTCTGATAAAAAATTATTTATTATGATCTATTTCTATATCATATTATATAATTAGAGATAATTAAAATTTCTTGTTTGTCGTAAAATTAAATTTCCTATTTTAAATCATTAAAAAGCTTTATGCGGTAGTAAATTCACCACACACTTTGAATACTTTTACTTTGTGAAAACAAATGTGTGATGACGTCATTTTAGTGGACCTACTGATGACGCAAGCTTTTCTGTTCTCAGGCGTTCTATGTCTAGGAGGTGGTGGTCGTGGTAACAGAAACAACACTCCCGGTCAAATAGCTGCAAACCTTGCAACCGCTACCGGTACGCATGTTTCAGCAAAAACCATTTCACGGTGATTAGATCAAGTTGATTTGTATGCACGGAAGACTGTTCGTTGCATCTCACTTCTACTACGCCATCGTCCAGAAAGATTACGCTAGTGTAAGAAACACTTTGGTTGTGATCACCAAAATTGGTCTGGAGTAATGTTCTCCAACGAATGTCAGTGTGACAAATGATTTTGGCCAACAATTACTGTGGAGAGAGCGTGGAACACGTTATGCACAACAGTTTGCTTGTGAACGTGATCGGTACGGCCCAGGCGTGATGGTATGGGCAGGCATCATGCACAATGGCAGAACATAGCTTCACATCTTTGAGCGAGGAAGCGTTACATCGCAGCGGTATTGCAGAGAGATTATTCTGGATCATGTTCGTCTTTTTAGTGGTGCTGTAGGTCCAGACTTTCTGTTTATGAACGATAAAGCGCTGCCACACAGAAGCGTTGAGGTATCGGACACACTACAAAGTGAAAATATTCCCCGTATGCAATATCCTGCTTACTCTCCCGACCTAAATCCTATTGAACATGCCTGGGATGCTCTTGGCAGACGTGTTGTACAAAGAACCACCCCTCCCCGAACTGTGCAAGAGCTCAAAACCGTTTTGTGAGAAGAGTGGAACAATATCTCCCAAGGACTCCTCGATAGTTTAGTAAAGAGAGTGAAGAACAAATGCAAAATATGCATTAGTGTCCGTGGTTAACACACATATTACTAAGGTACTCATGTCTGTATCATTCTGACCTGAAATCATTTTTTTGGGACTCTCTGGAAATCATCCAAGGAACACCTTTTTTATTTTAAGTTTTTAAATCTTCGATGTGGTGATATCTGTACCATTTTGCACTACAATAAATGCACATCCTCCCTACTAAATATGTACTTAGTTTCATTCCTACAATCATTGTCTATTCTTAATTATTACGAAAAACGTAACTATTCCTTTGCAATTGTCAAGCAGTGTATACTAAAAGATAAAAATGAAAATAACTTTCTGATACAAAATAATTCATTTTGATCTACTGCTGTATAATATTGTACAACTAGTGATTGTCAAAAATTGTTATTTGTCGTAAAATTAATTTTTTTTATCTTAAATCATTGAAAAGTTTTATGAGTGAGAAAATTCACCACAAATTTAAAAATGATATACTTTGTTAAAGCGAAACTGTGATGGCGTCAGAGTTAGCTTGTACAACACCTCCTGGGTCTAGAAGGCCTGCGAACAGAAACTTTTACGTCATCACAGTTTTACTTTCACAAAGTAAAACTATTTATAATTTCTGGTGAGTGATACAAATTTTAGAGAATATTTTAAGTTGAAGGTAAAAATTAAAATATCTTTCTGACAAAAAATAATGTATTATGATTTATTTCTATATCGTGTTATATAATTAGTGATAGTTAAAAGTTCCTATTTGTCGTTAAACTAAATTGTCTATCTTAAATCATTAAAACGTTTTAAGCGGGAGTAAATTCACCACAAACTTTGAATAATTTTACTTTGTGAAAATAAATGTGTGATGACGTCAATTTAGTGGCCCTACTGATGACGTAAAAGTTTCTGTTCTCAGGCATTGCATATCTAAGAGGTGTTGACTTGTAAGGCTTTCTATATGTAGAAGATGCCATACGAATCTGGGGCTATACTGCCAAGACAAACTTAGATATCCTATCATGCAAACAGAACACAATTCTCCGTCGAATTTGGTATGGGCACAGATATTGTAATCCGGCGTGATCTCGGTATACCTTCATTTAAGACAATAGTCTGTTAGATTGGTGAGAGTTTCCTCAACAACCTTGATAATGTTCCAAACGAAGTCATGGCCGAACTGCTAGACTACGAATCCCGGAATAAAATAAACAGCAAAAGGTACAAGGCGGTCTTACTTTTAAAAAGCACTTAGGAACTGTCCTCACTATTTTTACATGCTGTTCTGGTGCAAATTTTTACCAGTTATGTGCATGTTATTTGCATGTATTTTTAAACTTTATTATTCTTTTCTTACTCATCACTGTATACAAACTTGTCTTAGGTGATTTGATTTGACTATGCCTCACTGGGAAACACCCCCTTCCCCATGCATATAATGATTTTTAAAAAGAAAATTGTATAATGTAAAATATGAAATGTAGCCATGAAGGGCCTAGAAGTGCCATAAAATAAAAATTTGTCATGCCAAGGTTTTGTCTGTAACTCCACATTTCTAAGTAGGTGCACTTTTCCTTTTCCCTAAAAGTTTAATAGCTTTTGTAACACTTTAAAGACCTTCATAAATTTTAGGAACATTGGAGTACTTATTTAATTGCACTCAAAGATTTTAAAAATTACATTGCATTAAACGAATAAAGTACAACTTTTTACGAAGTTCTAATTTAGATTACTAAAGGCAGAGTTGCCAGCTGCTCCGGAATATAATTAATCACTTTTTTAAAACATCAATTTTTGGCTTAAATTGTCGCAAATTTTCAATGCCAAACTTGAGGGCTGGTTATCATTTCGAAAAAATGTTTAAGAGAAATTACTGTTTGCAAAAAGCGGTTAATTATTTTCCGGAGCAGTTGGCAACTCCGCTAATGATAATATAACGACACTATTTTTAAACATTTAATATATGCTTTCCAATGCTAGTCAGTGCCAATAAGATAACGGAACTAACCATAGTTTCAAATATATTATTTATTTCTTTATTTCCTTGTGTTCTGTTTGACTTAAATTTTCAAGAAAGCCTAATGAATGCTGAAAACTTGTGCCGAATTTCTTGAGGAACATATATTTTTGTTTTTAATTTGAAAATTTTCGGTTAGTGTTAATTGTACGAGGAATCATGTACGTAAATCTTATTTTAAAAAGTAATATGTTTTAGGGTAATTTTTTCACCATCTTCCGATGATTTGCCTAGCATCGATCTTCCGAATTTCATCCTGTCTGAGTAGCGTACTTTACATGCAACGCAACTGTGTAAAGCTATCAGTTTGCGAAAAGTGCCTTAAATTTATACATTAATTTTAATATCCGATGACCTACTAAAATTTTAAACCCGCTTTAAATCCTTAGATGCAGATCTAAAAATTTAACAAACCAGCACATGTATTTTAATAATAATTACAAAGTTTCCTTTCTTGTTTTTTCGTGCAAGAATTTAAATGAATTTAACACACTGTAAGAATTCTTTTTTAATATATTGCATTCGAAGTTTTTATTTATACGTTACTGTAATAAGTAATTTATTATTTATAATTTTTCTTGCCTATTACGAGTGAAACTCATGCTTTTCAAAACATCTCTATAATGAAACTTTCAAAAATTGTTCAGTTCCATGCATTAAATTTTTATAAAGAGACTCGTAATGAACTTTGTACATACATATATATTTTTACTTTAAAGCTGAAATAAATAACATGCATCAAAGTCACGCACGTAAATGAATGAATATCTGACAGCCTGAACAGCGTATATGAATAAACAATGATAGATTTGTTACTTAAGGACAAAGGAGTGAATAACTTTAAATGACAATAAATATGTTTCTTTCAACTTACATCATTTGTAAATGGTGCCAGGAACAAATATCTGTGTTCTTGTTCCGGACGTCTTGTAAATAAAGTGTATGCTATTTCATCAAGCGCAACTGTAAAGTTTACAACTTCAAGTCTATCTGGAGTCAGATAAAATTGTTGAGCAGCAAATTCTACTTCCTATGTGTATGAGAAAAAATAACAAAGAATTCACAAAGATTAAAAAAAAATGGAATTTACCCCGCACAATTTATAATGATTGTGCATTTCGAGTTTTTAATAATTAATTCTTTAACTGCCATACAAAACAATTAAGTGGCCATGATAGCCCTGTGGTAACGTGTGGGAATGTATGAAATTTTGTAAAATTTCGACTACTTTCTTGATGTCTTACAACATTTTAAAATTCAGCAGAAAGTGTAAACTTTTTAAAAGCTTTCAATTATGCCTTTTACAAAGAAAAGATAAGAATCATTGGCTAATCATACCGAATAATTTAAATAAAAAGTTCAGATGAATATCCTGAAATATTAGATATACAAGGTAAAAGTAAAATAACATGAGGCGCTCAGCTGTCTGCGTGAAAAGTATAGGGCGGAACATAAGAAAATTCGATGGACTACATAGCCGACCACAAGACTTCGATTTTTCAAGGAAAAAAAAATGTCAGTAGCAAAAGTCTCAGGGGAAATGTTGGTGCTGTTCACCGAATAAATAAACATTAATTTCCCATGATCGCATTCCTTATTGCGATTACGCAACGAAAGGAAAGACAAGGATAATTTTCAAAATTCAGAGGCCAATGGGTTTGACAATATTTCAACTTTTTGCAGACTATCCGCTTTGCGTCCCTGTCCTGATGGCTGTGATAGTGTTCCTGTCGGTTTAAACCGTTACATCATGTTTCGTGAGTTTTCTATACTCACAGGCCCTTTTCGTAATTTTTTTAAGTGTCAAAATCAACGCTTCGTAGTTTAGGCCTTCTCTTTTGCTACTAACAGAGATTGACTAACAAAGCACAGTCCTGTAAAGTAAAAGCCACCGAAAGCCAGTTGGCTTCAGGTCAGGAATAATCGAAAATTTCGCAGAATTTCTTTTTATGTTCATAATCGCTCTAAAAAATGTGATTATGCAAATTATTAATGCATTTTATTCGGTAAACAGCGCCAATATTTCCCATAGTTGGTTCCTAATTTTTAATCCCATATTAATTAAAAAATCCCATAAATTTTTCCCATAGTTGGGTCCTAATTAAAAAAAAAAAAAATACCGAAATTTCATGGCTCAGAGGTGAGTTCGGGCTCATTTGGGCTCGGGCTCATGAGATCGGACTCGGGCTCAAACTCAGCCCGAGCATCGTTATTTAAGTCGCATCCCGAGCCCGAAATTTCAGTTAATTAATGAATGTAAGTCAGTTACTTCATCGATAGAATACGATAGGTTTTTGGCGCCTTGCGTAAATTAAACACAAATACAACGCTGCCAACTGCTCCGGAACATAGACAATTACTTTTTGCGGACAGCAACTTTAAAAAAAGATAATTTTTCGAATTAATAATTAGCTTATGCATAAAGATCAGAAGTTTCGCTATAATTTAAGCCAAAAACAGTTGTTTTAAAAAAGTGGTTAATTAGAGTCCGGAGCAGTTGGCAACTACGCAAATATCGTAACAAACCATCAATGCGCATTTTAATTCTTCATTTTTTCGTGAATGATTTTTTAAAGTCTGTTTACAAGAAGTATGTTCAATAAAGGAGAAGTTTTTCATGAGCCCGAGCCGCTCGAGTCCAATCACAATCCTGAATGACACTAAATGACTCCTGAATGACAGTCCTGAATGACTAGTTCTAGTCCGAACCCGTTTCATATTTACACTATGATCGCCTATCAAATTTGTTAATTTTCGTCCAATACTTTACTCGCTAGAGGGCGCTGAACAATTCACGTAATTTTGTAACCACCATGTATATCAAAAGGTACAGCCAGCTGCAATTCTAATACTTCGTGAAAGTAGTTAAATCTTTTCCTTTTTAATTATAATCGCATACTATCAAATAACTCTAAAAATGAACCTGCAGCAAATAGAACCTTCCTAAATATTAACTTTTTTAATACAAAACTTCGGAGAGTTAAATGTTTTCTGGAATGAAACATTTAAATGAAGGGATGTTTCCAAAAATTATTTTGTGCAGAATAATTGAACTATCAAGAATTTTATTTGAAATGACTAGTTCTTAAAAACGTTTTTGTATCAATAAATTTGGTGCTGCTGCTGAGTGCTTAAGAAATCTCTCGTCTTACTTGACGCTTTTTCAAGCAGCAAAATTTGAATTTAGTTATCGTCTGATGGCGTTTTGCATAAAAATTTGCAGAGGTTAGAATGAAAATGTGTTACTGTTTTATATATTCTTACGAGCGTGTACTTTCATACATTAATAGCTTCTTATTGAAATATATTCTAGTAAGACAGGAAACTTCTGACAAATATATAAATAGAGTGTACGGAAAAATACTGTACGTTGAGGATAAATTCTTAGTTTAATTTTACTTACTCCTCGAACTATCTGACCAATCATCCCCGTCCAGTCACCATTTGGTAGACGTTTTCCGAATTGTTTGTCAGGCGGTTCCACAAATTCGTACCTGTTTTAAATGAAAGTTATATACACAAACAAGGAAGTCACTTTCCCTTTAACTATTATCCTACAGCTAGAACAAGTGAGCAGATTGCCACCACTACCGGTATACAGACTCTTTATCTTCTTCTGAGAGATGTTAACTGCCGTTCCCAATGGATAACGTTACTTCACCTCCTGGTGAAATAAAGGCTTCTTATTGTGCCGGCTGGTAAAAGAAAAAGACACTCAACTCATCAGGTTTTTTTTTTTTGGGGGGGGGGGATAGAGTTTTGCGCGACTCCTATGTCTTCTTTGATTGTTGTGTGCGCGTTTCTTCTGTAAATGTTTTGTAATGTGTGGTGAAATGTTTGGAGTATAAACAGAAGATACATGTACATAGTAAAATCATACCCTAAGTCAAGAAAACTCCATTCCAAAAAACACCGGTGAGTGTGATTTTCTTTTCACAGTCGGCACAAATGGTAGTCCCTATCTCACCGGGAGGCAAGTTACTGCCGTCTATGAGGAAAGACAGTTAATACGTGTCACATTTTATATAATATATACATACAGGGTGCCCAGTAATTAACCAAAAATTTGATTTGTTTAGTAAAAGAGTCTGAGAAGAGAAAAAGAAAAATATTTAGTTCACGTATAAGTATACTTATTCAGATTTAATATATAGAAGAGTTTCGAAGTTCTTCCCATTACTTACAACAATATCGCCAAGCCTAAGATCAAAGTTGTCCGAAACTGAACGAATAGTTTGTAGTGTGATGGCCGAAATTTTAGAAGAAAATGAAAATCCTCTGTTCGATGGTCAAATTCGGCATTTTACTACTGCAACTGGTTGCAAAGACGAAAATTTTTACTGAAAACTGCTTGCAACTGCTGGTCTGTATAGTGCTGCCTCACAGCACAAAATGAAAACTGGTATTAATTCAAACTCGTTTCGTAAATTGCAAACAGCATAGTGTTGCGTCACCAAATTTTACATCAGTATGACGTCCCAATAAACAGTTATTGCAGTTTCAAATTTTCGGTTAATTACTGTGTAGTCTGTATATGAAAAATGTTGGTAATCCGTTTATTCGATTCAGATGAAAGATGATGCTTGCAGAAAAAGTTTAATTATTATCGTCTTGTATAAATTTATATACAGACCTTTGTTCTAGAGCCAAAGGAGAACATGGATAAAATAAAAAATATCCATTTGAATTAAGTGAAACTTTCGTTTCGGATGGTGAAAAAGTTCATTGATGGAGATTAAATTATATGAGGTGGGATGACCTTTTCCTTTGAAATATAATTGTTTCATGCTAAGAATAAAAGTCTCTATAGTAGTTAACATGCATTGGATTTGTGTACTTTCACAGCGCAAGCGCGCTTTTAACTAGTAAAGATTCAGAAATGAATTATCATGAAAAGAAAAAAAATGATTATCCAGACACAAAAACAATGGAAGTGGTGGAATTCTTGCATAAATAAATATTAAAACACATGCTTACAATTCGAGATGTTGATAAATTTAGTTACAACAGTATTCAATGCCGTAATTAAGGACGTTCTAAAGGAAATCACCTTTTGTCTGAAGGCAAGATATTTTGAAACTGAAAGACCTCCAAGAACCAGAGTTGCCAACTGCTCCAGAATATAATTGTCCATTGGAGATTATACGGTGGAAGGTGGTGATCGTAAGAAGACGATGAATTATTTTGTAAAGATTATAACTGGTACGACTGTGTAGTGAGAGCGACATAGTTTTAAGAACACGATCGTATAGTGGGTCACATTTTAAATTCACACTCGCAACGATGTCGAAAGGAGAATTATTCCCCTTAGGTGAACATGCTTTTCTTCCCCACTGAACGAAATCACATATGCACTAGAAATCCCTCATCAGAGCGACGAGGAAGGACAAATTCCAAAATCAAGAATGAAATTCGCTTTTGATGGCGCATGTCGTTTTACTTCCTCTGAAACATGATCACACAAACACTTTGAACACTGGGCTAACACATTTTACTTCAGGAGAAAAACACATTTTGAAGACCACAAACCCTTTAAATAAGGAGTCTCAGTCAACACCTTTAAACTTAAAACATATTGCTTTATTTTCACACTGGAACAGTCACTAATTTCCAAAACGCAGGATTATACATTTAAAACTCTACAATACATTGCATTCAAAAGTAAACTTGGGGAAGCGTGTTGACAAAAACATCACGGCGATCATATTAAAGCGGCCTGGTACCTCGGTGGGTGAACGCCTCCGTCACCATAAAGTGATCGGCATAGATGCTAATCCGTGCAACGCGTCGTGGTGGGCAAAGCCTCCTCACATGAAGTGAGTGGCTTGCCCCACCAAAAATTACTCTCCAACTGCTAAAGAAAAAACCGTTAAAACATGTGTCTATAGAAAGAGCCCGAACTTTCTGGAACAATTTTAGCAGGTGTTTTTCGAGCAATATGCTTCTTGCGTATCAGGGCAAAACCGCAAAAGAGACACATCTGTTTCAGCGGAGCAGAGAAATATGCGAGCGAAGGGATGTTATGATTATTCTTTTTAGTAGGATAGAAAACTGGCGACAACTGTTATTTTATTTCAAAGCAGCTGATAAGAGGGAAATGCTTTAGAAGTACGTTAATGCGCTGTAATTGAGAAGGCCAAGAGGAAAATTAAAAGCTTTAAAAGATAGTTATTATTAAAAACTTTTAAATTAAATTTAGAATAGATTATTAGTTTAAATTTAGACAACATTAATTAGGATTTGTATTAATAATTTTTCATTAAAAAATATGCACGTTGTGTCAACGTGACAATAATTAACCACATTTTTAAACAGGAATTTTTGGCTTAAACTATAGCAAAAATTTCGCTTCTGGAAAAACGCGTGAATTGAGAATAGTTAGCTTATTGGGAAGAACAGCGAAACGATAGAGTAACAGAACCTTGATTCCATTAGCTGTCTAGTAACATAGTTGAACTGGCCGAGTGGTATGCTTTGCTAAATACCTAGTTTGAATGCTTTTTGATATAGTTTTACACTGTGGTCACACCAGTGTCTTCTGAGAAAGTAATTGGAAGCTTCGGGTCTGAAAAGAACGGGACAAGCCAAAACAACAATTACTCGCTTTTTTGCCACGCATAATCATAGTTTCTTAAAGGAGATTAAAAAAAATACTTACGTGAAGTTCATTTCTTTGGAGACAGCTCGAACAAAATCGACCACTAAACCTTTGTATACAACACCCTTATCTGTCGGTACTATGAGGGCTCCGGGTGCACCCTTGGAGAAAAGAAGAGAGAAAACGCATGAAATAGTAATTATATCGAGATACATCGCGACTCTAAATATTTTTTTGAACAAAGTGACAGTACATAAACAAAGAAATTGAGAAATATATGTTATAAATAGCATTGCATAACTAATTCTGAATAATTTTAGAAGAATATAGACCCCCCCCCCTCCTCAGGAGACTTGGTTACAGTTATCTTTGTAGAATGTCACGGTTTGCCAAATTAAATACTCCAGTTTTGTCTTACGAAATTGCAACACGCAAAGCACTGTGTGAACATCCAAAATGGATATCGAAATCACAGAATTACCATTAAAAGTGTACTCATTTATCCCCCAAGCACCATAGAAAAATTCTTACAAAAACACTATTCGAATACTTAAAAACCTCTAGAACTATAAAAAGTTGTTCATCGTGCTTTTAAGATTTCACAATCATTTATCCATTTCAATTACTTCAACTATAATAAAAAATATTACTGCTATTATTATTACTAACGAATGTTCGACTTAGTTTAGACATGAAAAACATTTTTACTACTACATAGAAATTATGACTTTAGATTAGCGTATATTTGGATAGGTTTAACATGTTGCAAGTCAATGTAATACCTAAATCTATATTTTTATAAAGCAGTTGCACTCGTTAAGCTCAGAAAGAAATAATTGAACAAAAGAACAGGTACTTACATTTACAATACCTATTTTTATCTTTTTTCCTCTAAAATTTCCAGTTGTTAGAGGAAATAAAGGGCCATAGATGGTCAAGCCACGAAATAACTTCCATAAGCCAACTGTCTCGTAATCATCTATAGATTCAGCAGATGTTTTTCCAGGCTGAAGATAAGCCGTTGTTTTAATGATTAGCTCGAGTTTTCCACCGCAAGTTGTTTCTTCATCCATATTGTTCTGTTAATAATAGTAAAAAGTATTATCTAATTTTTAATAATTTAGATCAGTTGTATTAAGTCTACGGGTCGCTAAATTTATACTGAACTCGCAGGTGGATTAAAAATTTTAATTGAATGAAAATGCATCTACCAAAATGTTTTACTAAAAAATACTGATTTTTAGAATGCAAAGTTTTATAAGCATGGAAATTTATTAAACCGAATACAGTTAAAGCAATTATAAGCAATCAGAATTTGATTGCTCATACCCCCCCCCCCCCTCCCATGAAAAATTTCTGGCTATGCCACTGGATCGGAAGTAACATTACTTTTTCCCTTTTAATTAGCTAGTAACATCCTGAAAAAAAAAACATCATTTATAATGTTCATTTATATTGGACAAGTCGAGTTACAATAAAAAACAAAGCTCATTGGCTTGCTTTTAAAAGAACAACCATTAGAAACTTGATAAATGAGTTGATGGAAAGAGCAAATACTTAAGGAAATAAAATTTAGCAAGAGATTAATTTGCAAAAAAAGAGCTTATATTTATATATATCTTGATTTCGGTACATCTAATTCGCATAACTTCTATTTGAATTTAATTTCAATTTTTCAATTCACTTACATTAAAACGTACATTTTTAGTTAATAATTCATAGTAGTGAGTAGTTTCATAATGACAGATATTTTAAAACATATTTGTCATAATAATGCCATGTCATAATTTACTGACTTAAGAAATAATGATATAACCTTAAAAAGTCCTTGGTTTTGTTCATTGGCAACAGTGAGAACATTCATGTATATTGGACAAAAAGTTATTTCGTAAGATACGACCAAAAATGGCTGAACGGTAGAAGAGAGAAAATATATTTTAGGGGGATATCGGGAAGATGAAGCCAAATAGAACGCTTTATGGGATGATACGAAAGTGAATAATACAAAATAGTACGTAAACGCATGAATGGCTGGTTTGTCTCTGAAAGAAAACTTTCAAATTGCGTCTGTCATAATTAATGTGTTCTGCGTGATGAACACTGTTTTATTTTTAGTGTATATGGAAGTTGTTTAAAAATACAAACTGTACATTTTCCTCACAATTATTTAGTCTATATCGTTAACTTATTTCAATGATATAAATAATACTTTAACAGTCATCAATATGCTTTTTGAATTTTAGAGTAATATACATAATGTTAAGCATTTTGATGTTACTTCAATGTCACAACCACTATGTTTTATTTATTTATCTAGGCTAAACTTTAGAGCAGGGCAGTAAAGGCGCCTGAGAACAGAAACTTCCTGTGACGAGAAATACTGTGTATGCACCTGAGTGTAGGACGCAGTTTGTGAGAAAGTCGAAAGAAGTTTGCAGTGAACGTGTGCTTCTGAAATCATTGTGACAATTGTAACGATATTAACCAGAGTAGCCAACTGCTTCGGAATATAATTAACCAATTTTCTAAAATAGTAATGTGTAGCTTAAATTATAAGAAAATGTTAAACGTGTGCGCTCAATAGCGGTTCGATAAAAGTTTCAAAAAAATTATTGTTTATAAAAGTGTTGAATGATATTTCAGAGCAATTTCCAACTATTTCGGACATAACCACTGCGCCATGGTGCGGCCGTTAATATCTGAGAAATCACGAAAGACTATTATTAAGATCAAGAAATTTGAAGGAAAAGTAAATATTGACAGTTTTATGTTCCTAAACGAAATGCAAAAGGAACGCTTCTTACAGAATTTGCTTGTTTGTAATATAAAATGTTTTATTAAGCACGGTACTTACTAACAACTGCTCTCTTATTTTCAATTTAGTCATAGCCATTTCTTCTGGTGTCTCTGTTTTATATAAACTGTTATCGATTAGATATTTGACAGCTTTTGCATAAGCTGTTAGTATCATATTCATCTGGCAGCCTGGAGATCCCTAAAAAGATTAAAAAAAAGTACTGTACAGAAGTAGTATTGTGGTAGCTTAAAGATTGAGCTCTACATAGCTTTCCAACCGAAAGGAGGTGGTAGGAAAGCACACAAAGTGGATCACCATACAGCGTACAAACACCACTGCAACCCTGTCCCATGTCTAACCATTAATGCCAAGAAAAACTGGTCAGCTCTAAAATAATCCCAATTTTTGAAGTTTCTTAAAATTGTACACTCAAAATAGCGACATTTCTTAAAAGAACAGAAGGAGAAAACCCATAAACTCCGAAGAAATATGTCTAATGGGATCAAAATAGCCTATCTAGATGGCCATGGAGTTTACCATGTATGATTACTTCATGTTGCATACTGGCATAAGGAAATCTCGAAAAGTAATTTCAAGAATGTGTAGGACCCCTACTGTATTATTTGAAAATAATATCTGCTCGCTGGGGTGTGGTTGGGGCAGGAATGACATCAAGTAATTCTGGTTGATGATGCTCCAGTAACTTCAAATATGCTTGTTTCAAATGATCCTTTAAAATATATGGATTACCTATCAAGAGATGCCATTGCAGTGATAGACTGCAAATAAAAACCTGAATTTGTTCTGACCAAGAAAACCGGTATGGTTTGTTGTAGTCTCATTCAAAAGATAATAAATTGTCAAGTTTTTGGGAAATATGATAAGTTGTAGCTAGAAGGGCATTTGGGATATTGCCTCTTATAGAATATATCAGCAAATCGATTTTGCTTTTTGCCAGTGTTTCAGCTTTTGCCTTTAAATTACGATATGCTTATGGAAATGGCGTCACTTTACATACTTTTTCTGTTTATGCTACGTGTAGAACGTTCAGAAGTCTGAGAAATTTGGATTTTTTTCAGAATTAACTTTTTTCTTAGGAGAAGCCACAACTCCATAGCTGCCGGCTTTTACCCTTTTTTTCCGGAATATTTCCCACCACAACTTTCAAACAGTTTTATTTCAGGTTACAATTTGGGATTATTAAGTTAACGGAGTAAATAGTTGTCGAAAATCATCCGGTAGAAGCGTAAAATTTCGCAGCTGTGAAACTCCTTAAAAGTTAGAGAGTAGACAGCGTTTTATTCTTTTATGATCCTCTGGTATCCTACTGTTACCTAATTCGTTTGGCATCATGTTCACCTTGTATGGTGTATTAACTACAAAATTTTAGTGAATGTATTATTAAAAAAAACCGCACAGTAGAAATGCTGTGTTGTGAGAGAGCAGTCATTTAAATTTGAAATAAAATGTTAAATATCTGTTAATATTTTCAGAAGCTGTATCACAAAAATATAAATAATACAAGCGTTAAAAATACTAAATAAAATGTTCCTAGAATTTTAGTATTATGCGCTATCATTATACGCTTTAAATAAATATAAATTATTGTACCTCAAAAACTACAAAAGCATCAATAGTTACAGTTTATGCTTTTAAAGGTTCATCTATATAAAAGTAAGCAGAGCTTAAAATATTACCCAAATCTCAACATTTATTTAAAAATTAAAATTTTGACCAAGAATTTTTATTAAAAGATTAAAAAAAATATTCAGCCAAAATTATTGTTGACAAATTAACTTAATGCAAAGATGTTGATTAGTAGTAAGTTGGGCATATTTTAAGTGTTTATCTTAAATTCATTTTAGATAGCAGATAAAATTTCATGAACAATTCAAGCCACGTGAAAAGAATCCTTCCTGACTTAAGGAATTAGGAATACTTTTAACTTTTTCCATTACAGAAAAGCTACTGAGATTTTCATGACACTGAAAATTCTAGTTTGGACAAACAAAACGTTAATCACGAATCCTTCAAGGGTAAGCTTTAGAGAACTGTAACTTGATCGATAATACTTCTTGTATTATTGTAATTGTTTGTAGTAACAATGGCTAAATCATTTTGTTTCTATAAACGAAATGTAAACGAAAATATATGTATTCTCCTGTAATATAGTTTTATTTTTCGATAACGAGTTCGTATATTTTTCTCTGTCATTGCTTGTCATTGCTTAGATTATAATACTCACTACAGTATTATTTATGTATCTGTATGTGTATATAGAAAAGTAATATCTACGTAAAACTGTATAATATGAAGGTATATTTTAAATATCATTTTCTTTAGAAAAGGAATACATATAATAAATGAGTGCATGGTCTGAGGTATTTTGAATGCCTTCACATGATTGTACGACCAGTTAATAAATGGAGCCCAGATATTGCAACAGAATTTCTTCAATATACTTTCTGTTACTAAAATCGCCAACTATTCGTTTTCGTAAACAATTTATCCATATGTAGCCAAAAGAGTTTCCATTTATTTTTGAGATGCTTTTAGACTAGTTTGAAATTTCTTCGTAGCATGGAGAGATATAGCAAAAACAACTGAATGTCGACAAATAGTTCACAATGTGTTTTCAGGTGAATGTGTTAAAACAACACTTCCTAGATATAGAAAGCCTAACAACTAGTACGTCACCGAGCTTTCACGTCATCAATAAGCCTTCAAGAGTGACGTCATCACAATTTAACTTTCATAAAGTAAAACTAGTTAAAGTTTCTGGTGAATTTACTCACGCACAACAGCATTTTACTGATTTGAGATAGAAAATTTAATTTTACGGCAAAGGGCAAGTTTTTAACTGTAACTAATTATGTAATGTAATAAGGAAATGGATCATAATGAATTGTTTTGCATCACAAAGGTATTTTGTTTTTCATCTTCAACTTAAGATATTTTCCAGTATTTGTAGCATTCACCAGAAAATTTAAATAGTTTTACTTCATGAAAGTAAAACTGTGATGACGTCACTACTCGAAGGCCTAGTGGTGACGTCAAAGCTTCAGTTATTAGGCTTTCTGTATGTAGGAGGTGTTGGCTAAAACCGTGGCTCACGAGATATACTGGCAAAGCTCTAATGTTTTGGCCAAACTCCTTTGCACCAGAAGTCATGTGAAAAAGGGGGTGTGACCACTTTAGTCCAAGATAACCACAGTAAAATGGGGATATTTCCTAGGTCACAAAATTCTTCGACTTCAAAAGGGTGTGACCAAAATATCAGCACCACAGACTGTACATCTTGCCAGCCATCTATATCTTGTCATTTATACATGCTTTACTCTCGATACTTGATACGAGAGCAGTGCAAACAGGTTTCGTCGTAATAAAAATAAACTCATTTGAATAGCTCAATATTTGCTAAATATTTCAGCACTGAAAACCGTGGACTGAAAACTCGTGGCTGACAAGATATACAGGCTGCGGTGGTGACGCTCCGTCACACCCTTTTGCACTCTAAGAGTCAAGTGACCTAGGGGGGGGTGTTTAACCTTCTTATGCGCATATCACACCGTCTCGCTACGATAAATCTTCAATTAAAACAACCGTTTCATTCAACTTGTCTGACTATTTCACTCAGTTGGTTTGACTGGAAAAGAGGATGAGCGAATCTGTGATGCCACCGCAGCCCCTCTATTTGCTTACCTGTTATTGGTCAGTCGCAAAAGTTGAACGAGTCAAACGGAATGTCCAATTTTTACAGGACCGGCTGGGAAAAATGTCGAACATACATATCGACATAAGTGTCGAACAAGGCTTTTCACCCAACTGTTGTGGAAAACAGTCGAGCGAAAGTGTTGCCTGAATTGAATATTGAACGTAACGAGAAGGTATGATGTGCCATTATTATGGTTATCTCGGACTTACATGGTCACGCCCCCTTGGTCCCAAAACTTCGGGTGTAAAGGGGTTTGGCCAAAATATCAGCACCGTAGCCTGTATATCTTGTCAGCCACGCTGAAAACTTAATGTTAATTGTGCAATCCTTTAGGTAGGTGTAACTTCGAAATGAGGTGTTGAAAAGTCCTAAAAATATTCCGTCCAGTCCGTCTTACCTAATTTATGACCGCGTGTGTTATTTTTAATTTCATTAAAATTTAAAGAAAAGATAACAATCTGTAATATTTATGTTTCTGCATTAAAAGTCATTATAGCTACAGTTTTAAAATAAAGTTTTGAACACCGATTTAAAACGGCAAAGTACCAGCCCATGTTAATATTTAAACAATCATAAAAAGAACGCATATTTTAGAATTAGTCTGCCGCTTTCTAAAGGGGAAGGCGCACAGAAGAGACACTTTAAAAAGTGTTGAGGATTATTGCAAATGAAACTAAACATTCATCTTACTAATTGTGAGTCTGCATCTATAGATTCTTTTGGATAAACGATAGCTGCATTTGCTTCAGGTGGCAAACTGTTTGCTGCTGTTGTTAAAGACTCTTCCAGAGGAGGATCTTGCGTAATGAATAGCCATTGCCTATCATTATCCATCATTCGTAATTTTTTAGCCTGTCAAGAAAAAGAAAAGCAAGTCATTATCATGGAGATGAAGCACATGATAACATAGTTTCTGTTCGGCTGCTATCCATGCAAATTGTTATTATGATAAAAGTAAAATCACGAAAAGATTTTTATTACGGATAAAGACTGAAAGCGTTTCAACAGTATGCAATCGTTTACTTTTCCAAATAAAGAGTTCGAAAAAAAATTATCGCTTTCAAAAAGCATTTGCATTTCTCTATAGTTCTTGTTTAATAGAGATATTCATTATGACTAAAAAATTAGATATATGCCACATATAAAAAGATCTGAAGATGGTAATTTTTATTTATGGATGAATAAATTAATTGTCTCTTAAAATTTAATATAAATTTGTGAAACCTGTATGTAGAGGCAATGTTGATTTTATGGGTTCATTAAATATTAAATTTTTAATAAATACCGATTTAGTCGTGTGCTTTATTCAGTCTTTTCAAAACTGAAATTAATAATGTTCTTTATGTTTTTCAGTGTTTCACTAGTATCGCACAAGTACATTAAAATTAACACATACATACAATACTTCTTTTTATTCTAATAATTCTTATTTTAAAAGTTTATTGAGAAATTTATACTTAATTTCTACTTGTATACATACACACATGATTGCTGTAAGTTGTTTATATCAGTGTTTACCAAAATTTTTGCATCTGCAGACTGGTAAATATACGAAAAATATTTCGAGGACTAGCACATCAGCCAATAATAAATATTATATAAACATGCATGTGTTATATTTATCAAATCAAGTGTTATAAAAATATAGTTTTTAATTAGACTGGCATTTTGCTGCAGATTTTTAAAACTAAATTTGATATACGTGAACCGCCAGTAAAATCTCATGGACTGTCACGGATCCGTTGTCAAAAGTACTACTAAAAATATATCCTATTTTCTTTCTAGTGAATTTTGAAAGTTGTTCGTAGCTTTCTAAAACTTACTTTTAAGTAAAAATACTCATTTAACTCCAACAGTTTCTTATTTTTCGAAGTACCATGGTTTGTTTTCTTATTTATTAGTTTTCACAGGTGTTGCTTATATATTTTCGGCTTAGAGAAATAATCACAAAAATTATTAGTACATAGGTGCCAAGTATTACGGAATATAATTAACCACCTTTTGTAAACGGTAATTTTCTGTTTAAAATATAGCAACATTTCTGAGCTTAAAGCGTGGGTTGGTTACTAAACTGGAAAAATATTTTTAAAATTTACTGCTTACAAAAAGTGGTTAGTTATATTCCTAAATACTTGCCATCTATGTTAGTATAAAAGATTTATATTTTAGACCGAAAAGGAAAGCTCCTGTTATTTTTATTTTGAGTAATTTTTCAAAATGAATCTCTTATTCCAAGATTCATAATGTTTTCACAATAATTATTATAAAAAATGATGACCTTGTGACGTTTTCATAGTATGCTGTATTGGTATCTGTACAACATGATGGGGCAGCTTCTTCGAGTATTATAACCGCAAGTCAAATTGGAATTTTAAAAAGTGAAATGGATATTGCATGGTAAATTAATATACAAAGGAAAAATTTGAAAATCATTCCCTGAAAAGATATATTTTAGCACTAGGGTGCTATATCGTTCACGCCCAGATTTTTGTCCACTCGACTTTATAGACAAGACTTGTAGACATGTTTTGTAGACATGAACTGTCACTGTGAAGATCTTTTCAAACGGGTTTGACAGATAACACGGAAGTGTGTGTGTGTGTGGAGGGGGTGGAGATTAAAATGTTGAAAGTCGCACAAGCATTGAAATTTTTGATAATTGATCTCCAAGTTTGTTGTCAAAAAATAGCTTCAAAACCGAACCAAGCTTGGCGATATCTTCCGAATTTGGCTTAAAACATTAATTGCCAGTCCAAAATAAATAAAAAAGTATAGTTAGAATATGCCTGGCGAAGATTGTAAAATAGTTCTAGCAGGGGATTTTAATACAGATCCCAATTCCAAGTATGTTTCATGGAACAAGAAAGACAAACACGGTACACTCATGGATTATGATGCCCATTTTTGATAGTATTTAAAATGGTGAGGTATAGTTGGAATATGCTTGTCGAAGATTGTAAAACAGTTTCAGTAGACGATTTTAAGATTGATTTAGATTCCAAATATGTGTTTATATGGAACAAGAAAGAGTTGATTCCTATTTTAAGGCTCCCACTCTCGCCAACCTAAAAAATCGACTCACTTTGGCGAGCTTTGCAGTCATAGGTCTCTAGGAGTTATGCACAAGTTTCAACGCTCCCAACAGAACTAGATGAAAACTAAAGCGAACAAGTTAGCGAAAAACGCGCCAGTTAAGGAATTTGAAGACACTTAATTATTAAAAGTACAGTAAATGACAACCCAAATTAAATAAATAAGTAATGGGATGCTCTAATTATATGTTGTTCCAAATCGCCATTTTAATTCTAAACTACGGTTGCCACATGAATACAAAAAAAAAATGTCGTGGTAACTGCACATGTCTAATTATCGCCACCTTGGCGAGAATCTGGCCGTCAAAGTAGGAATCAATCCAAGAAAGACAAACACGGCACACTCATCGATTATGGAGCATATTGCAAACAGTATTTAAAACGGTCAAGTACAGCTGGAATATGGTGGTGAAGATTGTAAAACAGTTTCAGTACGCGATTTTAACATAGATTTTGATTCCAAAGATGTGTTTTATGGAACAAGGGAGAAAAATAGAGCAGAGTCATATGAATAATGATATACTCTCCAACTTTATTGGAATAAGGACAGATTATAGGGAAGACGCATGGATTAAGATACGCTTTTAACATGTAGCACTTTAGTGCGTATTTAAAATCTGAAAGTGTTTCAGATTTTATTACTTTTTTTTAAATATTATTTGGGAATCTAGCTTTTAGCCGTATTGGAATAAAAATGAGAATACATTCAGAAAACACTTGATGCATATGACATAAAATACCATTAAAAGCATTTCTAACATTCTAATTATCTCTGTGGGATAAAGGAAAAGAGGATTGCAGATCTGAATATATAAATCACTTTTTTTTAAAGCAATGTCATTTCGAAGAGCTGTCTGAAAGTAGTTCGATTTATCGTCAATTTTACAACTGCCAAAGTCCAATGGGTGTATATTTGTGGCTTTTCCCTTGAGCAGAATCAGGTCAATTATATTAGCGTGACCTGTTTGATCGATATATCCATTGTAGTCAAAAACTGTTATTTTGCTTTCGCGTGACTTATAAGAAGTTACAAAGCATGTGGAAGGTGAAGAAAATTCTCTTTCATGGTACATTCGCTGTAGTGCTTAAAAAATAAGTGGACTCTTTCAGATGTTTTATTTTAACGATCTATAATCGAATAGTAATTTATATTAGGTAAATATTGCGAATTCCTAAAAGTATGACTACTTCATAAACGATATAAAATTATATTTTAAGGTCAATTGTTCTTTTTCCTTACTCATTCAAACACAATAGGGCAAGCTTTTGTGAGAGGTGAAATCAGAGGAAAATGTGGATATTTTATATCATTGTCAGTAAAAATAAAACATCTAGATGTCATCATGATATTAAATAATAAGATGCTTATTGACGTAGTAAATATAAGATGCTTATTGATGTAGTAAAATTGCATAAATATACAAGATGATTATCAACTTAGCAATCCCTCAATTAATTCAAGGTACCTCTTTAATGGTTAAAATTGCTTTTCCTGATTGAAATGAAGTATAACTATTAAGGAATAAAAATAAAAATAGCTGTTTTAAAGCCAAGTGCATTGCGATCCCTCGGTTTACGCAAACATGTATGGCTAAATATACTGTCAAATTAGAACTAGTTGCCAGCTGCAGCAACAGAATCTTTTTGCAGTCTTTGGTTTGTGCACGTGCTGTAAGAATTGATGCGCTGTTTTAAATGACACTGTTAATAAAATGCAACTGTGTACTAATGGTCAAACGAGCTTAGTAAATATATCAGTGTTTGAATGAATACAGAGAGAAACTTGTGAAATTTAATGAAAAATGCTGAAAATTTGCTAGGAATGTAAAAATATAAAAATTGTATTTGATCTAACAAAGAGAAGACAGAAAGATCGATAAGAATATCAGAAAAAGTTATATTTTCACCTAAATCACACGCGAGAAGATAAACTAGTCTCACTGTATAGTGGACGGAAAAAGACCTAAATATTTACGAAGTGAAAGTTCGAAAAATATTGGGTTTACCAGAAAGTAATGTTAATTCTCGCGCATTAACAAATATACTAACATAAACAGATTCACTTTAACAACCGTATACCAATAAAGCAATTAAGCTTAACGATTGGATATACGTTTCTTAAATTTTAATGATAGACTTTCGTAGATAACTGCGGTTTTTTTTTTTCTTTTAAGAAATTTATGTGTAAAATGGGAGCTTTCCCTATTGTTGGAGGGAAGATTTCAAAATGTCATAAAAAAATTTTTAGGTATTCGCATGTATTACATTTCACATAAAGAATTTAATGGATATCTCTTTTCTTTTCTTTGAGACGATAAGAGATATGTGGAACGAAAGTTTTGGCAACCATAGGCGTAATCTGGGGGATGGGCGAGGGGGGGCAATTGCCCCTCTAGTCTAAAAAGTCAGGGGGCAAAGTTATGATTTTGAACCCAAATCATGCATTTATAACCCAAATATACTATCAGATTAAAAAAAAAAAAATCCCCTGCAAAAATCAACAAAAGAATAGAATCACAGAAGCTTTTCAACCCAACAGGAACGATGGCAGATTCTACCAAATGGCCAAGCTAGATAATTTCTCAGGAAAGCAAAAATTAGGGGCAGCGATTTTAAACTTGTCTGAAATCAATTGTTCAGCGTTAGAAAAAAAGACCTGTTTCTGTAAATAGTGAGCAAAAAGAGCTCATTTTCACAGGCAATGCCGCAATTAGAGTTTATGTCATCCGGGGCAAACCATAATTAGTGTCGTGTGCATAGGCGCCCATAGTAATTTTCATAGGGGGTGCAAACTTAAAAAAAAGTTTCTAGAGGGGGGCAAATTTCAAACTTTTAACAAATTTAGTTCTGTTTTTGCCATTTGTTAACATAATGAGACATTAACTTAAAACTTTAGGGGGTGGCAAGTTCCCTACCTTGCCCCCCCCCTTATCGGTGCCCATGGTCGTGTGTCCCCTCGCATGGAGCCGCGCCCCATCCCAAGAAGCTATAACTGATTTTGGCGTTCCATTTAGAATGTCTCCCGGTGCTTGTCGCCCTGGTATTTGCCGCCCTGTCACAAGTTGGGGCCAGTTTCTCATTTATATTTTAAGTACCATGTTACCGAGCCATGCTCAGAATCTAAAGGCTCCTTAAGTGTAAAATAATTAATACGTAAATGCCTGGGCACGTATCAATAATCTTCATGGTTGCCAAAGATTTTCATCGCTGTCGGATCACCCATACATTATCAGGTAAGCTTTGGTCGGCATTCAATGTTACAATGGCATATACTTTGTTTTGAAGAGGGATGCTAAATATTCGATGGTCGGTGCCATCAGAGTGGAGCAAAAAGTAGTTTAACGTAAGGTGCCTCCTTTCCTTCTGTAGCAGATCAGCGAGGGTATCAGCGAAGATCTTGGGCGATGCATTCACTAACAGCGTCTTCATTACTTCAGAAATATATCTGTCCATATTGAGGACGTTCAAATTCAGCATCAAGAATTTGAGTTGGTTGAACTGTCAGATGAAGGAGTTTATAAAAAATATTCATCAAGTCTGTTACACACTGTTCGCAACGTAGTAGTACACACCAAAATCGTTAATAGTTTCACTCGTCATATACTGTGAGCAAAGCCATTGTAAAGTATGCTTTCAAATTTCGAATTCTTTGAAATAGGGGTGACATCGAAGAAACAACCACACCAATTCATTAGGAAATTCGGAATGTCCTACATCAATCTTACAGTCCCCAAAATGGTTTCGGTTAATTTTTGTTTTTACTCTTCAGAAAAATGCAAAGCTCCAGGGTGAATGCAATCCATGTTAAAAAGTTTTAAACTATGATAATAAGTACCCACATTTGTGGCAGCTTTGTAGATACTTAGACTGTTTACCCGAAGTATTTGTCGACGTCTAGCTGTTCCATGTCGTTCTCCTTCCAAATACTAATCATCTGTTTCATCTGCTTGTGTTTGAACTGCACGTTCACACATTTGGGCTAAGTGCTGCTGTCGGTGATCATATGTTTCCACAGCTCGTTTTTGAGCTACACTTCCATGCATTTACGTCTTTATAATACATCTATGATGATAATTCTTTACGATTGAAATTGTAAATTTCTCTATAGTGCTTCAATTCAAACATAAAATACTTATTTTCTTCTAATTCAAAGCATGCATAAGCATGCATGCAAAGCATGCATTCAAAGCATACATCATGCATAAACAAATTCTACAAGCGTAAATTCAATCTTATAGATACATAAATATAGATGCCATAAAAGTATAATCTTACATAAATATGCTTTAAACATAATTTTATTTTATAAACTCACGCTTAAGAAAATAAAAAGTGTAACGCAATTTAAATTATTAGTACAAAAGGACACTTCGAAATCATGAAATCAAAAACAGAATAGATCAAAAATATTCTTTTACAATAACCCTAACAACTACTTAAACGTTGAAAATAATAGAACAAACGGATAGACTGAAGAAAATGGACTTCTAACCTCGAATAAATCAAAAATACATCGCTCCTATGTAGTTACGCTGATCCCTGACTCTGTCACAATTCCAGTTCAACCACTCAAAATAAAACTTGGGTCCTAATAAAACCCGGAATAACATCCAAACAGATTAAAAATGTATTGTCTAATAACATAAAATTTACACGGTTCGTTGGTGCGATCAGCCTGAAAATTATCATAATTATGTAAAAAAAAAAAAGAAAGAAAAAAAGAAGAAAAATCTGATAATCCACCCGTTTCCTGATTTTTAAGCGGTTTTTTTTTGTATTTTTAGCTCTATTTCATTTAAGAGAATAAAAAAAGCTAATCATTTGAGTGTCAGAAATATCTATTGCAAGTGACATTCACGTTACATTGAAGTCATGGTTATCAGGCTTTGGAGGAAAAATTACGATTCCAATTCGCTTAAGATAGCTTTTCTAAATTACTACTCAGTTTAACTTTTTTTTTCAAAAATAAAACGGTTTTCTATGCATTAAGCATGGATATAGGAGAGGATGTTGATACCAAACGAAATGTTTCGAATACGAAATGTTTCTGCAGATTATACAATTCGAATTTCGATGTATAATAAAAAATGAATATGAAGTTATTTGATTTTAAGTGGCTAAATATTAAATATTCTGAGTGTAGACATTCTATCGCCCGCTGTAATTGTCTCCACAAAGGGCTTTATCCTTTAGTTTAATGACAGTACACAACACAAAACAACACAGTCTAATCCGCGTCTAAATAAGAATTGAAAATTTATTAGAAAATATCTTAGTAACCAGATTTCAGCCTCCCAATTTACTGCTTCCACATATGGACAACTCCCAGCCAGCGGCCGGATGGGCCCGCCATGGCTTTTGGACCAGCCCTCACGACAAGTCAAAACCCTGTATAAAACCTATATAAAACATTCAAACTACCATATAAATCCGAATTATACGGCCCGCGATTTCGCTAACATCCTGAAGTCAGGCCCAGAAGGCCACTATCGTTAAGTTCTGCCCGCAACTTTTAAAAGGTTGTCCATACGATGATAAAATAAATGAGTTGAAATCATCAACTGCAGTGAATGAAAACTAAACTGATGGCTGATCATCTGCAAAATTAATTTGAATATCGGCTGCGAGCCCAGTTTAGGAATCGATCGTATACTTTTTTCATCGGAGTTTCGAACATCGTTTCATTATAAACGGTTGACCCATTCAAAAAAAAAAAAAATCATCAGGGTAACTACATTTAAATATTTATCGTCAACTTGGCGGAATAAGGCAGTTAAAATAGAATTCAACCTAGTGCCGTTATTTAAAAAAAAAAAAAAATGGAATTTTCATGTTACGTCACAGGATCTTTTTTCTTACTGTGAATGGCTGAAAAGGGTGTCATTTTCATTTAAAGTATTCGGCTAAGCTGAAACTTTTATGCACTTTTGAAATTCGCATCATATGGATCAATAAAACACATGAAAAATCTTTATTGTTTTAGTATATACGCGAAAATACATTTAGCTTTACGTTAGTTACAAAAGGATAATTGTAATAAATTCAGGCAATTTTTCACATAATATTTACGAATAGTTTTGTATTAATAACTACGAATTAAGAATTATTAAATTATTTACGTATATTCCATCAAGATGCTTGCGGGGATGGCAACGAAGACTCTTTTCTCTTTTTCTTTCGCTGGTTGCCAGGACGATATTTTGAAATAAAAATAACTTTTTAATTCTTAACAAATTTATGTAGCTGAATGGTGTAATATATCTAGTTACTAAAATATTTATTTGTCTGTGTACTGAATATCAAGTTCCATTTATTTTGTTTCTTTGCGAAATTAATTTTTACTATTATATATCGATGGCGTGTATTTTTTAATCCGCCCTAATCTTATTTGAGCGTCCCTTTTAGGAAGATTGCATCCAGTGTGTTTTTCAAACGCTCAATAGATGGCGCTACCGTCCAAAAATTTTAAATTTTAAATTTTGAGCGTTTTAGAGTTTTTTCAATTAATTCACCTAGCTCAATCGTTTCAGGGGCCCAAAAAACCCCCAGGTACGAAATTTAAAAAGAATCCTTAGAGCAGTTTTCGAGATCGCTCGGACATACACACACACACACACACAAACATTCCTCGTTTAATATAAGAGCGGATGAACCTAATTTTGGTGTTTGAAGGTCAGTAGCAGAGAGACAACACACTTTTATGATCGGGCACAACTTACTTGACTTGACAGACGACTAATTGCGAATTCAAATGCGACGCAGTTTAGGAGAATAAGAAACGGTCTGCGATTTTATGATTTATATCTGCTGCCAGGGGCACCTAGGGACACGTGCCCCAGACTTGGTAGGGGGCTCCAAAATAAGTTATGGTTCCATGGGAGGGGGCCGTTCTAGTTGGTTCGTCGTGAGAGATAAACTCTAGTTGCAGTACTATCTAAGTCAGTATTTCGATACCTTTAACCCTTTTAGCAGTGGCGGCCCGTGGTCAAAACTGTTAGTGCAGCCGGAAGCATATGAGCCCCCCCCCCTTCCTCCGGACAGGAATGGAAAATCTTTGTTAATGAATTCGAAAGCTGGCGGATTAAGCCCTCACCGAGGGAAAAAAAAATTACATAAAAAATGTAAGAGATCCTATTTTACTTCCATAAAATGGACATAAATTTCAACCAGCCGCTCTTATCCTCAAAACTGCATTAATCCGTGTCTGATTCGAAGTTTCCTTGAATTTTCTTTTGTAACGATAACTTGAGAAGAAAAGAAAAAAAAAAGAAAACTGACTTATTTTTTATAAGTCAAATCAATCCTCCTTTCTTTTAAACTTGCGAATCAGTCAGTGATGCCCTCATTAAAAGGCGTTGTTTTAAATCAGATATCCATAATTTTAAAAGCTCTTTAAAATTTCCCATGTTTAAAAAATTTTCTCGCTCGCCATGTCCTCTAAATGCCAGTTCTTGCTTACTTAAAAACAATACTCTTTTGATGGGTAATTGTCCATTCATAAGCGTCCATTCAGGCTTACCTTCTTGATAAATTCAGCAATATAATGTCGAGAGTTTGCAGAACATATATTCTCCTTACCCCCTCCCTCACTTCTCGAGCCAATCAGTAAGTCGATTTCACAAGTGCTGCCGACCTTTGATTTTCTTTCATGAGCTGAATCTCTGCTGCGTACCCCCATTATAGACTATGCCGGAGGCGCTGCTTACTTAGTCGTTGTCATGGCAACGGTGCTGCCGATTTTCTTTTCAGCACTCTGGACTGAACCAAAGATTTTCCCAATTGAATTGCGAGAAGATTAAAGTGCTTTTTTTCTGAATGAGCGATCCGGCCACAATACGATTTTTTTTTTTTTTGTTTGTTTGGTTTTTTTTTTTTTTTTTTTTTTTTTTTTTGAGATTTTTTTAATTTACCGTAGGAATTCCATAATTCTAATCTGAATTTAGGAAAATTAGTAGAATAAATTATTTTAAAGTATGTGCTGATAATTTCAAGTGCAGCCCGGCTGTACTTGCTGTATCCCACGAGCCGCCACTGCCTTTTAGATTTTCATGCATTAGAAAAATATAGCAACAAATCACCTCATTACTTCCTACTAACAGCGTTGCTCCCAGCAATACGGAGAAGCAACGTTCGACACAGAAGAAGAACCTTCACTGCTATTGTTTATAATGATCTGCTGATGTGCATACATGGGCGCCCATAGTAATTTTCCTAGGGGGGGGGGCAAATTTCAAAAAAAAATTCTAGAGGGGGGCAAATTTCAAACTTTTAACAAATTTAGTTCTGTTTTTGCCATTGCTAACATCATGAGACATAAACCTAAAACTTTAGGGCGGGGGGCAAGTTCCATACCTTGCCCCCCTTATGGGCGCCCATGTTTGCATATAATTCTATTTTCTAGCATTTCAAAAAAATCGTTTTTAAGTCTAGCTAAGATAATATCTCAGAATATTAGTTTTCTATAGAGTATATGTACATTCACCTAATTTATATACCTCCCCTCCTTTTTTTTCGTGAAAACGTCTTCAACTCAATAACATACATAATTTATCAGGGGTCAATCCAGGAATATTTTCCAGGGCCCATTTTTTGTAGAAACTGCCTATTTTTGTGAATTTTAATGCTTAATTTTGTGAATTTCAGAACTTTTTGTTAATTTTCAAACCAAATTTTAATAAAAGTCACTTTTTTGTTAATTGATGAAACACATTAAAATGTAGGGTAAAATGCCAATGAAGGGCAGTTTTAATCGACTGTATTTTTGTGAAGGGGTTCCGTTAAAATCGATTGTAATTTTCTTATAGGGCCACAAAACGAACCCAATGTTTGTTTGTATCGACGCCTGTTCCCAGCTTATGCCAAACTTTTGATTAATGAAGTCACGCTAAAAGTCGTTCCACCTCTTCAAATTATTAAATATCTTTTTCCACATTATTTTTCTAAAAATATTTACAATATCAACCTCCCCCCCCCCCTCCCAAAAATAAATAAATAAAAAATAAAATATAATATAAATAAATAAAAATAACGTACTGGACTCTCTTAAAAATTTAAAATTTTCTGTCCAAGTCAAGGAAAAACATGAACATTGAGCTTAGAATGCTGTAAATTTAGCAGGTCGCTAACGTTAAAGAAAGTACCGCGGGAACAGAGGTTACAGAAAATAGAAAATGTGCAGTGCAATGAGTTTCATTGTAATGTATTTCAAACCCCGCAAGAAAAGCGGCTTTTTAACAAGGCATAAAATGATCGTTTTTCTGGACCTACAAACAAAACATAAGAACATGTCATCACTAAATGACCATTAAGATTCTGTGAAAAATTGGAGTGATTTAAATGTCGAACGCGGCCCTTTTATCTCCCGTTAACGCAAAAATCAGTCACATCTGTGTTCACTTAAATAGAATAGGACCAGTTTTTCCCGCAAGCATATTGACTCGATGTTAGGACACGAGAGATGTACAAGAGGGTTGAATGAGCTGCAAAGAATGGATTACAAAGAGCTAATCTAAAATGATGCCTGTGTGTCAAGTTTGGTTAAGTTAAATGAATTTTACCAGCCGAATATCTGTATCCTGCAGTGAAATATTAACTTGCTTTGTGCATGAGTACAGGTAAGTAGTTTTCGTAATTTTCTTGTCAAATCGGTAAATTTTAAAGAAAGATAAACTATTAGTCTCGAGAAAAGACTCCAATGTATTGATGAACATAGTCTGGGTTTGTTTCTCAGGAATTCCTTAAATAGAAGACGTCCATTATAGTTGCGCTTTGAGGGGGAAAATGTAGTTTTGTTTAAATTAAAAATGATGTCTCTCCTTACTTATTGGAAAGAGCGTTTGAAAATCAAAGTCGGCCGCTGACAGTCAAGCCCTGCTCATGTCCAGTGGCTGTGGAGGTTTTTTTTTTTTTTTTTTTAGTGAACACATATTGCAATTTCCAATCCTTCCAATGAACTTTGTTTTGGACGTACCGCTTAAAGCTCTCTCTTAGAGCAGACTCTACAGCTTAAAGCTGATTCGGTCCCCAGTGATACCAGTGGCTGTGGAGTTGTTTTAATAAAAGGGGAAAAAAGTAAGCCCTTTTTATCTATTTTATTAATTATACTTATTGCGCTATTTACTTCTTGTTTTCAAGAGTTAAAAATAACTGTTCTCAAATTTCATCCGTTTTAGTACAGTATTTTTTCCATTGTTATAAAATAAATATTTTATGATTTATAGTTTATATATATATATATATATATACAGTAGGGTGTCCCAAGATGCAATGGAAAAATTTTTTTTTTTCGAAATCGAATACGCATACCCTCTATTTTTTTTCTATTTCATCTCAGTAACATAAATACAAAGTATTGTTGCAATACGATAACGGTATCCCGTGCCGACTTTAGGTCAAAGTTGAACGTAAAATCTTGTATGGAGAATACTACGGAAAGATTGTGAAATGCATGACAGCGTAAGATACCATTTTAGTCAAAGCAAATATTTATATTATAGCAAAAGAAGCATATTATAGTAAAAGAAACATGATACATACTTTAATTTCAATGTTTGTTTTTTACAATCCGGATAGATTTTCGTGTGTTCTTGTACACAGCGTAGCAAAAATTGTCTTTGCTCCTCCTAAACCGTTATTAAACCATAAAAGTCCTGCATCATTTTTACCACTTTTTCAGCTGTATCGTTCACTTCTCTAAGCATTGATATTGTTTTTTTAGCATCTAGAAACGTAGCGTTATTATTCCACGAAGAGGGACTCTCATTGAAAAAACTGTCATCAATTTTGAGTCTAGGAAATAATGACGAACACCGATTTTATATCTTCGAATACAGACAGATATAAAATCATCGATGCTTTTTTCTGTGAAAAATAAATTAAAATAACAGGTATCAATTGCGTGATATATATAAATAACTAAATAAAAACTACACAATCAATATATCAGACTCACCATACAATGGAACACGAAGTTTGTCCTTCGATGGAATGTATTTCTTCTCATGGGCCGAGAAATTTTCTCTATGTAGATTTGCCACCATTTTAAATTTTGTTTCTTCGTCCACATCATCATCAAAAAGTGTTAATATTGCTATTTCATCAGTCAAATACTATAAATGCTGGAGAAATTTTAGTAAAGCAGCTTTCGGGATATTTTCATCCACATTTTCGTAAGATTCCAAAGATTTCAAAAAGCACAAACCTTTGTTGGTGCTTTAACTGCCAAAATGTATTGAAGCCATGATTTAACGTACATTGTTACGGTAAACAAGCAGACGTCTAACAATGCTTCCCCATCCTTTGTGTTTAATTTAATCTGAGAACTAAATAACGATAGTTTTAGGGAGTAAATCGCTCGGGCCATCCATCTAGCTTTGAGCATGGCCCCCGGAGGTCTGACTTTTTTTTTTTTTTTTCTGCATCTCCAGCTAAAAATACGATAGAAAGTTCAATCAAGTCCCGATAGTCTTCTCTGGCCATATCAGTTTTAAGTTCAGCCCGGTAAAACAAGCAAATTTTCATGTTCGGATACAGTTAGGAACGATTCCACTGTATCTCTATAGCATTGCATTTTAGCGGTATCGATGTTCTTCCAATTCTCTTTGAACTTTTTATAGAAAAGGGATATCGAGACTTGTTGTCACTTGTTTAATTTTCATTTCGAATACAGCCTCAGTTCGATACATGATGACTGCAAGCGAAAAAATGCATTTTTCTATCAAATTTTTGCTGTAGAAGCGCGCAAGCGCCATTAAAACGACCTGTATTCAAAGCTGTAGTATCACAACAGAGAATTTAGACTTTTTCTTGGAGATTCCAATCTAAGACCGCCTGCCAAATAGCCTGCGCCTGTTCTTTGCCTGCAGAATTTTCCACTTTTGGCACAGCAATGTGTGTTCTTTGAGTTTATATGAAATAACTATGGGCAAACGTTCTCCTTTAAATTTTAAAGCACTCAAAGCAGGTAATAGTTTGCCGTCCCAATGTAAGGTCACTACATCCAGTACTTCGTTTTGGAAATCAATTTTTATGTTTTCTACGTGTTCCTTCCGTTTTGATGTTTTTTGTGCGTTCCTTCCGTGTTTCTGTTCTGATTCTTTGAATTGAAGACTTACCTATTGGAAATTCGTCAATGTTAAGTCCAAGTGCACCAATAGTAGCTTCAAGAATAAACACAGAATCTCGTATACTTAACTGATACCTGTCTAATGCAGCAACTAACTTTGGAGTAATGAAATCTTTCCTCATTACAGATTTACTTGTCCCAGGTTCTGAGCTTTCGACTGGTGTTGGAAAATCTTCTAAATCCCTATTTTCATTAGAATTCGAAGAGGAATCGTCTTGCAATGATGTCGAAGATATTTGATTCGCCGATTGTCTTCTTTGACAGTTCGAAGTCGTGCCCTTTCCTCTTTTTGGCCAGTTTTTTGTCCACTCCTCCTAAATGACCGGGCCGGCCCGGCTTTCTTTGACGCTGCAAGAACATCCTATCTTCCTCTATTGTCATTAATTTAAGTGCATCAGCATGTGCAATATCGGACAAATTGTCTAAATTACTTAAAATTCTTGTTGTCGCCGCTTGAATACGCCTTGTGATTTTTTTGAATTTATTTGTAAGTCTCTCCAAACTTCATTCATATTTACAAGCTTCCTTACACAATTCGGCAACGATTTTGTAGGTATGGGTGCCTTTTCCCAAAAGATAGTACATTAGCGAATAGCGAGATTTGCACTTTCATTAACAGTTAAATTGTCGAATATTGTAAAACACTTCTCGAATATTGTAAAACAAAATCGAGAGAACTTGCCCATTCGAAGTTTTGAACCTTTTATTTTATGCTTTATGTTCCCTAATAAAAAAATATCCTTTTTTTAGAACTACGTCATTTCACTGCCATGCTCTGTTCGCTTATTAAAAACTATACAAACATTTATTAACAAAACAGATTAGAATAAGCACATTCGCACATTCATACGTAGACGTACGCTGTCCTGTGTAAACTAATACTGATACGTTTCACGAATAGCCCGTTGCCACTATCGAAGCCTTCCAAAGAATGTCTTTTTCCGTTTTGTTTTATTTTTACCATTTGTAGGTGGAGGGCGCTCCGCTACAGACACGCGTCTTCAGCGTTCGCTTGTTTAAGCATACACATGTACTGACTAACGCGTTCAGATGCAAGTCGGCACGGGTTGCCGTTGTTTAAATTACATGAAATTTTGTTTACAATTGTTTTGACATAAAAGGAAAAAAATAAGAGGGTATGCGAAAAAAAATAACGACTTTCATTTTTTTGGGACACCCTAATATACAGTCTGTCAATTAAATAACCAAATGTCGGAACCGTTTACGAAAAACACAGTTGTTGGGACATTTTTTTGGACCCCAATTCTGAAAAAAAAAAAAAAAAAAAAAAAAAAAGCGATTCCGAGCCGTTGTGCCTCAAAAGGTTAAACTAAATGTAAACAAACTTGATTTTCTCAATTTCATTTCAAATTATTAATGGAAAGTTTTGAAATTTTACATATTTGTTGAATGTATGTAGTAAATCGAAAAAAGTCTGTCAAAAAAAAATTCACAAAGAATAATAGATTTGATTTCTATTAAAAAAAACAAAAAAAAATTTAGTTGCGGGTGACATAGCTCCACGAGAATCCTTTACTTTTTTTTAGCACGTCATTTCTTGTCAACAACAACAAAAAAATGGTCAACATAAAATTATAACAAATGCATTTTAACCCTTTGAGGCACAACCCTTTCCCAATGCTGAAAAAAGGGCAGCCGTTATCATTGCTCGACATAACTACCAGCTAGATGGCGTACGATCGAAACGTTCATCGCGTGCCACTTATATATTTGTTAAATGTATGTAGTGAATCGAAATTTTTTTTGGGACCCCAATTCTATTAAAAAAAAAAAAATAGTTGCGGGTGATCATACGCCATCTAGCTGGTAGTTATGTCGAGCAATGACAACGGCTGCCCTTTTTTCAGCATTGGGAAAGGGTTGTGCCTCAAAGGGTTAAGATGCATTTGTTATAATTTTATGTTGACCATTTTTTTGTTGTTGTTGACAAGAAATGACGTGCTAAAAAAAAAGTAAAGGATTCTCGTGGAGCTATGTCACCCGCAACTATTTTTTTTTTTGTTTTTTTAATAGAAATCAAATCTATTATTCTTTGTGCATTTTTTTTTTGACAGACTTTTTTCGATTTACTACATACATTCAACAAATATGTAAAATTTCAAAACTTTCCATTAATAATTTGAAATGAAATTGAGAAAATCAAGTTTGTTTACATTTAGTTTAACCTTTTGAGGCACAACGGCTCGGAATCCCTTTTTTTTCAGAATTGGTGTCCAAAAAAATGTCCCAACAACTGTGTTTTTCGTAAACGGTTCCGACATTTGGTTATTTAATTGACAGACTGTACTAGCTGCGTGCCCGTTCTTCTCACGGTAGGAAACGAAAATTTTCCTTAGATGTGTAATTCGAATTTATTCGTGGTGTGGAATCTTCTCAAAAATAAAATAATAATAAAATAAAATAAAAAGAAAAAAGAAAAAAGAAAAGCAAAATTATTTGACTCTTGACGTAAAGTTTGCGTCACGAGTACTAACCTGGAATCATTGCAGTATAATGACTCAAAAACTACGTCAGTGTCATTCACTATCAAAAAAGTGAAAAGCTTAATGGTTTGCAGGGAACTCCTGGCTTTCAAAATGTCTTATTTCTACATCATACTGTTTTTTAGGTTCAAGCTGTAGCATTAAATACCTAAGACACTACATAAAATGGACAACCGTTTATTTGTTTCCGAACATGTACTATGTAAGGAAATATTGTAATCATGAAAAAATTCGACTTCGAGATTTTGGCGTATTCACACGTTTTGAGGTCTTCTGAATTCATTTATGGTATTTTCAAGAGATGTTTTTAAAATAGCTGCGTACTTGCTCTTCATACGGGAAGAAGCGAATATTTTACTAAAATCATATCTGCATGTGATGAAACAGAATTTTATTTTTTAAAAAGTTCAAGAAATCGCCTCTGTTGAAATTACGGCGGGATATATTAACGTAAGTTAGAATTACTTTTCGTTTAGTTGGTTGTAAGACAACCGTTGAAAAAGGTTAAACACTTTTAATTTCATGAAATGTTTATTAACGTGGCATATTGTGATTTATTCATATTATCCTTACAAATCTAATAATACTACCTATTACGTACTTGATACTATCTATCTTTGCTTCTCCCTCTTCAAAACTCGCTTAAAAGAAGCAGCTTAGATTATTTGGCACCGATGGGATCTTTTGATTCTATGGCGATTGTTTGCAATTTGCGCATTAACATAAATAATAATCATTTCACATAATCGTTGCCATTAAGGAAACTCTCCATATATATTTAATTTATGCAGAGTTTTATAAGATTGGCGTATTTAGCACCAAAAAAAAATTTCATCTCACCGTGGGGAGAAACTATCCAAGGGGTGACATTTTAAATATCCATGTATCCAATTTAGCGATATCTTATATATCCTCCATGGTCCTGTTTCCTGAAAAACATCAAACTGTGTAATCTCGAGGAACTATTTATTCCCGCTTTAATTGTGACAGGGCGTTAGAATTGCAGAGCTTAAGCATTTTTTTTAAATTTATGATGCCACTGTTTAACTGCCGTAAAGGATACCACGGTTGGCCGAGGGAGTTAATTTCGATATTTTGCATAGTAGTTTTCAAACGGTATCATTAAATTTTTGCTTTATGTAGGACCACTATGGAGGAACGTAATTCAAGGTTAAAATAAAGCTATATTCGCAGCATGCATGATATGTTAGGCAACGCCCGCCCCATAATTAAATGCCAAAAATAAAAAAAAGTAAATAGAAAATTTTAATATATCGCGCTTTAAAACGAACTTTGTAATTTTTAAAATGAACATTTTCAGCTGTGTTAAGACATTTCAATTTTTAAATAAGCAACGGATTAAAATACCACTTCTAATAATAATAATCGTGAATTTCTTAGTTTATTTCTACCGTAAATTTTAATCAAAAAATCGTCTCCCTGTGTTGAAAAAAGAGCTGGAATAAATGAGAAAATTATGGCGTAATTTTTACGTATCTTAAAGCAACTGACGTCATCGATCCTCACTTGGGAATTGAAAATACGGACGGTGCCCTGTTAAAAATTTCTATGGATAGGTGGAAAAACCTTTTTCTAATCCTTTTTGTGGCAACAACCCAACATAAACGTGCCATGATTGCAATGCAATGGCGTAAGCTCTCCGCGTTGATGCTATTAAATTCTAAATATTATGGACTGCACTGCAAAAATAGATCATGCACATAAAAAATGATTTCCTCCTAAGCGGAAAATTTCGCCAATAGCTACCGATTGCCGAAATTTCCCCGTACAGTCGTGCAGATAACCATGCGAGGACCCGAAGATCTGGGGCCAGAAGACAGCGCCAAATAAACCGCTTGGAAGCCAAGTTAATTCCACGTCAATATGGCTTTTGTGGTCAATGCCAAATATGTCAACCCGGTGAACGGAGGAAAGACGCCAAATTCAGGGCAAGCCAGCTCATGCATGGCTTAGATAGGGGGAAAATCGTATAACTATCGGATTTATAAATGCTTTTTTTAGTGGATAGTATTAAAATAGAGTAAAATGCGTGCATTTTTTTAAATGAAGGTAAATTATTGAAAGAACTGTCTGACATAATAGGAAGATACATTGGTTTAGATGGTGGTTAGTCGGTGGGGCCAGGCCCCTCTGGCCCTTAATGACAAGCCGCCACTGTATATATATATATATATATATATATATATATATATATACATATAAACATTATATATATATGTGTGTGTGTGTGTACGGGCACGCATATATGGACTTTCATTTAGAATGACATTTGCCCCCCCAGTTTCGAAGCCCAAGTTACGCCCATGTTGGCAACCCTACACGGTCATGAATTTTGAAAGAGCCTCTTTTATCGAACACTTACAGAATAAACCTCACATGCATGCCAAATTTGTATTATTATTTTTTATAGTTTCTGCTAGGTGAAATGTTGCCATGAAAAAAAAACGAGATTTATTTTTAGATTCGCCGAACATCATTCGCAGGAATACTTAGAAATTGATATCGGGAATAGATAAATCTAATTTTATTTGAAAAAAAATATATTGTTGTGAAACAAGAATTTTCGTTTTCCGAAGTGTAAAATGTTAGAAAAGCTCCATTCTCCTAAGGAAAGTAGAATACCTTTAAGTGAAATTTTAAATAAGAGATGTTAAAAATAATATTTTCTCTATCCTCAGCTAAATATTGTCCTGGTTAAAAATGTTTAAAAATGTTTAATTAGAAACGCCTCTTATACAATATTTTAATTTTCACCTTATTATTTAACAATTTTAGTAGAACGGAAAGTTACCGTCCAGATTTTTTGAAAACGGAAAAATTAAAAACAGAACGGACATTTTCTGGCAACTTTGTTGCTGTCATTTTTCGATTGATTTGCAGCGATACAGCGTGTCCGAGAAAGATCTTTTATCATTCTAAAAATTAATAACAAAAATACTATCAGGTGAAATGAAATGCAGTTTGCTGCAAAAAAAATTAGAAATCGAAGAGTTTTTTCAATTAGGAATCGATTTCGCTATTGAGCAGGTTGATTAACAATTGTCACTGTTACACCTCAAATGTTAAAAAACACTTGGAAGGAAATCAACTACAGACTTGGCATTCCTCGCAATAATAAAGGACCTCACGTACAGTTACTTGAATGGCAGTAAAAAATCTTAGATATCTCCATTCTTTTGGGAAAAAAATGCAATTCGTTTCATCTGTTAGTATTTTTGTTATTACTGGTTAAAATAATGCAATTCGTTTCATCTGTTAGTATTTTTGTTATTACTGGTTAAAATAATAAATATCTTTCTCGGACATGCTGTATTTTAAACAGTGTAGCTACAACACCAAATTTTGCAAAACCAAATCTAAATATATACACATTGCTTGTTTGTTTTTTCTTTTACACTGCAGTCAATTGGTGGACCAGCAACTCTTGTTTTTGGTGAACACATTTGAAAAGTGGCTTAGTCGCTATAGAACGTTGCATCTAGGCAGAAATAAACCTTAGAACCTTATTAAATTTTTTTAAAAGTTGTGTCTTATTGTTTTTGAAGAAAATTCAGTTATGTCGGAGTTCAATTAAAAAAAGTAATCGTAATATCTCCCCCCCCCAAAAAAAAAAGTTAAAAGATTGAATCCATAAATGTCGAGTATATTTAAAATAATAATAATAATATGATAAAAAAATTCTATCCCAAACGCAAGCTAGATAATATTGAATAATTTTCGTTGGTTAGATTTTATTTATTTTCTAGAAGCGTTAAATTTACACGTATCTAAACACATTTTCATCAATACACTTTTAAAGAAATCTCTTTTCAAGTTTTCAAACTCATTATACTTGTACACAGTTAAAAAGTTCCGTGCTGCCTTTGAGTGTTTATTTTCGGATCCCGCCCCATGTCGTGCTTCTTTGAATGAAGTGTTGAACTCACTTAAGTTAACTTGTGTTTTAGTCAGAGCGCTTTTTCATAAAGACTTTAAATTATACCGTAACTGAAATATAAGTTTTTAACGTATTTTACGTTAGACAATATTATTTTTTTCGTCTTGTGGCTAAAAATTAAAGGAATGAAAATTATTCTGATAATAATAGTAATTTCTTCTTTTTAACGCATTCTCGGAAAGCTTAAGTGTTCATGACGTTGACTTGTTTGTGAGTCTGATAATATGCATTATGATAAAAATAGTTTAATTTAAATTTATTGTCAATTTCTTAAAGCTAAATGTTTATGGTAATTTAGATTCAAGATGTTTTTGGGTATCTTCAGTGTATGTTTAAAATTTTGTGTATTACCTACTTTCTGAATCAAAGGAATTTAAACTTTCTCTGAAAGAGATGAGAAAAACAAGCACAAAAAGAGTTTGAGTGGTTAATGTGTTCATTTGGAATAAATGTAGTGTGTTCCTATAGGAAAAACTCGTACTCTACACTTTCACGATAGCATTGAAACTACCACGGGTCAACTTCATAGGTGCCAAGTATTACGGAATATATAATCAATCACTTTTAGTGAACGGTAATTTTCTGTTTAAAATATAGCAAAACGTCCCAGTTAAAGCCATGAGCTGGTTACTATCTAGGAAAAATATTCAAAGAATTTATGGTTTACAGAAGGTTAATTATGTTCCTTAATACTTGGCGCCTATGCATCTTACCAAGATGCTGAATTTATATGTGATCGCGAAAATTCGATATTGATCTCACACACACCAAAAATATTATGCGCATTAAATGCATCATAAGATAAGTGCAACGTATCTCTAATTAGAATATTAGAATAAAAAAGTCTCACACTACACGGAAAAAGTAAAAATCACAGTGCTTTATCGATTTCTAGTCGCTATTGCGTTTTTCTTTTCCGTTTTCTCCTTTTTTTAAATGAAATGAAAAGCAAAACTGAAGAACAATTTAGTTGAATGCATTTTACCTTGATATATGTAAATAACTGGAGAGAGTTATTTTTTCTCTCATCGACTGCTGAATTATAGGATCGATAATGCTAACGATATAGTAATCAGAATTTGTTTGGAAAGTTTTTGAAATCATAAACTATTGCAATAGGAAATACCTCTATAATGCAAATAAAAAGAATGAAATTAGTTTTTTGGTAAAACATAAAATATGTATATAGTGACTTTACCGTTATCGAAGAAACGTTTGATAAAACTCGGACTGTAAATGATCCCACTGAACAGTTTTGAACAAATACACGACTTCCCTTATGAAAATGATATCGATGCAGTGTCCACGAATAAATAGGGTTGCATTACTTGAATGTGGTTTTAAAATCTACATTTAACGACAGCAGAACCTTTCTGCGTTTATTGAATGTATAGTTCATAACATTTACACATACGGGAATGACATATTGGAAACATGCAAGTCGTTAGAATAAGTGTTTGTGTATTTTAGGATTATACTTCTAACTATTTAAAATAATGAAGAATAGTATTACCTTATATTTTATAACACGTACACTCCTTTATTTATTTACCACGCTTAATCTTATCAAAATTCATTCTGGAAAACTCAAACATGCATGATTTGTGATTACCGAAACACGTGGGTAACGAGGAAGACATGCAGCGGTGCTGACATTTTGGTCAGACACTTTTGAACCATGAAGACACACTTTTGAACCACTAAGAACCATGTGACTTACGGGGTTCGGGCAACTTACTGTGGCTATCTCGGACTAAGATGGCCACATCACCTAGGTCACAAATCTTTTATTGAGCAAAAGGGTGTGACCAAAATGTCAGCACCGTAGCCTGGCTTTCCCGTCAGCCACGATCGAAACACTAAATGCGCAAGATAAATGTAAACGTCTATTTTATAAAGAATACATAGATTTTTCCTTGAAAAAGGTTTGGAAAATCGTTTTTTTTATCCCCAAAAAAGAATTTCTATATTTTAAATATTTTTTTTTTTCAAATTTATGACAAGTTCGAGGCAATATATTTTACGTAAGCGTATTAATCAAAAACCGTGGTCAAATTGATTTAGCTTGAATTTATATTATTCTACAATATAGTTACGCTGGTCCCGATTCACTGACTCACGGATTATGTAACAATTTCGGGTAACCACTCCAAGATAATTCTTTAACCCCCATTACTTCAAAAAGATTAAAAAGTTAAGCACAAAAGCCCAGTAACATTTACATTTTTCGTACGATCCATTTGAAATTTTTCATGATTATGTTAATTTAGAAAACAATCTGTGCTACTTTAAATATCGGAAAATCCACCCGTTCCCTAATTTTTAGGTGATTTTTCACTATTTTCAGCTCCATTGTATTTTCGAGAGTAAAAAATTTAATCTTTTGCGTAACACAATTAGCTGTCGCAAGTGACAGTTACGTCATACTGAAATCACGGCTATCCGGCTTCCAATTAATTTAAAATAGCTTTTCTAGATTACGTAGTTCTTTTTTCATAAATAAGACGATTTTGTCTGGCATGAAACATTGATATAAGAGTGGATGTTTCCAGCGAAACGAAATCTTTGGAATGCGAAAAGTTTGCGCACGTTTTAAGAAAAAAAACAAAAACAATTCCGATTTTGTTGTGCAAAAAGAATTGAATAGGAAGCTATTTAAGTGGAAGGAGATTAAATACATTGAGTGTACACATATTTTGTTAAATGTTTTTTCCAGCGCCCGTTGTAATTGCCTCCACAGAGGCTTTATCTTCTAGTAATATAGAATTTGAACATATTTGATCTTTCTATTAACCCCTTTTCTTTTTTTTGCAAATGAATCAGTTTTGATATTCGAACCTCGCCGTTTGCTACATCTTTGAATTAATTTTACCTATAAAAATGTATAAAAAGTCTTAGCTCAAATATTGTTAAATATTATAAGAAACTATTATTAACTAAGAGATTTAGGACACTTCACACACAAGACAAAGAATTTCTGTTCTGAAAAAATTAAAATTAATACAATGCATCAAGGATTCCAAAAGTTTGTATTGTTACTAACATTGTCGATAGTTATCTGTGGTTCATTTCAAAATTCTATACAGCCATGAAACATTTATTATTCTTTATTGAGAACAGGCATTTAAGTACTTTCTGAATAATAAAAAATGCACTCTAATCACCATTGTAGCTGGTACTTGTTTTAAACTTTCTTCATCCTAGCTTTACTGATACATGAAATGGGCCTACCATCTACATAAGCTCAGAACTATTAATGGTGTGAAAAAACACTTTAGTGAAGTTTATGCAATATAGTGTTCATTATTTACTGCCTTAAGCTCTTGTAAAATGTTTTCATCATGAAACACAGCACATTTTCTCTACAAACATACATATCACAGCATAATATTCCACAAACTGTTGCTAGAAATAAATACAATGTACTATACGTAAATGGTTATTTTATTTTAATGTTATTTAGCATTGGCCCAAACAATTTCTACATCATTATCATATAAGAAGGTGTTTTTTTTTTGTTCTTTTTTCCCGATAAACATTCAATAGGTTGCAGTCGCGATCGAACGATATCAACAATGGCAAATTATGAATAAACTGTGTGTAAGACTTAATGTAAGAACGGCTCTGAAATTCGTGTAAAAGTTAACTATTACAGTTTGCAAATTTTCAGTGATGTGAGATTACATAATTTTATCATTCGGCAGAGTAAATCACTTCCGTATGAATGAATTATCAGGTTGTAACGAAAGTTTTCCGCCAGATTTGCTTGAGTCAGCTCATGCGGTACCGAGCGATTGACCTTATATGTCAAGTTTATGCGATGCCTATAGTGACTAATGGACATGGCACTAAAGTCTAACTCTTTTAGCTAGCTATCGAGTGGATGAATATTTTATCTCCTTCCACAAATTCTCGTAGACGGGCCTCATCAGCATCAGTAGACCGGCTAGAGCGCTCTGCTTCTTAAATGTCCTAGTCGTCGTTTTTGAACTTTCGGTACCAAATCTTCACATTGCCGTATGATACAACAGTAGTACCTTAAGCTGTACACATGATTCGGTGTCATTCTGTAGCTGACTTTTTTCAACAGAACTGGGAGTAAATGATGGTTCAATCTGGTAACGTGATAGTTCCATTTCAGACACCTTATACTTAATCATAACGATATTGTTTTACAGATTTCACAACAGAGTGCTCTAAAACAAGTATTTTTCTTTCAAATAACAAAAATCGTTTAACAAAGTATTGGAAAAGACACCAACGCGAACAGTTTGTGCAATGGCGGAAAACTTTCGTTAGAACCTAATACTTTGTACTAAACACATCCTAAATTCCCAAATTCCTGAGTGTTCCAATCTTCATTGATTTGAAAAATCAGTTTAAAAGTGATGTAAGTATAGTGTTTGGTGCTTTATATTTGGAAAATCAAGGCATTCTATTTCACTAATTTTGGTATCATTACCAAGTCACGTACAAATGGCACTGCTAAATGAAACAAAACTCGTTTGATGAAACCACAAAATATGAAAATCGATCTGTACCGGATAGTCCCCTGCAAAATGCCAATCAGCAGTTCTGATGGATACATAAGGCCACATTTGTCTTTAAAATCCACATGTGACTCAGGCTAAAAATTACATTTCTGCGGGTGTGCTATATTTAAAAAAGATAAAAACTTGCGTTTTTTTTATGACTGCATTTTTTTTCTAATATTGCGCTAAGCTGTTACTGCAAATTGCAAACATTAACATTAAAAAAAAAGTTTTTATCAAAGTTTATGCAAATATTTTTTAGATTTTTCACACTCAGTAGCGCCATCTATTGGCGACATTCGGAACAAATTTTGAAAATTGTGGTGCAAAACTCCTTGTTTTTCAAATACAATTCAGCAAACGGGGATTCACAAACAGAGATGTGCTTGGAAAGAAAAATTACATTTTAGTTGCGTGCAGATAGAAATGCTGTTCGATCTGTGTATAAAATTTAAATGTATTCGACTTTCAATAAAATAAAACTTTTAAAATTCTAGAAAGAATTCCATTTCTAACACTTCCATCGGTTTTTTACTTGTAGAAATATATTTTTATCTTATTTTATAATTTGCCGCAAGGACAAGTTTTACGAAATCAAAAACAAGGACCGAGAGTACATATAAAAAGGTTAGATTTAGTAATTCTTATTAACACCAATTTAGAGTACAAAAATTTTGTACAGAATATATTATGCAGAATGAATCACGGAAACATTCAAACAAGTGATCAAATAGAGTTCAACTGAATTGGCGACATTCAGTTGGACTTTAAGATTTATTTAATAAAAGATGCTGCGTCCTTTTATGATGCATTATGTAGTAGCAGGAATAAATACTTTTAATATTTTAATATTTAAAAAAAAATTCTGTTCCCTTCCTACGTATTTGTGAATTTTCGAATGGAAATATCCGTCCCCTATATTTTAATGTCGTTTTCATAAATAATGTAAAAAAATCTGTTCCTTTCGTGTGTAACTCTTTTTATATCGTCAATTTGCTTTCATCAAGAGCGTCAATCAATACCGAGCAAGATGGATACATTTTGAATTGTTTTCAAATTGATACTTTTCATCTCAGAACTGAAACACTAATACATATTGATTTGTATAACTACGTGTCTCTAGTAAATGAAATAGCTGATTTCTTTTTTTCTAGTTTATGTCATGAAAATATTATATAAAAACAAAAAATTTTTAAGCATATTAATAACGCAAATCCATGTTCATCTGTGACAAGGGAAAATGGGCTAAATACTAACGTCTAAAATAATATTATAAATAATAAATGTACTTTATATTTTCTAGGGACTATATTTTAGAAAAAAATTATTTAAAAGCGGAGTTCATTAATGTGTTTCATAATATCCTTAACATAAACAATATATGTTTTTTACAGAAAATCATTGTAATTTGTAAATTGATAATAAAAGAAAAAAAAAAAAAAAAAAAAAAAAATGTGTGAGAAATTTTTCAAATGTATATGAGCAGTTTCAAAATATATATTGGTTTTATAATGATTCTAAAACCTTATTTGATATTTTGAAAACAAGAATTGGTTTGCTTGCTTCTACTAATGCAAAAAAAAAGTTAAAAACATTATGATATTTAATGAGTTACTTTACGAAAAGTAACGTAACAGTAGATAACTTTTATGGAAAATCTTTTTTTCAAACTGCACGAGAATCATGTTTGCTGTATAAAATATTAGTCCATGCAATTTAAAATTGCGTTCCAAAGAAAAAAAAATCGACCAGTGTATCTTTTAAATGATTGCAAGTAACGCAAAATATTAGAGCAGTCAAATGATGTAGAGTTGCTCCGGAATAAAGTTGGCCACTTTTTTAAAACAGAAGTTTTTGGCTTAAATTGTCGGAATATTTCAATGTTAAGTCTCTAGACTGGCTATTTCGAAAACGTGTTAAAGAACAATTACTGTTAACAAAAATCTGGAATGACTCCACTCGACTTTCCGAACACTTACGATTAAGATCATTACCAAGCATTTAAATAAATTTTAATCGATGAATCATTCAAACATATCTACCAAATTGAAGCTCAATCGAATGCGCCGTTTAAACGCTAGCGCACTTTCAATAATTTCTCCCCATAGGCCATAATGTAAAAGAAATCTTTGTCGTAGGCTTGTAGAAAAACTATTAGTCCTATACACATCAAATTCAATACCGGTCTTACGATGGTGGTTTATAACATGTATACCCAATTTGAGCTCAATCGAATGGACCGTTTAAACGGTAGCGCACTTTCAAGAATTTCTCTCCATATGCCATAATGTAAAAGAAATCTTTGTCGTAGCCCTGTAGAAAAACTATTAGTCCTATGCACATCAAAATCAATACCGGTATTACGATGGCGGTTTATAACAAGTATACCCAATTTGAGCTCAATCGAATGTACCGTTCAGGAGCTATCGTGTTCACTCACATACTCACAAACACACACACACACACATACACACATACATCTCGTAAAAATAGCATAAATGAATTCAGAAGACCTATAAACGTGTCCATACACCAAAATCTCGAATTCGAATTTTTTCATGATTACAATACTTTCCTTACATGGTACATGTTCGGAAAGTAAAAAGTGGTTAATTATATTCCGGAGCTGTTGGCAACTATGTTTCTAGCATACCTGATAAAAGTGAATATATGCGAGTGCGTTGTTTGTGGAATGTCATACTAGAAATCCAGTACTGGTATAATCTCAGACTCCGTATAAATTAAAACCCTAAAAATTTTTTCTTGTAAACTTCGATTATTCATGATATTTCAGATCATTTGTTCAGTGGTGGATACTCAAGAAAAGAGCTAAAGGACTTCAAATCTTCTCTAAAAGATATATCTTAAGGATACTATTTTTTTAATGTTAAAAGCTGGTTACACACCAGCGTGCCATTTAATTCGGCCACGCTGGTGTGCGAGTTTCGGGTTTCCGCTGCTCTTCCAATGTTCCTTACAATGCATTCCAACGGAACGCGTACGTTTCACAGAAAATCCACGTAGTTCAATTATTCAGTTGTCATTTAGCAGTGTACTTTTGTAGTTGTATATCCTCCCCCCCAAAGGGACTAGCTTTACAATATTCATGTCCAAATATAAGAACAGCGAAACATTTTTTTTTAAATAACGGGCGGGAACTTGCCGATTATGCATTGTCCCTTACAACGGCCCGAAGGTGTGACCATTTTATTATTGGGACACTCAGTGGGCGGTCAGCGTTACCCCCTGTGAAGGGGCAGACACATTGACAACCACGCCCAGTCAGGGATCGAACCCCGGCCGCCGGGAGTTGAACCCGAAACCGGAGCAAGGTGCTTTACCAACACCTCCTACATATAGAAAGCCTAACAACTGAAACTTCGACGTCATCATTGGGCCTTCAAGTGATGACGTCATCACAGTTTTACTTTCACAAAGTAAAACTATTTAAAATTTCTGGTGGATGCTACAAATATTAGAAAATATCTTAAATAAAGTATTAAAATTAAAATATCTGTTTCATACAAAATTATTCATTTCGATCTATTTCCTTATCATATTACCTAATTCGTCACGGTTAAAAACTGCCATTTTTCATAAAATTGTATTCTATATCTCAAATTATTAAAATATTGTTATTCATGAGTAAATTCACCAGAAACTTTGTATATTTTTGTTTTGTGAAAATAAAACTTTTAAGTGTAGGCCAAACGATGACGTCAAAGCTTGGTGACGTAGGAGTTGTTAGGCTTTCTTCATCTAGGAGGTGTTGGCTTTACCCACCATACAACTCGGTCGGTGAACAGCGAAACATGAAAGTGCTTGTTTAAAAAGTCGACAGGGGGTGGATCGTACCAACACCTCCTACATACAGAAAGCCTAAAAACTGAAGTTTTAACGTCACCACTGGACCCTTAAGTACTGACATGATCACATTTTTTTGTTTTCATAAAGTAAAACTATTTAAATTTTCTGGTGGTTGCTAGAAATAGTAGAAAATATTTTAAGTTAAAGATAAAAATTAAAATACCTTTGTGATGCAAAACAGTTCATTATGATCTATTTCTTTATTACGTTACATAATTAGTCACAGTTTAAAATTTGCCCTTTGTCGTAAAATTTAATTTTCTGTCTCATATCTTTAAAATGCTGCTGTGCGTGAGTAAATTTACCAGAAATTATAAATAGTTTTTCTTTATGAAAGTTAAAGTGTGATTACGTCATTATTGAAGGCCTACTGATGACGTGAAAGCTTGGTGACATAGCAGTTGTTAGGCTTTCTATATTTAGGAGGTGTTGATCGTACCAGCACCTCCTAGATAAAGAAAGCCTAACAACTCCTACGTCACCAAGCTTTGACGTCATCGTTTGGCCTACACTTAAAAGTTTTATTTTCACAAAATAAAACTATACAAAGTTTCTGGTGAATTTACTCGTGAATAACAGTATTTTAATAATTTGAGATAAAAAATATAATTTTATAAAAAATGGCAGTTGTTAACCGTGACGAATTACATAATATGATAAGGAAATAGATCGAAATGAATAATTTTGTATTAGAAAGGTACTTTCATTTAAATTTTTTATTTAAGATATTCTCTAATATTTGTAGCATCCACCAGAAGTTTTAAATAGTTTTACTTTGTGAAAATAAAACTGTGATGACGTCATTACTTGTAGGCCAAATGATGACGTCAAAGTTTCAGTTGTTAGGCTTTCTATATGTAGGCGGTGTTGATCGTACAGACACCTCCTACATAAAGAGAGCCTAACAACTCCTACGTCATCAAGCTTTGATGTCATCAGTAGGCCTACATTTAAAAGTTTTATTTTCTTAAAACTATTAAAATTTTCTGGTTGATTTACTCATGAATAACAATATTTTAAGAATTTACGATAAAAGAACATAATTTTACGACAAATGGCAGTTTTTAACTGTGACTAATTATATAATGTGATAAGGAAATAGATCAGAATGAATAATTTTGTATGAGAAAGGTATTTTAATGTTTAAGATATTTTCTAATATTTATTGCATTCACCAGATATTTTAAATAGTTTTACTTGTTGAACATAATACTGTGACGACGTCAAAGCTTGAGTTGTTAGGCTTTCTGTATGTAGGAGGTGTTGATCGTACAGCGCAATCAACACCATCTAAATATAGAAACCCTTGCAACTGCATCTTTACACGCTATCTCAGTTTTACTTTCACAAAGTGTATCTATTTTAAATTTGTGGTGAATTTTATCACTCATAAAGCTTTTTAATGATTTAAGATTAAAAAATTAATTTTACAACAAATGACAAATTTTGACCATCACTAGTTGTATAATATGATACAGAAGCAGATCACAATGAATTATTTTGTATCAAAAAGGCATTTTAATTTTTATATTTAAGATATTTTCTAATGCTTGTAGCATCCACCAGAAATTTTAAATAGTTTAAATTCTTGAAGATACAAGTGTGACGACGTCAAAGCTTCATTTGTTAGGCTTTCTAGATCTAGAAGGTGTTGGTGTAATGCGATGAAGAATTACGAAACAGCTCTATGCGCAGCTTCCGTCATGTCCTGTTTATTTGAATTATAAATTATTTTTAAGAGTACGTTTCGACTCTAGTTCTGGTAAGAATCATTTCATTATAATTCAGTCAATTTATTGACACACAGTAAGCAAAATTACGCATATTTGCCAATTATATTCAGGCTATAATTTTCTTACAAATAAACAGTGTTTGTGTGTATATATAAATTCATCATCGAGTGTATCCACCCTTAACATGGATTTTTAAACTTATGTAGATTGGGGACTCTGTCTTGAACAATATTTTTCTTGTGGACCCCCATCCCAACTCATCAGACGTTTATCGTCGTTATCGCAATATAATTTCTGGCTGAATAATCTAGGAACCACTGTGTTATATCAAAGGCTAAAATGCTAAGCATACAGAGTTACCACCAGTCGGTGGAAATATAGAAATATAAAAAACAATGTCAGCTTTTGATAAAATTTAAATATTTATGTAAATGTTAAGTAATTCTAACTAGTATGAAATACTAAACAAAAATGCATACGAATCACACAGCATAATAATACCTGCATCTTTTATTTACTGCCTTAGAAATATTTATTACCTTAGAAATATTTCAAATTGCTCTACGCTGCTTGATGTTTCATCGACTCCTAAAGCGATTTGTCACTATTTTTCATAATTTAGCAGACCTCCGATAGTGACTACGCGGAACAAAGTGCAAGAACCTCTGATCTGTAACGTAAAATCTGTGCTTCCCGATTTATCCCAGGAAATTCATAACAAATATTGTCTTATTTGTTTTAACCTGTTTGCTTATGCAGTCGCTGGGCCACAGCAAGCCATTCAAACAGCCATTCAGGGAAGTAACGATGGCCACAAAAAGAGTCTATATTCTATGTATACGAACTGACGGGCTTGCCATTGGAAAATCATCGGCCATCGTTCTAACACTGGCGACTGTATTATTACATTTTCAAGTTATAAAACATTGTTTAGATCTTTAATGTAAAGAATAGGGCATATGGGCATTTGTTCAGCCTTTTAATTGTTCGTATTCATACGAGAAAACAAGTTCAATTTTTTTAGCTAACTCAACTTCAGGAAAAATTTGATATTTTGAATTGCTAAGGCACAACCGCCAGTACTTCCGGAATATGATTAACCACTATATGTGTTAACTGTACTCTTTAAATGTATTCTTCAACAGTAGCCAAACAGCTCTACCATCCACACAGGTTGGAAGGTTAGAACTGACCTTCCTAGATCTAATCTCTGTGGATGGTGGAGCTTTTTGCAGTTGAGGAAGTGTAGACTATTAGAGCAAGAACCCGCGGCCGCCAGACCTTCGTCATAGTATAAAAGCTGAAACTTTCTCGCGCATACTTCCCGATAGAAGTAGGAACAATCGGCCATTATAAAGTTTGGATGATCGTGGCTTTAGCAGGTAACAGGTGGCAAAGGTGTATAAAATTGCACAAAATTTTCGTCATTTCATAAAGCTTCATTTTTTTATATGTTCTTCTTCGCAGTACTAGAAATCACTTCATCCCTTGCCAGACACTTTTCCATCGTGGCAAACCCCCGCCAGACAACCTCAAAGTCATGGAAAACGTAATTCTATTTTCGTCATTTCATAAAGCATGATTTTTTTATATGTTCTTCGGCGCAGTACTAGAAGTCCCTTTATCCCTTGCCAGACACTTTTCCATCAAGGCAAACCAACGCCTCCTACATATAGAACGCCTTACAACTCCTACAACACCATTTGGCCTACATTTAAAAGTTTTATTTTCACAAAATAAAACTGTTAAACATTTCTGGTAAATACTACAAATATTAGAAAATATCTTATATTAAACATTAAAATTAAAATACATTTCTCATACAAAATTATTCAGTATGATCTATTTCCTTATCACATTATCTAATTAGTTATGTTTAAAAACTGCCATTTGTCGTAAAATTATATTTTTTATCTCAAATTATTAAAATATTGCCAATCATGGGTAAATTCACCAGAAATGTTTAATAGCTTTATTTTGTCAGAATCAAATTTTTAAATGTAGGCCAAATGATGACGTCAGCTTGGTGACGTAGCAGTTGTAAGGCTTTCTATATCTAGGAGGTGTTGGGCAAACCCCCGCTAGACAACCTCAAAGTCATGGAAAACGTAATTCATTTTCGTCATTTTATAAAGCGTGATTTTTTTATATGTTCTTCGGCGCAGTACTAGAAGTCACTTTATCCCTTGCCAGACACTTTTCCATCGTGGCAAACTCCCGCCAGACAACCTCAAAGTCATGGAAAACTTAATTCTATTTCCGTCATTTCATTGTTTGCCCAAAATCTTACCATTTGTCATCGACCTTCACGTGTTTTGCAGAAATATCGCCAAATTTAACGCCAAAAATAACTACGTATTTTGCAGAACTCTAAAACTGTTTACCGTAGAATGTTGAAATTTTGTATTTAGAACTATTATAACAGCTAACTGCGCATCTCTTTTTTGATTGCAATCAACCGAGTAATTTCTTTACAGGGTTACCTAAGACATTAAATACATTAAGGTCTATGGACACTTTAAATTCATTATAATGATACTGACGCCTCTAGTCATAGCCGAAATAGTGATTCATCGTGATGAATCACCATTTCGGCTGTGACCAGAATCTCGCTAACTATCTCAAGTCTTCGGCTTTTGGTGAAGTATCAAACAATGAAGTGTCAAAAAGAAATCTTTCAAATTGAATCCAGCTTGGAGATATCGAAAATATTTGGCTAGAAATCGCTAAACCTTATTATTACTGCAGTATTTTATGTCTTTCAAACAAAATAAGTTTAGATGAAATGCACCGAAAATATTTATAATATAACAGACGTACAAGAAAGTCATGTGGTGTCCATATCAGATTTCTGATTAAGGTATTAAGATGGAAATTATAGTGAATAATTTTTGATTTTTTTAAACTCATAAATAATTCTATATAAAGAAATTATCTGATAAATCCGGCTCCATAACTTTGAGGTTGTCTAGCGGGGGTTTGCCACGATGCAAAAGTGTATGGGAAGGGATATAGTGACTTCTAGTACTGCGCAGAAGAACATTTAAAAAAATCACGCTTTATGAAATGACGAAAATAGACTTACGTTTTCCATGACTTTGAAGTTGTCTGGCGGGGGTTTGCAACGATGCAAAGTGTCTGGCAAGGGATAAAGTGACTTCTAGTATTGCGCCGAAGAACATATAAAAAAATCACGCTTTATGAAATGACAAAAATTTTCTGCACTTTTATACACCTTTGCCACCTATTACCTGCCAAAGCCACGGTCATCCAAACTTAATAGTGGCCGATTGTTCCTACCTCTGTTGGGGGGTATGCGCAAAGAAAGTTTCAGCTTTTATACTATGACGAAGGTCTGGCGGTCGCTGGCTCTTAGACTATATATGTACCAATGAAATTTTGTACTGTAGTATTTTTTATTTATGAGTGTTATTTTACGAAGTTTACAAATAATTCTAAGATTAACTTTTCGTTACGTATAAGCCCAAATAAGATCATGTTTGTTATTTTGTTTTATGACAGCAATCTTATTTTATCAATGCATTTGGCATGATTTACCTTTGTAATTAAATTTTATTAATCTAAGTAAAAATGAATATGAAAACATATTTTGTACTGCATTCTCGCTCACCTACTCTTCCAATACTTCTTAATAATGAACAAATAGTTTTTATTGTTATGAATAATCCAAGTTTCAATAGAATTTACAAAACGAAAAAGGTAAATTTCACTTACTTGTGGAAGCTAAAAGTATTCTATGACTGGTTAGCACATGAGAGGCCCATTCAAAGGCTCATATATCCTCCTCTATCCTGCAGCGGCCTAGTCGCTAAACTCGGTTTTCATAATAACACCGAAAGTGAAGCGGCGCCGACCTGGTCAGCGTTTGGGAGGGTGACAACCTCTCTCGGCTGGACAGCTATGGGACCGTGTACACTAATGGGACTGGTTAAAGTGAGATTTCTTTGTGGTTCCGATGTCCTCCATGTTCAAACAATACAGCTGGGGTGCTAATCCAGATCCTAGGTCTCTCATCTGGAACCGGTGCAAAATTAGGATATCCCGAGTTAAGTTGGTATTCCTGCCACCAGAGTTCAATCGAATGGAAGCCGCACGATTTCGCCCATCGCCGTCCTATTAGGAAACCTGGCGCCGATATACACGGTTAGCCAAACGACATTAGAAACGACAACAATTATTCCTCTGATAAAGCTCTCAAAGGGTTTCATAGCTGCAACAATTCCGTGCATATAATTGACCACTTTTTATAAACAGTAATTTTTTTCTTCATATAGAGCGAAATTTCCGAGTGATTTGGTTGCTTTACGGGAGGTAGCTTAATTGACAAAAATACATAGAAATATACTATTTACAAAAGATGATTAATTATACCCCCTGAATTGTTTCAGCTATGGGGACTGCGGACAATCCACGATTCAAGGTTAGAGTAGGAATGTTTTTCTAAGATATTGAAACAAATGTTTCAAATTAAATGGTTTAAAGTAAAATTGACCTACAATCCATTCCATAAAAGAGCGTGACATAATTAAAAACGATCCCAACACTTGGAACAAGAGTGGTTCACTCTATATAAGAAAAGACATGTTTGTTACTTTTCCTTTCTTCTTTCTAAGCGTTCGTATTTGAATTCTCACGCTTATTAGAGATCTAAAAGTATCGCTATTAGATAATTTCTGGAGTTCTGCATCATTTTACTAAGAAAGTAGTTGATATATCACTGCTTAGTACTCTTTTTCTCTCTTGATTATTAAGATTATAATTGTAGCGCATACGGAGATTAGTTGTGGTTCATAGCGATGGTTTCTATTAAGTATCGCTCACAAACGTATTTCCATGTTTTTGGGTGGATCATTACGTTCGTTCTTTGTTTCGCATGTCGGAAATCATTTTTAAATTGTCACGATCGTTATTTAAAAGTTATATACAATAAATCACCGCCGGTGTGCCATCGATATCAACGAACAAAGAAGTCTGAAGCACTTTTCTTTAAAAAAGATATGAAACGTGGCTTTCAAATGTTGCTTCGTTGTTATACATGTTGAGAAATTTTGTGCAGTGGCATAGGTGTTGTCTGTTCACTAAACAAACTGGGTATTAAAGTTTAACAAGACACTCACTAAAAGTATTACGGTTTATACAACACGCAAGCAGTACTAGCAATGTCTCCTGTGAAAAAAAGGCGTCGACTTATTTCCATATCCAATTCGTTTTTTCATAAGATTTTAGTGGGATCTTCGGTTGATGTATGCAGCCAGTATTGACATAGAAAACAAGCCTTCGATTTCATATTTTGGTATTGTAAAACTTGTCCCCCATGAAATGGAAAATATCTCTTAATCGAGAATATTTCATGGTCTTTTAGATTAAACCGTCTTTTAAGCGAAAATCTTTTAGGATTCTGTTTCTATAGATGGTCTCCTTAAATTCTGTTAAAAATAGGTTACGCTGTGATTGTTTTTAAAATATTTCACATAGCTGAAACAATTCCGGGCATATAATTAACCACTTTCCGTAAACAGTGATTTTTGTCTTAGAAAATTGAGAAAACTTCGAGACGAAACTTATTGTTCATTAAAATTTAGTTGATTTATTGAAAGTAAACCTACGCAAAAATGCAGCGTGGTTCATAAAAGATGGGCAAAATTTTAAGAGGTCGTAGTAAACATCCAATCAAACAATTTTTATCAAAGAATGCATCAAAATTTAAAAAAGGTTAGAGAGCGCCGAACGTTATATTCTTATACAATGCAGAAACACACAAAGAACGATTAACTTAAGTTATAAAAACAAGTTTAAGGGCGTGTGATTACAATAATTGTTCAAAACATTTACCGGCAGCTGATATGAACGCAGTACAAAAGCGAAGAATAGATTGGCGAACATTCTGAAACATACCAGGCATATCGTGAACTTCTCCTGCAGCGACCGAAAGCTTGCAACAAGTTTCTCTGCAGATTCAATAGGAGTCTACAAAGGATACATAAGATCCTTCAGCTGTCCCCACAAAAAGAAATCGAGACATGAAAGATCCGGCGAGAGCGGTGGCCAAACTACCGGACCATCTCACCCAATCCATTTGTTTGGAACGTTTAAGTACAGATAGTTTCGCACTCCTAGTGCCTAATGAGCTGGTGCTCCGTTCTGCTGACGAAAATTTGCATATCAGCTCTTCTTCTTCCCATAACATACAAATACTAATTACTCTCAGCGCAGTAACTCGCAACAGGAATGCAACTTTCACGTTTGCATGAAATGAGTTTCTAAATGCGCCAGCATCTTTGCAATTTGTTTTCGACCATGCATTCTTTGATAAAAATTGTTTGTTTGGTGTGCACCTCTTACAATTTTGCCCATCTTTTATGAATAACCCTGTATGCTGTTTACAAAAAAATGGTTAATTATATACCCGGAATTGTTTCAGCTATGAATGATACCCCTGAATATTTAAAAAAAAATATCCAGAAATGTCAGAAAAATTTCTCTCAGTATCAAAAAAATAATATTAATAAATATCATTTAGGGGGAGGGAGTTTAGCTAATGTTCTCCAATATTGCAATTTTGACATTGGACAATGTACTACGGGTCGAGCGTACGATGGAAAAGTCTCATGTAAAGACCACGTGAAGGGAAGACAAATATTCTAAAATAATAACTTCGCTAATAAATCATACTATACAGGATTACAGTAAAGAAAAAATTGAAAACATAATCACAAATATTAATAAGCAATTTGTGCTTAGTTTAGCAATATCATTGCTATAATTGATTATTAGGTGCATAGCTGCCAACTGCTACGGAATGTAATTAACCACTTTTTTTAAACAATAATTTTCGTCTTAAAACATGGTCAAAGTTTTTGTGTCACGCGCAGCCGCTAGTTACTATTTTGAAGAAATACTAAAACAATATACTGTTCACAAAAAGTGGTTAATTATAATCCATAGTAGTTGGCATGTATAGGTATGTGATAAAATAAAACCCGAACGTTTGTTGGGATAACCAACACCTCCTAGATATACAATGCCCGAGAACAGAAAGTTTAACGTCATCACACATTTATTTTCACAAAGTATTCAAAGTTTGTGGTGAATTTACTCCCGCATAAAACATTTTAATGATTTAAGATAAAAAATTTAGTTTTACGACGAATAGGAAATTTTAACTATCACTAATTATATAATATGATATAGAAATAGATCATAATAAATTATTTTTTATCAGAAAGGTATTTTAATTTTTATCTTCAACTTAAGATATTTCTAAAATTTGTATCATCCACCAGAAATTTTAAATAGCTTTACTTTGTGAAAGTAAAGCTGTGATGACGTCATCTTAGAAGACCTAGTGATGACGTAAAAGCTTCTGTTCTCAGGCCTTCTCTATATAGGAGATGTTGCGATAGCACGTTACCTTTCATCAAAATATTATGACTCCATTTCTGTATTTCAACTAAACATGCGTTTTAAAAATTAATTTCGTATTACTTTGAATATATATTCTTTTTTGCCTAATAAAATCGATAACTGTTAATAAATTAAACTGCATTTTATGGTGTCTGCTCGTAAGAAAAATCTTCGTTTTAGATAAAATAAAAGCATTTAATTTCAATATTCATACAATCGATTAAAAACCAAACCAGATTTTAAGAATTTCTCAAATATTACTGAATTTTTTACTCAAACGATAGCATAAACCCGAAGACATAATTTCGGAAGCCTATAACTGCAAATACATAAACTAATTGATTACACTGTAAAAATTAATTTAATGAAAAGTGTGCTACGGCAATATGTCTAAGAATGATTATGGTTAAATAGTACATTGTCACTGAACTGTCTTAGTTTACAATAGTTCATAAAAACAAATATTTCTAACACTGTTATTGAATTATCACATCTACATTCCCTTTCTCATCTCACGAGTATTAAACAAGATTTTATAGCTAGCCTTATTGTACAAATGGATTGTCTCACCTGATCAACAACTTTATTTATTGTTTTTCCTTGTGCTAGTACTAAGAAGTACCTTGGATATTCTTTGCTCGCATGAGGTGCAAGTGAGTCTTTTATAACAGTTATCACGTCTTCACAATTAACATTCTGGCACAGGTCGTAAATTGTCACAGTTGTTGAACGCTTCTTTATACCCGTGTTTAGTAACATAGAAACAATTGCTTCCATAGAGTTTACATCTGAAAAAAAAATGAGTTCAGAGCTTACTGAGATACACTAGCACAGCAATTTTGTTAGAAATGCATGTCAAGGTGACAATTGATATCCACCAAAAACAAAGATGCCAACTTTTACGGACTATAACCAATTTTTGTAAGCAGTAGTTTGCCCCACCAATGGCTGAGAGGTTCTGCTCTCGAAACTGGAACGCGGGCGGTGCCAGGTTCAAACCCCGGTCGCGCCTGTCGACTTAGCCGTTCCGGAGTTTTCCCGTGGTTTTCTGCGAAAACTCGCGTAAATACGGGCTAGGATACCTCAGAAAGTCCCCCATGGAGGGCATTCTCCCTACAGGCCTAGGATCCTAGTGCAGTCAATCGGCCTTAGTCCACAAATAAACAAGTAAGTAGTAATTTCTCAGTTAATCGTGTGGGGTGATGACTGTAACATAAAAATGCTTGAAAAAGGTACTTTTTACAAAAAACGGTCAATTATGTTCCAGAATGTTGGCAGGTATGCCGAAACACGTATGTCATTTCAAAACTATTTCCTTACAAGTTAAATGTCACGAAAAATATTATTACTTAAAAAACAGTAAAATTTGTTCACAAAAGTTTGATTATTTCGGAAAATTATTTCGTTAATTATCTGAATTTAAAAGGATCCACGTGATTTCTTAGCATCGATTAGGACAATCATTATTTATGACGCGTTTTACATAATGCAATAAAAATCAATATCGGTTTAAAATATTCTCTAAAGTATATTAAGAGAGAAGGGAAAAAATACTTTTTGAAATTTCATTCAATTCCAGGTAAACTTCTGTTTCAATACAGTCACGAATCCTATCATTTTCTCTATATTATTTTGTACGCCATACTACACGAATTTTCTTTCAAATTTTAAGGGAATCGGAAAATATTGCACGAAAAATACTTTAAATGCATAAAAATAATTCGCATTATAACTTAAAAGCTCAAAGCAGCTTTTAAAGCTCAAAGCACAATAGGAAAATAGGAATTGACCAGTTCTATACTTTTTATATTAATGTAAGTGCTTAATCTCTTATTACAACAATAGTGAAAACTAATATTTCGAATATACGTTATTACTTATAATAAATACTTGATTTAGCAATTTTCTTTAAATTATTTTGTCCGCCGACTGGTTTCCCCCTAGATAAAATGGAAGAGTTGCCAGGTGCTCCGGACATAAATAACCACTTTCTTCAGACCGTAATTTTTTGATTAAGTTTTCAATAAAATTGAAATTCCGAGGATTAAGGGGGTGGCTGTTTCTCATTTCAAAAAACGTTTAAAGAAAGCTACTGCTTACAAAAAGTGGTTAATTATATTCCGGAGCGGTTGGGAACTCTGAAGTGGCCAATACCGGGATAGATAATCTCAGAGGTTCCTAGGTCTCGCCTTTTTTATTAAAGAAAAGAATTACCAATATACAATAAAATATTTTCTCGTGTAAAGTAAAATTGCAAATAGATTTTATAGGAAAATCGTAGCATAACCTTATCTTTTGTTCTCGTTAATTATTATTAATTTTTTAATATATTATAATTATAGCATTAATAGTTTCTCTTATAATTAAGAAAAAAATATGAATTGAGTTAAATAATTCCTTTTAAAACAAAAAGCAAAGTTTATGATAACCAATCACGCAATATCCCTTCATTTTGCTGTGTCTTAGAGCTTAAAGTAACGACGTAATATGTTTATGTTCTTTACCAAATTACTGTTGAAAAAATATAAATGATAAACATTTTATTACGTTTTGAAGATAATAACAATGAAAGGCTAATTGAGAATTTTAACCGTGAGTGAAAGTGTAAAGATACTTTGTATTTTACTTCTTGCACCAATTACCATAGCTGCAAACTGCTCCCGAATATAACTAAGCACTTTTTTAAATCATGGTTTTTGGCTTAGAATACAGCAAATTTTTGATGTAGACGCGTATGTTGGTCATGACGTGACATGAAAAAATTTTATAATAGGGAACACCTAGAGCTTTGAAGGCTACATTTCCAATTTCTTAGTTACAATCCTTTTTGTTCAAATCATTAAATAAATGGGGGCTCCATGTGATGCGTGGTCACGTCAAGAAAAACATTTTTTTTTAGAATGTAAATAATAAATCAGCAATATGAACATAGATAAAAAATGAGATAATAATATAAACGATTGGCGATAAACAAATTTTAGAAAGAAAATACAAAAAATAGTAATTAGAATATTCACCAATGTGGTGTACAATTTTTCTCAAGTATGGGATGCCGAGATCTCTCCGAATAGCAGAATTAGTTTAGTCGGCAGCTATGCATTATTAACATACCATTTTTACAAATAATAAAAAATTAAAGAGGTCTTTTTAACAAACACTAACTGAAAATCATTAACAGATTGAACGATTAAATGTTTTAATTTCATTAATATTAATTTTGAAAGAGAACTGTACATGTTAAATCTTTTAAACTGCGAGTTTTGCTCGTTTCTGGGAGTATCTGAGTTTTGGAGATATATGCTTCCTATCTCACTGAAAAAAACTGCGTAACTTTTATCTGCATGTTATTCTGCAGCTACTTGCAATTACAGCACAATGTGATACAATTTACCTCCACGTTGTATTGTAATTATTAGTAACTATAATACAACGAGCACGTAAAAGTAACGCAATTTTTCTCAGCCGATAGGATTAGGTTACTTTAAATAAACAGAATGTAATGTCATACTTCACGTTTGGAATACAAGGAAAAAATTGCTTTTTTTTTATTGAACGGTATTCATTCAGCTTGTGCTTGGAAGTTATATTACCACATTGTTTCCCAATAGAATAATAATTGATATTAAAATTCGAGGAACTTCGAAAATATCACTTTACCAAATGTATGAATCGATGAAAATTGCTAGTAAAATGTTTTGATAAAAATCTAAAGTAATTTCTGTTATTGCATCAAATCATTGGTTTGTAAACTAATTTTATACTGCTACAAGATTAAAAATGAATTAGATTCTCTTTTCTATTCGGATTTCGATGGTTATCACTGAAAATACTTTTAACCTATAGATTAATTTATGAAATTTCGTCAATGAATTGACACAGTATGATGAAATTTATAGAGAATTGTGTAACCGGCCAACTTTTTAACTTAACTTTTAGAATTTGTATTATCTATGATGAAATTCGTTAATAAGAATTTTCGATAAAGCAAATCTATTTTCTGTGACTCCATCAATCTATTGACACGTTTAAGACGAACAATTATTAAGTTGTCAATTTATTGACAAAGTTAAGAGAAGTTATGGACGTTTTAACTCCATTGCATATTCATTAACATTGTCGTACTTTATTCTTATCGAGGAACATTTTCGTCTTCCTTCTTTGATTAAAACTCAGTTAACTGGATCTCCATTGTATGGGTATTAGTGAACGTCAAATTCACTATAAGTTCTGCCATTCTTCAAATGTGTGAAGATTTGTTCCCTTATAATACTTTTTTTTTTATAATATAAGCAGATAGCTTCTAAAAAAATATCCTTTTGCTCATTTCATACAGACTTTTGACACGAAAGAAGTTTTGAGCCTCAATTATGTATGTTTTTCATTGGTTATCCAGAAATTTTACTTTGAGAATCTAAGCTTTGTAGATCAATAGGAACTTCCATTGGACAAAAAAATTTAAAAGATTAGGGATCATCTCTGACAAAAAAATTTTAATTTAAGTTTGGAACTTTTAAAATGTTTTTATTTCTTATTTAAAGGTTAGTTAAGAAGTAAATGCTAACATTTTTTAATACAGTTTCGTTTTATGTAGAGTTGCGAACTACTTTTTGCATACAGTAATTTTTGTAAAACTTTTTTTGAATTAATTAACCCACACGGTTAGCTTCTAATTTTCGTCGTAATTTAATCCAAAAATTAGTTTTGAAAAAGTGTTTAATAGTATTACGGAGTAGGTGGCAGCTTTATGTTATTGAGCGGTATTCTTTTCGCATTCAATTGATTGTTCAAGTTAGTGTATATGCAGCTGACTGAAACTAATATTCAGTATTATTAGTAGGTCAAATTTTTGTTTAATCAGTACACTGAATTAATATATTTTATGTCTTAAATTTGTATAAAGGTCTTAAATGTTCAATATTTTTTCTTTCTTTTTTGGTGTGTGCGCTACGGAAATGTAACTGGATTTAAATTCTTAATAGTAAACATTTTCTAAACATAGATGCAGGAATCGATGGATCACATGAAAGACAGATTTTGGAAGACTGATGGATTTTTCACAGAAACTAATTTAGTTATATCAAATTGACATAACATAAATATTTACTTAAAACTCTTTTGAAGTTTAAAGAATATGCGCATAAGAAACAGTTTCCAAAACAAAAATTTGTATAAGATATTTTCAGGACAGCCTGTACAAAAATAGATCTAAAAAATTGGTGAAGGTTTATGTAAAAATGATGTTAAAGTGGTTTATTTTAATGTGTCAGAAAGAAATGTTATAAGTGAAATTATTTTAAAGCACTTACACATTTTAATAAATTAACAAGTACTTTGCGACAGGGCGCAAAATCAAGCCACCGTTTTGTATACATAAAAAATGGAGAACGTAAAATGTACAAAAGCGATCTTTTCAGCAAAAATGAAGGCTGATTCAATATTTTCCTTTTTATAGTAATCAATTAAAAATACAGCACTGCGAAATTGCAAAAGTTTGAACTGCACTCTGCTTTATCAGAAATTCAATTTAAAAAATGAGTATTAATAACATCTGTGTGAGTCAAAACAATTAAAGTAAGCATAGGATAAATGTTCAGATATAAAATGATGCCTAACAAAAGTTTCAAGGAAGCGAATAATACGAACTGATTTAAAAAATGTGTTGGATAAATGAAATTTTGCTTTCAAAAGAATAATAAAAGTTATTAGACTAAGAAGCTAATCATTTTCCGACAAAATGTTGTTATTACAGTCTATATTTTTTATATATAGAAATAATAACAAAATTCTTGGGATAAATTCGATATATGTAAATGGCAATGGCGCAGGAAACCAATATTGCACTAATGTAACGTCATATTAAAACCGTGTTACAGTAAATGAATTTCGTCTGTCATGTGCGTGCTCCATTTTTATCAGCCCCATGTTTTACTAAATTAGAAAAAAATAAACTCATTAAATGCAAATAAATGCAAAATTAGTCCCAAGTACCGGCTTAGAGCAGTTGTAGTAAACTTAAATTTCGAAAATTTCCTATAACTTAAGCCAAAAATTACTGTAAAAAAATGGTTTGTTATATTCCGGAGCACTTGGCAACTTTGCCATAATATTATAATATAGCTGCCAACTCTTCCGGTTTTTCCGGAAGATTTTTCACCATCTTCAAATAGTTTTATTTTACAAGAAAATTTTGGACTTATTTTAAGCCTAAATTTGTAAGTAAAAATTAGTGGTGAAAAATCTTCCAAAAAAATCGGAAGAGTTGGCAGCTATGTTATAAGGTGCTGCATGCAAAATGAAAATATATTGTAACAATATTTTTTGCTGTATTGGTTCACAAAATCTGGTATATTACAAGGGTTCCCCGTTTTTCAACTTTTCCGTCGGACGTAAATTTAATACACGGAAAAATGTGGCTAATCCACTTGGACATTACAGGTAGTTTTTTTTTTTTTTTCAAATCAAATAATATCCTCTGTGAGAAGCATTGGCCCAAAATTTTGAAGAAAAAACGCCAAAAATTGTCACTGATTACAATCAAGTTAAAATGATCATATTGTTGGATTAGGAAATGCCTCTGACAATGAGAACTTACTTTTAAGCCTCAAAATGTAAGATAAATAACCTCGAAGGGACAGAGACGCATCTCAGGGGCTGGGAATGGGAAGCAAATTCAGTACAAAAACAGCACTTAGCTCACTTTAGACAACGACGTTTGCCAAGCAACCCAAAGCCCACCACGTGAAGGGTACTGCATCTAGGGTTCTTCCACCAGCTTTATACAATAAACCAAGGCACGTAGGCAGAAAAAAAATTAGGTAAGGTCAAAAAAGTGAAAAAGTTATTTTCATTTTTATCAAGATATTATCTAAAATTTGTATCACTTACCAAAAATTTGAAATAGTTTTACTTTGTGAAAGGAAAACTGTGATGACGTCATCTTAGAAGATCTAGAAATGACGAAAAAGCTTCTGTAATCGGGCCTCCTATACCTAGGCGGTGTTGCTTAGATTAACGACTCGTAGATATAGAGAACATTACAGCTTTGGCGTCATTACCTGGCCTACGTAGTAATGCTGTCACAGTTTTTTTTCATAATGTAAAACTATTTAAAACTTCTGGTGAATGCTGCAAAGATTAGAAAATGTCTTAAATTAACCATTAAAATTAATCTCATTCAAAATCTCATCTTTTTCATACAAAATTATTCATTCTGATCTATTTCCTTATCATATTAGCGACGGTTAAAAACTGCCATTTGTCGTAAAATCATATTTTTATCTCAAATTATTAAAGTATTGCTATTCATGGGTAAAATCACCAGAAATTTTTAATAGTTTTATTTTCACAAAAAAGTTTTATTTTGTAGAGATAAAGCTCTTAAATGTAGGCCTAACGATGACGTCAAAGCTTGGTGACGTAGGAGTTGTAAGGCTTTCTATATCTAGGAGGCGCTATCCCGTGTAGCTGATCAACACCTCCTAGACACAGAAGCTTTTACTCCATCACTAGGTCTTCTAAGATAACTTCATCACAGGTTTACTTTCCCAAAGTAAAACTATTTAAAATTTCTGGTGAATGATACAAATTTTAGAAAAGGTCTTACGTCAAGGATAAAATTTAAAAAACCTTTCTGATAAAAAATAATTTATTCTGATCTGTTTCTGTACCATATTATATAATTAGTGATAGTTAAAATTTCCTACTTGTCGTAAAATTTAATTTTCCAGCTGAAATCCTTAAAATGTTTTATGCAGGAGAAAATTCACCACAAACTTTGTATAGTTTTACTTTGTGAAATTAAATGTGTGAAGAAGCCATCTTAGTGGACTTAATGATGGCGTAAAAGTTTCAGTTTTCACGTAAAGTATATATCTAGGAGGTGTTGAGCTGATCATCAAGATGGGGTCGCGTATTTTAATTTGATCGGCTAACGCTAGATCGCCCGCTTGTCACTTGTCGATGATCGTCCAGCAACTCGTATATCAGACATCATTAGCCAGAACATTTAATGAAAGCGGAAAGTAAGCATTTGTCTACAAGAGAGAGTTAACAAAGGCCTTATATTTCTTTGGTAAACATCTAGATCTATAAATTGTTTCAAACACGTGACGAGAACAACCAGGAATGGACGACAGTGTCCTGTACCTGTATCGCATCACCACATAGACTGTAAATAAGACTGTCACTATTTCTAAGAAATTCTTGGGCGGATTCTTAGTTGCATTGTACAATCTTAGACTTCTTGCGCTTGGCAACCAGAGAGCATTGTTCAGTTTGCCAGGCTTCAAGGAGGCAAGAGCTGCGTGTCTTTTTCCGGAGTTAATGGCCTTATTTATCTGGAATAAAAGTAATGGGGGGGGGTTTCAACTTATTATTCACCGATGAGTTAAGTAAGATTCCTGTTCGATAGAATAGGGTTGAGATAGGTGTCCTCCCCCCACGATACGAAGAAAATACCCAAATTCGAAAAAGTATTATTCCACAGATGAAATTCGAAGCGAAGAATTACACAAGATTGTTTCCACGAGAAAACACTGATGTGTATATTACTCTACTACCAGTCTTAAGGAATGTATAAAATGAAGAGCGATTGAAAAACTTTCACTTCAAGAGTATAGTGTGGCAGAATGATAGAACTGACAGTGAAGATAGTTACAATAGCAGCTTCTTGACTATGCGGCTATGACGACACAGATGGCATTATACGGCAGACTTTATCGGCAGGCTCTATCAAAAATTCAATCAACATCCCAATTTGTGAAAAATTTGCCGGAAATAGCGATTAAAATTAGTTAAATACATTAAAAAGTAGTTAGAAGGCGGGAATCAGGGCTGAGTGCCTCTCGAAATTAAGATTTTCGTTAATTGACTGTCAATAATCAAGATATTTGAGAAAATTTTTACTTTTTCACCTTTTGGATCCTACCTGAAATATTTTCTGGCTCGGTGACTGGTTCTACAAATCTTGTGGAAGCAGCTGCCCTCACATAGTGGGCTCTGGGTTCCTTCGCAAGATTCGCTGGCCAAGTGAGCAAAGTGCTGCATTTGTACTGAATTTCCGTCCTTTCTCAGCACCAGAGGAAGCATCTCTGTGCCCTCGAGGTGATTTATCTTATATTTTGAGGCTTAAAAGTAATTTTCTATCGCAAGTGTCATATTCAAAGGCAAAAATTTTGCTAAAACATATCAAAAGTTAAAAAGAATACAGCATGTGCGTATTGATAGTACACATTTCTAAGTTTCTTACCGGTTGTACTGTCGTGCAGAATGACGATGTCATCCCATTTTTCTATAAGTCTATTGTCCCACCGAATGTCAACTAAAAATGGAACCATGTCATAGGCACTTCTCAGAAAGGGAACGCTGACACCAATATCAGGAGTAACTCTTGCACAGCCCCTTTCGAGTGCTGCTATGATGAACGTACCCAGGATTGCATCTCGGTTGGAATCGATGTCTTCCGTAAATCCGGAACATGCCATCACGGTCATGATAGCATTAATTTCTTTGACTGAAAAAAAATAAAGTGCCATTAAATATGCTTTATTAATATACTTAATATTGAGCCTATTAATAGAATCAGGTAAGTGTGCAAGTGTTATTCTTTTTATAAGATTGAAATTTCATCGCTAAAAATTAATAAATCAGACTAAATCTTATAAATTGCAGAAAAATTTCCAAAAGTCAATTTTAATATAAAGAAATGCACAATTTTGTATATCATTTAACTACTGTTTTATCAATTTAATCTTAAATTTGTTCGTGTATTATACAAAGTAATTTTTTTTTCAGCATGCCAAAATATCTATATATACGTTATATATTATAACCTTTTCTTCTTGCATAGGAAATATGAGATAGTCTTGAAATTCCAGAACTTTTTTCAGTGTTCAGACATATGCAGATGTGCTGGCATTATATTGTTCAAAATATTCCCATTAAAGTTGTATTTATGTTTTATTTTCGGTCTAATCACTGATATTTTGTACGAAGTTTGGAGAACATGTGACTTATATTTAAAGTATGTGTTAAATTACGTAAAATGATTAAAATATCTGCTCAAAATTTATGTTAACGTGAGTCAATATTTTGTTTATAAATGCAGCTCCTAAAAATGAAAAAAAGAGAAAAAACTGTAATTTTCATTAAATGTGAAAACTGTAGAACCGACTTTCAAGGGAAAATGTTTCAGCATCATGTTACTTAACTACTGAGAAAGACTTCCATCAATGAAAGACTTCCATCAATGAAATTTTTTTTATGGAAAAAAAAAATTTCATCAAAAGCACACTTTCACTCATGAAATCAAAATACTAGTGTAGGTGCACCAAAAACTGACCCCTTTACCAGATGCTTTTTATAATATGCTTTTATTTCAGAACTTATACCGAATGGTGCTGTCTGGAACAAATTTAGACACTTATATTTTATGGAATTGTTTTATCTCCAAGCGTGAGCGGCCCTAGAGTACATGGCGCCCCCTTTCAAACGCAAAATGCTCTTTTATGCCCTTTAACAAGCTTTTCAGTTTTTGAGTTTGAAATGATGCCGCTTGGAAGATGGCGCCCCGATGCGACCCTGCTTACCGTGTCCGGCAGCCCCTGTCTTCAAGGGGCTCTAGATATCAAAAACTGATATTTTAACTTTGTGCTAAAAAATTCAAAAATTCGTATTCTCAGTATCTGGCTTAATGCTGAAATTAAGATAAGAGCATTTTCAGCCTGTTTTTAATTTTTTTTTTTTTGGAAATCAATTTAAACTTAATTGTATTTGATAATTGTAAATTAAACAAGTATTCTGTGTTTCTTTCAATAAATAAATTTATTTATTTGTTTCAGATGGGGTATATCAGTTAATGTGTAACAAAATGGATTTCACCAGTAAGTGACACAAACGTCATTTTGCCGTGTTTCATTCAAGTTCATGATAATTGCATAATACTTCTATGAAATCCAATAAATAGCTATTCATAAAGCTATCTGCAGATAACTTTGGACATTTGATATTTTTCCAGTGACTGACGCCATGTCAGTTACTGGTTCTAATACTTGTCGTTGTTTCCATTCTACATGCTACCTGTTTTAGATGTTATTTTAGTGTTTCAAAATGAATAAAGTGCACTATTTTGGTCTAACCCCAGGTGTTGCAATATCTAATGGATGGAAAAGGTATTTAAGAGCGAAAGTGAGAAAATAAAAGGAATTTAGAAAAGGAACAGCATAAAAGAGAAAGAGAAAAATGATAAGATTTTCTGAGTAAGTTCGGAGTGGGTTGGGGTTCTCCAGAGTTAGACCAAGTCAGAAAAAGTACTAGTACTAAAACCTTGGGAAAAAAGTTCTTCATAAACTTATGTGAAGGAAAGTTCTACCTAAGAAGAACGACTAATTGAGACCTGCGACTTCAAGTTTCTTCAATAAATAGTGGAAAATAAGTGTGCTTGACCAAACAAATTAAGAGCTGCATGTTCTTTCAAAGGCCTAACATTTTATGGACTAATTGATCCGACTTTAAACAAATCTTTTCACACAGTTAACAGTGGCATTATAAAGAAAATAAAAAAAATTCTGTAGGAATATTACATAGCTGCCAACTCTTCCGGTTTTTCCGGAAGATTTTTCACCACTATCTTCAAACAGTTTCATTTTACAATAAAATTTTGGACTTTTTTTAAGCTTAAATTCGTAAGTAAAAATTAGTGGTGGAAAATCTTTCGGTAAAACCGGAAGAGTTGGCAGCTATGGAATATAGGAAATACCAAAAGGGATATAGATGAAAAGAAGATTTAGCTTTGCTGGAAAAAAAATTCCTCCTAGTTCCTAATCAATGTGTTTTTAATTACAATTAACAGAGCTCCCAAGTCTCCGGCTTTTTCCAGGAGATTTCCCACCACAATTTTTGGACAGTTCTATTATAGACTAAATATTTGGACTTATTTTAATAATAAATTTGTAAGTAAATATTAGTGGTGGGAAATCTCCCGAAAAAAGCCGGAGACTTGGCACCTTTGCAATTAATCATTATCTTTTTTGTGATAATATAACTCATACTGTTGAAAAATTCTTGTCTTAATAAGAATTGTAATTTCTGCAGTGGCAATCTTATTAATATTTTGTGAAAGTGAAAATTTTATTATTCAGAAACTGTACTGTTTTAAAGAATATTTTTCATTAATTTTGCAAAAAAATTTAATATTGATAAAATATGATCTTTATAAAATACAATCACTTTTTTATAAAATAATACTGTCATTAAAAACATAAGAGTAGGCTTTTCTACTCATTCCATAAGTAACAGTTACAGGAGCATTGCGTCTCAGGTACCGCAGAGTTGTCAACCGTTCCGGAATATAACTGACCACTTTTTGTAAACAGTAACTTAAAAAAATTTTTTTCGCAGTAGCAATCAACCACAAATGTAGTTACAAATTAATTCTCAAATTTGAGCCGAACATTGTTGGTTAGATAGGGCAGTTGGCAACTCTGGTTAGTGGTTCAGCCACCATATGAACGTAAAAAAATGCTGCTGTAATGGAAAATTCCTACATTTTTCAATAATCTTACATGAATTTTGAAAATGCAGTTAACTTAAAAAAAAAGTTTTTCAATGTAGTTTTAGTAAGTAGCATAGCTTTAGTAAGTGGCTGACGGGATATGCTGGTTACGGTGCTGACATTTCAGTCACACCCCTTTGTACTCGAAAAGTAATGTGATCAAAGGAGTGTGACCATCTTAGCCGGAGATAGCCATGCTAAAATTGTCACAATCTCTAGATCACATGACTCTTCGAGCGCAAAGGAATGTGATCAAAATGTCAGTGCTGTAGCCTGTATATCTCGCCAGCCACTAATTGCTAGTTAATTTTTATTTTGCTCTTAAAGTTTCAGCTATTGGTGCACCCACCTAATCCCTGTTATTCAGAAGGGTTAGAGTAACAACCCATACATTGATGATTTTTGAATGCATCTATTATCGACTGAATAAAATATGAAGTCACTTTCTTTTAAAGTAAGAAGATTGAAAAAACTAATATATTCTCACTGGGAAAATATACGACGTCCCAGTTCAAATTATTAACATTTACTTTTGTGAAAATAATTACAGTATCACATTTTCACTATACCTTTTTACATATTTTCGACGAAATAAAGGTGTATAAGATTGCTTCACAATGAATGTTTTCTACACGTCTTCCTTAACACACGCATTGACATACTTTTCAAAACAACAGCTTTATTCAATAATAATTTACTTTTTTACCACAAAAAACGTTTATAACACTTTATTTTTTACACGTCTTCCTTAAGATTTGCACTGATATGATTCTCAGAATAATAAATTATGTTTTAATCACATAATTTACATTTTAACCACAAATGACATTTAAAACACTTACCTTTTTACAAGTCTTTGCATTCTTTCTCGTACGCTCCTCGAAATAGCAGCCTACTGTCTTATTATATAATTTAAACTTTTTCTACGAATGAAATTTAAAAGACTTACCTTTTAAGAGGTTAATTTTTCGCATTGGTTGCCTCGAAAAATAACAGGTTATCTGTTTTCTCACATAATTTACATTTTTATTACAAATGTCATTTCAAACACTTACTTCGGTCTTCATAAAAAATGAGGAGCTCACTGATTTTCTCGTATTTCCGCTCATTTGTGAAGGAAAATGGTATCCCTCCCAATATCCCTTGAAGCTCATTTGACATAGAAAGAATTTTTTCTCGTGTGTCATCAAATCCTCCTTGAGCAACAGACGGATCCACAACTAGGGCTGGAAAAGAATTTTAAAAAAATCTAATAAGACTTTAAAAGGATGAAAAGTAAAACTAAATAAATAATATAGAAGTACTTGAGAGCAAATGTAACACTTTCACTAAAGCACGTTCATTACTCGCTCCACAGAAACTATGAATGCGTCTATTCTAGGAATATACACACCTTTTTTGAAAAAATAAAATATTTCTGCACCTATTTATTATTTTTTAATTAAAAGTGACCGAATTTTAGCGCAAACACGGATTATTCGCACAAGTTGAACTTAATTTAGATTTATAGCTTTTATTTATTATTATAAAGAATTTTTAGTATTTATTTAAGAAAACGTACAAGGAAAAGGTTATCTTGTAGGCAGGTAAATATGCTAGAAAACGAAGTCTTATAGAGTCTGGATTTGTTACTTTAACTTTCTGTCCAAGGCCTTCATATTAAAAACCGAAAACAATGAGATCAATCTCGTTCACTTTATGTTACAAGTGCTTCGACATTACACAAGTTTCTTCCACTGAGGAATTTTTTGCCGTACAAAATGTATATTCTTCACTCCCTTATCACACACGCGTATATGTGAGTTGCAGTAGTCGTAACCCCCCCTCCCCGGATGAAAAAAATTTATATTGTATATTACACGGTACCTGAACAACTTTTAAAAAAGTGACAAGTTACATGACAGATTGAAATAAGTTCATAATATATTTTTTAACACTGCTACAAACTAGAAATCATGCATAACTTTGAAACTTTGTAAAAGAAAAAATGCGTTTAAAAAACCCAATAACTTCTCAAAAGTGCAACACATTTAGTCCCTCCCTCTTCCTCCAAAGAAAAGTTTGTTTTATAATTCTTAAGTTTTGGCAATTGTTACTATAAAGTTGTGTATACAACTTAATAAACCACGTTCTGAATTTATTAAAATATTTGACTGTTTTGTTTATTTTTAAGCTTTCAAAACTTACTTGATATTTTAAAGGAAAACCTTAAACAAATTATCTAGAAATTCATGACAATGGTTTTACAGAGGCTCTAGGGAAGTTATGCGTTCATTAAAACAGATTTATTTTAGTTTCATTTCATGTATTAAATAAATGTTTAATCCATACAGGCACGGCAATATGAATTAAAGTAATATAAAGGATTGCGAAAATGAATATTTTTATTTATTTTTGTCGGAAAGTTAAAGACAATAAATAAATAAATAAAATATTTTAATCGTACTGTTGTACCAAGCTAATATTGTTGATTTGCAAGTGTAACGTACTGAAAATAAAAAGTAACAAATTTAAAGAATTAAGCAACGGCGATCTTTAAATGTATCGTCAAAGTTAAAGCTTTTCAAATAACAAACAAAACTTTAGAAATTTTTAATGAAACAAAGTGCACAGCGTAGACTGAAAAAGATTAAACACAGCTTTAACTCGAGATATGGCAACCTTTAACCCTTTGCGTACCAGACGACTGCGCTTCCTAGGGCGCGAGCAAATGCCAGATTTCTGGGGATACCACAGCTGCCAACTTGCGCCAACTATACAAGAGCTGCCCCATATTTAGGGGTAACGTTTCCGATTTTTTTTTTTTTTTTTTTTTTTTTTTACCGTGACCAACGTTGCCCCCTATGAAGGGACGGGCACAATCACATCCACGCCCAGTCGGGGATCGAACCTCGACCGCCGGGTGTTGAACCCGAAACCGTAGTACGGGGCTCTTTCCATCATACAATCTGGTCGGCATTAGATAATAACTAAATAGGGACACCGAAACATTCTTTGCGTGCATCTTTTAGAATCTCAATATTTATCCAAAAAACATCCCGTCTTCGATCCAGTATTTTCTTTAAATAAATACGATAAAATATAATTCTTAAAAAAGAAAATAAAACACTTATTATATTTTGTTTACAAAGGCATCTATGCCAATGTCTACAGAACACAGCAAACCACTTAAAAAAATAATATATCCTTTTTCAATATAGTAGCCTGGTCACCCCATAAGCGCAAAGGTGATGCGATATTCAAAGTCGAACATCAATGTTCACACATATCAGGCACCTATGACTCAATAGTTACTGTCTCTACCGATTTTGTCGAAGATTTTCAACCACAACTTATAAGCAGTGTCATTTAATATTACAGATTTGGACTTCTTGTAAACATAGATTACCAAATATAGGGATGGACGCGAGACGAAAAATTGCCGTCTCGCGTCTCGCAAAACAGCCGAAAAGCTTGTCTCGTCTCGCAAAAATCCCTATATCATAATGTTAAAAATGTGTGTCTCGTCTCGCAAAAAAGTTGTAAATCTCTGTCTCGTCTCGCAAAAAGTCGTCTCGCGTCCATCCCTAACCAAATAATAATTAGTGATGGAAAATCTTCCGACAAAATCAGAAGAGTTGTTAGCTATACATAATTTTGAAATGGGAGGTTATTGCAAACTGTTATCAGTCAACGTAATGCTTACTGCATGAAGTGTTTTAAATTTCGGGTATGTTATTTTTTGCCAGATGTTCCTTGACAATGGAGTTCCTTAAATATAATCTTTTACCAACTGGATATTTTGAAACTGAAAACAAAAATCAGGAAAGTAATACTTTAATTGATTTTAAGTTAGTACAGTTTGTTATAGAGTTATTTGATAACTGTCGTCTTATCTGTCGCTATACAGAAAGCCAGCAAGAAGTTGAATTGAGAGACTTGCCGCCCAGGTGGTGCAATGTCTATAGAACCATATCACACCTTGGATTCAACTCTTGGCTTAGGTTTGGGTGTTAACTTGTCCGTCCCTTCATAGGGGGTAACGTTGGCCGTTTACTGACGGGCCGAAGTACTAGCATAGAATGGCCAGTACTTCGAGCCGATATAGTGGCGAATGCCTAAATGACAAATACCCGCCCGTTATTATGAAAGGAATTAAGAAATTAAAAAAGACTTGTGTTTTGCGGTCTAAATTCTTCAATCTTTTAATATAAGAAGAAAAAATAAAACGAAGGCTGTATGTTAAGTTTTAAGTGCAAACTTTAAAATTTCTCTTACATTTCGGAGCAATGTCTTTCCCGAATTAAAAAAATATGCCCGCAAAAACATTTAGGAATTAAAAAAAATAAAATTACTACGAATCTTCGGTTATACTATTCTTAAAATTTAGATAAAGAAATAACTCGAGAACAAATATATATATAGCGTCTCGGAAAATCATACACCAGTTTATTTGCAAGCAAGGATTTCGTGAATTCTGAGAAGTGCATGCATGTCAATAATGAATTTAAAATAGCTGCCAACTATTCCGTAATAAAATAAACCACTTTTTGCAAACAGTAAGCTTTTCATTTACATTTTTAAAGTAGTTACCATGTCTCCCAATGAGTTCAAAACTATTGTTATATTTTAAGCCAAATGATTTTGTTTAAAAAAAGAGGTTAATTATATTCCGGAATAGTTGCCAGCTGTTAGTTTAGTTATAATAAATAGCTGCCTACAATTCCGGAATATAATTAACCACTTTTTGTAAATAGTATATATTTTTTCAAAATAGCATTCCCGTCCTAAGCAACTCAGGAATCTCGGGATGGTTTAACAAAAAAATTTTGAGTTAGATTTACTGTTTACAAAAGTTGCTAACTATATTCCAGAATTGTTGGCAGCTGTGTATTAAACAAAGATTGTAAGGTTATATGCTAGATGCAGGCCCTATACTAAAAGTTTAATATTGAAAATACAATTCAAAATGATATGACGCATAGTTGAAGTAATAGCATCTACGAAAATTTTTATTTTGCAGTTGTTTACGTGCAAAAGAAATAATAAATTTATGTTGAGCTTATGAGATAGGCTTTTAGTCATGTTTTACTGATAAATATTGCAAATATTGCTGGAGTGAATTAACTTGCAAATTTACAAGTACTAATAAAAAATTCAAATACCATGAGTAAACGGCAAAATAATTTTCCATTTATATAAGGGAAAATTGCATGTTCGAATATTTTACTAATGGAAAAAAGATTGAGCACATCAATTATTTAGCTTCAGAAGTATTGACGCATATTTGGTGAAATGTACGTAATCCGTAATTCAAACTACTACTCGTCTAGAAAATGCAATAGGATTAAAATATTTTGAATTTAATTTAAAAATACAGACCAACATACCATACAGACCATAAGACAGCGAGCATTAGTAGATAGGTAAAGTGTGAAGGTTCAGGTTTCTGCCATACCGCGCGGTTTCCGATTTAGCGGTGTCAAATTTTGGAGAGATTTTTATTATAATTTCATTTTAATGCTTTATAAAAACGCATTTTTTGTTAACCGCTTCTGGTTTGGCGTCACATCTCACACGGTCGGCGCTGTATCAACGCCTCCTTTACATAGAAAGCCTTACAACTCCTACGTAACCAAGCTTTGACATCATCACTAGGCCTACGAAAGTGCTGTAAGCACAGTTTTAATTTCACAAAGTACTATTTAACTAACTATTTAAAATTTCACTAAGAAAACAAAGAACTACTTAAAATTTCTGTTGAATGCTACAAATATTAGAAAATATCTTAAATTAAACATTAAAATTAAAATACCTTTCTCATACAACATTATTCATTATGATCTATTTTCTTATCATATTATCTAATTAGTCATGGTTAAAAATTGTCATTTGTCGTGAAATTAAATTTTTTATCTCAAATTATTAAGATATTGCTCTTCATGGGTAAATTCACCAGAAAAGTTTAATAGTTTTATGTTGTGAAAATAAAACTTTTATATGTAGGCCTAATGATGACGTCAAAGCTTGATGACGTAGGATTTGTTAGGCTTTCTATGTGGGGGAAAGGGTTGCTTACCTTTAGGTAGTATAAATGACTGCTTTTTGAGAACAGCTGTTTTTTTCTTAGAGTATAGCACACATCAATCACACATTTTCCGCTACCTATGCCAGCCTAATCTGGGGCTATACTTCCAAAACTAATCTAGATATGTTATCGTGCAAACACAACAAAATTCTCCGCCGAATTCAGCATGGGCACAGGTATCTGACTAATACTATGACCCGGCGTGTTCTTGGAACCCCTTTTTCAGAAAAATTGTTCATTAGATTGGTGAACATTTCTTCACCATTCTCTATACTGTTCAGAACGGTTGGCCGAGCTGCAAGATTCGATTTCCGAAATGTAAACTGTAGGCCCATAGCGGTCTTAGTTTTGGATACCGCATAGGAACTTTACATACATTTTTTCTCACTGTTGTGTAATTTGTGTCGGATTTTTGTTCATACCTCTTATTAATTTATACTGTTATCTCATTTTTATCTTTATACACATTACTCATTTGTTATTTACATTGTATATAAAATTGTTTTTCTTGACATGACTGTGCCTCTCAGGGAGGCCCCATTAATTAATGTGTAAAAAAAGGACTGTAAATTACGAAACTGCAAATGCATCCTTAAAAGGTCTAGGTGCTCCATAGAATAACATTTTTTCATGTCATGCATACATTCTCCAAAAATGTAGCTGATTGTTTTCCATAAAGGCTTTTAAAAGTAAGTACTTTTCGGGTCGGTAATTCGAAAAAAAATCCGTCTAAGAAGGGGTTGAATAATAAAATTTGTCCCGTATATTTCTTATAGTAGAAATAAAACGCTGATGCTAATGATAGTTCTGGAAGAATGCCTTGAATTGTTCTCTTGACCTCTTCTTCAAAAACTTCTAAAACGCGCTGTTGCTGAATGCTTTAATAATTCTGCAATATCTAATAATTCATGTACTTTAGAGAGTGTTCTTTTAAATCTGTTGATCGATAATTTAATTTACTAAAATGTGTTTAATGAAACATTCAATAAAGCAAGAATCAATACTTCGATAATTCTTAAAATCGAAACATTCTTTATCTGTATGATTTATGTTCTCAACGTTTATTCAAAAAAAAAAAAAAAAAATCCCGTCTTACATTCACTATTTTATTTTAATTACGTAAGATAAAATATATTGATCTTAAAAAAATTAAAAAGCTGCCCGTTTTTCTCTTATAAAACAACATTTTGCAAACAGAAATTTTTGTGTTAGAAAATATTAAAGTTTCAGAGCTTAATAAACGATCAAATTGCTAGTTTGAATTTTTTTTAAATGTATAATGCTAACAAAAAGCATTTAATTACATTATATAATTATTGGCAGCTATGATAATACCATAGCTAACGGCACTGTTGGAAAGAACTGAAATGCAAATATGCAAGTACTAATAAAATATTCAAACACACACGTGATGAATATGCTAAATAATTCTCCATTTATGCGTGGGAAAATTGCATGTTTGAAAATTTTACTAATGAGAGTAAAGATTCTGCGGATCGATTATTCATCATCGGAAGAATGAAAATCGTGAAAATCTTAAATTACATTTTGTGAAACGTGCAGTAAAATCATTGTAAAAATGCACGTAATTCTTAATAGAAAATACTACATTGATAAAATACAAGACGTTTAAAAATTCAGCTAATTTACTTTTAAAAAGCCAACCTAAGACAGAGTGGATAAGACACTAAGCATTGGTAGATGGCTGAAGTGTAAAGGTCCATTATTCTGGTCTACCGCTCGGTTGTCGATCTATCCAGTTTCGCAAAGTTTTCTCCAAATGTTAACACGCGTTAGAACCCCTTAAAAAATCCTCCTGACAAGTCTTAACAAAACATCTATTTGAAAAATTGACTGAGAGTTTGCCTTAGATTTTATTGAATTTGATATACATGAATGGGAAATTCTTGTTTTTTTTTTCTTTTAAATTCTTAATTACAGATATATGATGGTGAGACAAAGAAAATACGCACCAATATTCAATATCACAAATCTGAACCACTCAAAATTGTGTCCGAAACCCTTTGACTTAGATTATTAGAGATCATTGTGAATATCGACGCAGTTTTTATTTTATTTCTAAGTAAGGGTTTCAAAACACGTGTTTCCATGCCTATTTGGTTTGGGAGTGAACGGCGTGAAAATATTGTTTCGACATCTTCACTCCTGAAGTGATAGAATAACATTTGTGAAACTAAGAGTTTTGCTATACCGTGAGGTATTTCGGGTAACTCATATAGAGACAGCTAATTCAATTTTAGTCCGGCAGTGGTATAGTCACTAAATGCCGTTCCCGAAAGAACGCGCAAAGTGAAGCAGCATACGGTTTGGCCAGTGCTTGGGAGGGTGCACTCCTCTCCCGGTGTCATTGGCCCCGGGATTGGCCCATTGCTGTGGGTCCCACAGCAGACCGTATACGCTAATGGGAGCTGGTGCACGTAAAATCCGTCGTGGCTTCAGTGCTCAAACGGGTGCCGATATCAGGTGGTTGCTTCCTCATCTGGAATTGGTTCAAAATTAGGGACTAACAGGCAGAAGTGCCCACCCCCCGGGGTCAATGACACCTCTTTAACCTCTTTCCATGGATAGTGAGATCATCTATTCGTGGACACGAGAACAACAATAATTCAATTATATACTTGTAATATAATACATCAAATAAACGCAATTTTATTAAACTATTACACTATAAATGAGTGTTTTATTCCATTTTTACGGTAGGGTGCGTTATGAAACGCTTTGAATTATATTCAAAGAATACAGTAAAGAGGAAAAATTACATTTTCAATTTCGATCCTCTAATCTCTGTCTCCTTCAAAAATTTTCGATAATAATGCATCCATGCTCTATGCATTATCACATTTTGTATGAAATGACTTAAAAGTTTTACTATCAGCTGTAAATATTATACGATCTACAGAATAAAATACTGTTAAATAGAAAATCTAGTAATGGTTAAGCGTACTAATTGAAGATTCGAATTCAGTACACATTTTGCTTTGAACTATTGTATCGTAAAAGTCGTACTCCCACTGAGAAAAAGTATTTGTGAGTATGATAAATTTCCTAGATTTCATAAGTAATAGATTGTTTACAAAAAACAAAGTCATTCCTTATAAACATGGTCACTGAAACATGGAACAATTAATAATTAAATTTTTCATAAACCAAGATAAGAAAATGGCATTACATTCAAATATTGCTTTTGGTGCCTGTACACCACAGCTGTCTTTTAGGGAATATAATTAGCTATTCTTTGTAAACAGCGCGTTTTTTGATTATTTTTATTCAAAATCTCAACCAGCGCAGTCGCCTAAGTACAAAACTTTAGCCGTTTTCTAAACCTAAAATTACTTTTTACAAAAATTGGTTAGTAACATTTTCTGAAAGATGGCAACTCTGCTGTTAGCTCACTTTAAGTAGTATTCGAATATAAGACAAATTTCTTATTTTAAATTTGTGAGTAAGTAATGTCTTTCGATAAACACACAGCTCAAAGAAATATCAGAAATTGCAATTAGATACTACATGATTAACTTTTTATGAAGAGATTTATTTGTAAATGGAAATAATTTGTAAATGAAACCGACCGAGAAAATTTAACTTTAAATAATTTTTCTGAGAGGTGCATTTAAAATGAAACAGATGGCTAAAATGAAGCTCTTTGAAAGTTTTCTGACTATGCTTAAAGTCAGAACACTAAAATGAGAAAATCCCGATGAAATTTAGATTGACTTTGAAAATGAATGACTAATTATTGAAATTAACATTAAGCATATATATATACGTTAATCAGACTGAATATTTTTCTGATTCTCATGATCAAAGACTAAATGCATATTATGCAGGAGTTTTTAAATTTATATCAAGGTTATTTATTGAATATCTATCGTAATCCAATGAGGATTTATGATTCATTAAATACTAATTAGAAATATATCAATGTTCTTATTTAATGTGAGGAAGTTTGGGAACTATATACATAATTTGAATAGTTTAAGTTGAATATGTAATAGCAAAAATTATGCTTTTTAAGTGTCTGCAAATGAGAGTAAAGGTGTTCTATTTCTATTTCATTGCTTTAAATATCCTAATGTGGAAGAAAATATATGTTCATTCAATCGAAATATTTGTTTGTTTTTCAGCAGAAAATTATAAACTTACACATACTAATTACAATGCCATGCTACTAATTATTAAATGTATTCTTACTTTCAGATTTAAGCTATTATTTATAATTATATTCATTTTGGGTTCATAAATTCAGAAGCAATTAAATTAATCTGGAAAATTTAAATGCAAGAGGAAAATTTGCAAACGTTATTAAAAGTAAGGTTTGATTAATTTATTTATATTTCTCTCTTTTTTAAAGATGAGTTTTTTTAGATAAAACAGTGAAAGGTAAAGTATAAAAAAATTAGAATTTTATAACAAGTGAATTTTGAGACAAATTTGCTCTTATTTATATCGATATATTATATTTTTGAGCGTTTTCCAAATTTCAATTAGACTAAATAATATAGCAATTTCATTTTTAACAACAAAAATTCTGACCACTTACAAATTACCTGAAAATATTGCTTTTAAAGGATTTGAAGGATCTTAAAGCAACTTCTTTTTTACTTAACTCTGGATAACACTTTTTTTTTTGTCAATAGATTTTACCCCAAACATTATTTAGTTACACTAAATTCAGAAGGACTTGCTATTTCAAGGTTTTTGAAAATAAAATATAAACAAGACTAATGAATCCGGTCTTTCAAATTCATTCGACTCTAATAGAAATATTTTCTTAAATCTAAAAAAAAAAGTTTCTATTATAAAAAAGTAATTTCCTTTAGATATAAATTTCTACAAAATGATTTGAAAATCATGTAACTTCAATAACAATGTATCATACTGCACTATTCTATTTAATATTATTCTATCTCTATTTTATTTTCATTCATATGATTTTATTCTATTTTATTATTTTTATTTTAAGGGTATTATGCAATAAAAACATTCAGAAACGTATATGTCTGTGAGCTACTAAGAAAATTGAAAAATTAACAATTCTAATAGAAACAATAAATCAATAAGAATTCGATATTTTGTTTCGGTTATTTTTTTAATTTAATTAAATGTGCATAAAATACTTACCAACTTCTACTGACTGAGATGCCACAACTGAGAGCATATAAATAAAAAATGTAAATACCAGGACATTGTCCGGCTTGAAGTAGACAAATCTCATGATTTACTCTTTTCTGAAGGTAAACTCAATGCAAACAGTTCCTGTATTATCATTTCCTTTATTTTCTCGCCTGTAATTAAACAAAGGTATCGGCTACCTGTCCATTCCAATGGAGTAGTAGATTACAGTATTAAAGACACGAGTGATCACGTTTATTGTAATGCGATCCGTGTATCCGGTAGCAGGCAATAACATTTGGCGCGCTTATCGCTTCGTTTCCTTAAACAAGTTTATTAACTGTGACATATATGCAATGAAAATGACATGCTCTCTTTGGCGAGGATTTTGTTCATTGTATGAAGGGAGTCGAAAACAAAGAATTGATATTTTATCCCAATGAAATAACTTTGGAGAATTAGTTTTCTTTTTGTGTCACACATTTATTTCTGTATTTATTGATGAAGTGCGATAAAACTAAGCCATCTGGTAGATAAGATTTCTTTAATTAAAAAAAAAGAATTATTGAATCTCATTGATTTAAAATTTGTATGATCGTGACATAGATGTCAACTATTACGGAATATAATCAACCACTTTTTGTAAACAGTATATTTTTTTTAGTATTTTTTCAAAATAATAAACAGCTCCCCGTGCAGCGCAAAAATGTTGTAGTGTTTTACTCCGAAAATTATTGTTTAAAGAAAGTGTTTAGTTATATTTCGTAGTAGTTGGCAGCTATGTCGTTAGTGAATTTTCAAAATTTTGGGAAAACCTTAAAAAACTGTGAAGATTTTGGGAGGAAGGCTTAGAGCATACCCATTTTTTTTTGTTCTTTCAAAGCTCAAGCAAGTTGCTACACTAGTTTTATGTCCAAAGGTATTTGAAACTTATGAAACTACTTTTTCTTTACATTCTAGTGGAAACTGATGACAAATAATTTTAAGCATAAATGAAATGCTTTTTCCGAAATATATTAAATTTGATAGAGGCTGAGAAAAGAATTACGCTCAATAAACTTTAGTTTTCATTTAAATGCATTATTTTTTTTTAATTATACTACTCTCAAATCGTATACATTTCTTGCCAACTTGAAATACTTAAAATATTGAAAAACTGATTTTCTCCGATTTTAGTTGCTTTTATCAAAGTTTACTAATTATTTTATGTATAGCTAAAACTATCTCTACGCAGTAGAAAAGGACGTGCTTTTTATAGAGAAAAGGCAAAGTCTTTTTTTTGAAGTTGAACTCAGGTTTATGCTGTTCACTGCCGTCGTTGCAAGTATGTAACAATGCTAATTGCCATTATCTGACGAACGTTGCTCCTAGTTACTCTTAATTCCCACTTTGCGTGCAGCATTTTTCTGTGAATTCCCATGTCACTCAATGCGAACCGGACATACCACTATCAAAGCCTGGAAGCAACGCTGAACACAGGAAAAGAATTCTCATCTCTGTATTTGCAGCGATGGGAGTGACTGTTTTAAATCTGTGTTAAAAAAGAAGAGAATGCTAAAATTCGTAACTCCCTTGTATACTCCTACTTCGACTTCATGTAGAATGGAAACACATTTAAGCTTTGATTGAAACCTCTATTTAAAAAGTTAATAAAACTATTTTCATATCTCAGTTTTGAAGAAATAGCACTGCATACTTTTTTTTTACTATTTTTGTAAGCGATACAATCATGATGCGATTGATAATTCCTCTGTTAGTATCAATAGCTATATTCATGTGCGCTGAATTAATTAATTCTACAACTTATTCCATTCTCGTAACAAATAGAAGTAATTTTATCAAAAATTTAAGTTATGGAAAATAAAATTGACATATTTATGTATTTCATCGACCATGTATGCTTTTCTATTTCGACACTCAATTTATCCACAGATTCCCCCACTTAGCCCGCTTTCACACTGTATGAAACTCATTCCTTTACGAACAAAGTTAGCTACACATAACTTATTATGAATTTATGTTTCATCAGTTCACTCACTTACTAAATTTTACGGAAATTTTGAATAACATAATAAATAAAATTATACATGACATACGCTTCGTGAATAACATTTCCAGTTAATGTCAGAAGAAACAATTGGTAATGTATAGAGAATACAGATTTCTTGTTTCTTTATTTAATTATTATAATACGTATAGAGCAATTCTGTTATTAAAGGATTAATTATAGAATTAAAAGCCAACTGAACGAACCAGAAGTTGCACAAACTTAGATCATAATTACAGCGAAAGAAGAACGTTCTTAAAAAACAATAAATGCAGTTATATGCGTTATATTTTTTTCATCCGATGTATTCTAATTGCTTAAAGAAACATATAATTTGACTTTCATTCGTCGTATTTATGCATCACGACATGGTATGGCTAGCATATTAAAGAAATATATTAATAACGGATAGAATAGGCACGCAAAAAATGAATCTGGTAACTCTGTATAATTTACGTTTTTTATGAATCATCTCGAAGTACCAATATCCCGGAGTTCCCAGTCTTGTAATGTATTCCCGAGCATTACCAATATTCTTAAGACCGAACGTATAAAGTTTTGTACACTTTTTTTTACAAGTGTTTCCAAAAATTCCGTCTCAGTTTAAGTTTTCATAGTCGGTATTGTTAAAAAAAAAAGTTATCATGCGTCCATGTATAAAAACCATTTTATGCATTAATAATTTCAGAATATCATTTTAGAAGCAAAAATAAATAGATGTCGGTGATTTATTAATATATTTAGGTACTTGTATAACTGTATAACTTGTATAAATCATTTGATTTTATTGTTTTGTGAAGATAAATAATGTAATAAATAATGTTTTTAGCAGAAAATTATGAAATGAACCTAATGATTATATTGCAGTTATCAAAAAAAAAAAAAAAAAAAAATACATAAAACTTTTCAAGGGAGAGAATGAGTTAATACCACTTAAATGGACAGTTTAATCAGAATTGAAAAAAAATTGCTTTTATTAATAATATTGATTCTAAACAAGACTTTCAGACATGGACTATGGTTGAGATTAGTGGAAGGATAATGAGAAAAGAAGTTACGTTAGACCTTAAATAATTTGAAAGGAAAAACTTAAGGTTGCTTATGATATGTGTATGACAATTTTAATGGTAGTAAAATACCAGTTTCTCCGTTTTATTCCATTATTTGTTTTCTATTCATTCAAAACAATGAAGAAATCAACTGTATTTGTAAAGTCTATTATTAATTAAAAAAGCTGAGATTTTTTTCCCCTAATGATTGGGTCAGCGGCTTAGTTGAGGCTTTGGAGGACACCATAACGAGGGTCGCAGATATCTGTCATTTCACTATGAAAAATACGTTGGCTGCCTGTTAGGCAGACCAACGTTGCACCCTATGAGTGGTCTCCAAACTTTTAACCATTTCCAGGAGACAGACCTAGCACATGAAATCGGCACCCCAAATATATTATTTGAACACTGGAGACGCGAACAGATTTTACGTGCACCTGCTCCCATTAGTGTACACGGTCAACACCTCCTAAAAAGACACGGCTTGAAAATAGCTTTTACGTCATCAGTTGGTCGTCTAAGATGACGTCATCACAGTTTTATTTTCACAAAGTAAAACTATTTAAAATTTCTGGTGACTGATACAAATTTTACAAATAGCTTAAGTTGAAGATAAAAATTAAAACACCTTTCTGATAAAAAATAATTTATTATGATCTATTTCTATATCACATTATATAATTAGTGATAGTTCAAATTTCCATTTGCCGTAAAATTAAATTTTCTATCTTAAATCATTAAAATGTTTTATGAGGGAGTAAATTCACCACAAACTTTAAATAGTTTTATTGTGTGAATTGAAACGTTTGATGACGCTATTTTAGAGGGCCTAGTGATGAAGTAAAAGTTTCTGTTCTCAGGCAATGTGTATCTAGGAGGTGTTCACCTTCCCAAGCATTGGCCAAGTCGGATGCTGCCTCACTTGCCGTGTTGTTACGGAAATGGGGCTTAGTGATTAGGCTACTGCTGGACAGCTGAGGTGTATTCAAGTACATAACTTTCCGTGTCATTTGTAAGCCTTTCCTGCGCAGAATATTAGTGGGTATACACAACACCTCCTACATATAGAAAGCCCAACAACTGAAACTTTGACGTCATCATTAAGCCTTCAAATGATGACGTCATCACAGTTTTACTTTCATAAAGTAAAACTATTTAAAATTTCTGGTGAATGCTACAAATATTAGAAAATATCTTAAATAAAAAATTAAGGTACCTTTCTCATACAAAATTATTCATTTCGATCTATTTCCTTATTATATTATCTAATTAGTCCTGGTTAAAAACTGCCATTTGTCATAAAATTATATTTTTTATCTCAAATTATTAAAATATTGTTATTCATGAGTAAATTCACCAGAAACTTTTTACAGTTTTATTTTGTGAAAATAAAACTTTTACATGTAGGCCTAACAATGACGTCAAAGCCCGGTGACTTAGGAGTTGTTAGGCTTTATTTATCTAGGAGGTGTTGGTATGCATCTACATACCCAATATGGCACTAAAATAATTTCTAAAAATTTCAGGAAATACAACCTCCCGTAACTTCCAACTTTCACAGAATATAACGATCCACTTTTTGTAAACAGTACGTTTTTTGAATATTTCCTCATGATAGAGTCAACCCAACACCTCCTAGACATAGAAAGCCTTACAACAGCTACGTCTCCAAGCTTTGACGTCATCATTCGGCCTACATTTAAAAGTTTGATTTTGAAAAAGTAAAGCTATTAAAAATTTCTGGTTAATTTACCCATGATTGGCAATATTTTAATAATTTGAGATAAAAAATATAATTTTACGACAAATGGCAGTTTTTAATCACAACCAATTAGATAATATTATAAGGAAATAGATCATACTGAATAATTTTGTGTGAGAGAGATATTTTAATTTTAATGTTTTATATAAGATATTTTCTAATAGTTGTAGTATTTACCAGATATTTTTAATAGTTTTATTTTATGAAAATAACATTTTTAAATGCAGGTCAAACCATGACGTCAAAGGTTGGTGACGTAGGAGCTGTAAGGCTTTCTATATGTAGGAGTCGTTAGGCAACCGCACCAGTTTTTTGCTATATTTTTAGCCAACATTTATGCTTACTAAGAGTAGTTAGTTATCTTCCATTAAGGTTGGCAGCCATGGTTATCATAGTCTTCGTTTTTTTTCTTCTGGTAGAAAAGATTATGACCTAAGTTCTTCAATCGTACCATTTTTACAAATTGTGATTAATAGCTTTTGCACACTTAGCGCAATACATATTTTAAAGTGTTTCTAAAATATCTAATAACGGAATTAAATTGGCATACTTTTAAATCGAAAACCACATCTTAACTAGCTCAAATAGTATTAGGTTGTAACGAAAGTTTCCCGCCACCACAAATATCGTCTGCACCAGTTCGTCTGCAAACAGTGTGTTTGCTCATATTTTGTCGAACAATTTTTTTGTTATTTGAAAGAAAGAGACTTGCTTTAGAACACTGTGTTGTTAAAAAATTTCGTTATCATTAAGTACAAGGTGTCTGAAATGGAACTATCATGTTACTGGATTAGAACCATCATTTACTACCAGTTCTGTTGCAAAAAGTCAGCTACAGAATGTCAAAGAATTATGTGTGCAATTTAGATTTTACTGTTGTATCATATGGCACTGTGAAGGTTTGGTACTGAAAGTTATAAAACAGGGCCGATGACGTTCAAGGACTGAGCGTTCTGGCAACACCTCCTAAATATAGTAAGCCTTACCACAGCTGCGTCACCGAGCTTTGACGTCATGATTTGGCCTACATTTAAAAGTTTGATTGTGATAAAATAAATAAATTAAAAATTTCTGGTGAATTTACCTATGATTGGCAATATTTTAATAACTTGAGATAAAAAATGTAATTTTACGACAAATGGCCGTTTTTAACCGTAACTAATTACATAATGTGATAAGGAAATAGATCATACTGAATAATTTTGTATGAGAAAGATATTTTAATTTTAATGTTTAATATGAGATGTTTTCTAATATTTGTAGTAGTTACCAGAAATTTTTAATTTATTTATTTTATCACAATCAAACTTTTAAATGTAGGCCAAATGATGACGTCAAAGCTCGGTGACGTAGTTGTGGTAAGGCTTTCTATATCTAGGAGGTGTTGGTTCTGGCCAGTTTACTGATGTTGATGAGGGCCACCTGCGAGAACTTGTGGAAGAAGATCAGTATTTAACCACTTGAGAGTTAGTTAAAGAGTTAGACATTAATGTCATGCCCATTAGTCATACTATGCATCTCATAAACTTTATGTGCAAGTTTAATCGCTGGGTGCCGCATGAGCTGACTCTTGCAGATTTGGCGGAAAACTTTCGTTACAACCTGATATAAATAGTTACTTTAGTAAGATGGAGTTCCATCTTACTCTTGCAAGAAATTATGGAGCTATTTAGCGCATTAGATTGCATAGAGTGGAGCTGTTGGTTGCCTACTGTGTGTGCGATCACCGTTAATTAAAATCTACAATACTTCGGATACCTTTTCTATTATAAAATATGCTTCTTTCGGTCTCTCTTCCTTATCTATAATTTTTAAATAATATTTTAGAAATACCTAGTGCCGGTTGGTAAAAGCACTTTCGATAAAATTATGTGAAGACAAACAATTTTATTTATTTATTTGTTGATTTAAGTATTAACACTTTTTAGTTCTTTTCTGTGACAATAAATTATGAAATTTTCTTAAGTGTTTTTAAAGCAATAGTCGATCTACTCTTTCATGCACAGTTTTAGTTATAATGACTAAGTGATAAGAACATGGGTCTATCTTAAATGAATCCAGTCACTGAAAGGTCTTTTAACTAGAAAATGTACACACACCCCCCTCCCTCCGAATGAAAACAGTGTAACAAGTTTGCGAGTTAATTCTTTTTTAATTTCGAAAAGTGTGTGCAATTTTTAATTGAAAAAGCAGAATTCAGCTAGTACGATTACGAGTCTTTAATTTTTGTTATGTCAACAAGAGTTGAATAGTGTGCTATTTTGTTATTAGAAAGGTTTACGAACACAGTTTAAAACTTACCAAGTTTAGCGGAATTCGGAAATGTATTGTGAGTTTTTAAGGCTAGTTTGTTGTCAATTAGTCCTACCTTCGCCCCGCCATTGACCGAGCGCATTTGCGCTCTCAACTGACGGGCGGAGGGTGCCTGGTTCAAACCCAGGTCGCGTCCCTCGACTAGCCGTTCGGAGTTTTCCGTGGCTTTCTCCGAAACTTGCGCAAATACGGACTAGGCCCCCTTAAAAAGTTCCCCATGGAGGGCAACCTCCCTCCGCCTAGATCCCTCGCGTAGATAATCGGCCGTAATCCCACACGCACACACATTCGCCCTACCTTCATAGGAGGCAATGTTCATCCAACTATAGGGCGACTCCATAAAAAGAATCTAGCACTCCCGGCCCTAATAGTGGCCAAAGCCTGGACGCAAGCTCCTGCATTGCTGGGGGAAATAGATTTTTTAAGTAATATAATTTTGCCTAGGGATGGTCCCCAGGCCAGAAATAAGATTGTCCATTTGTACAGTCTTACAAAGCTGATGAAAAGGGTCTCGTCTCCAGAGTTATAAACCTTCACAGAATGCAATTAACCACGTATATAAGCAGCATATTTTTAAAATGTTTTTTTTTTCAAAATAGTAACAATGTAGCACGATAAACTCTGAGAGTTTGCTATATTCATAGCCGAAAATTTTCGTTTACAAAAAGTGCTTAGTTATACTCCGTAAAAATGGGGAATTCAGTGTCTTGCAAGTATCCCTAATTTTGCAGAGTCACACAGCAGAGTAGTGCGGTGTTTATGCGACTGCCTGGAATTTCTAAGGTTCCGCTTACACATTTTTTTTTGCCTATCTGCAATTTATAACCTAGGTGTGTTGCTACGCACGCTATAATGCCTATTTTTGAAAAAAATCTAAATTACCCTAATATTTCAGCAGTTTTTCAATGCTTCCTCAAATTTTGAAACTTTAAATTGCTAAAATGACAAACTTTAAGGTCTTTGTTTTAGAATGTCTAATTGTTTCAAGTACTCAATTAGCTTCTTCTAAACCTTTTTTAAAAAATTGAATTTTTTTCAAACACAGTGGTATTTTCTAAAAATTAAAAGATAAAAATAAAAAGCGGTTTGTACTTATGCATACTTGCACACACACACACACACACACACACACACACATATATATATATATATATATCAGAATTTTTGAAATTTCACAAAAAGTACAACCCATGGCAAAAGTTACAACCAAGTTTGGTCGAAAAATGGTATTCAGTTCAAGGTATAAAGCACCACAGAAAATAAACCAATAAGTCAAATTTTCATCTCCGGATGTCAGTGTTATAAATAAAAACCGAAGAATAAGTTTTAATTCTTTGAATCGTTTCCAGGCGTTTGCGTGTATATTGGTCACGAAATTTGCACTCGACCGGCATGCCTGTAGACGTCAACTTCTAATCCAATTACTCTAGCAAAATGTCTTCGAATCTGCAGGAACTCTCAGAGCTTGTAGCGTGATAAACGTCCAAGAAAAAAAAAACCGTCCGTTAATGCGTTGATAAAAGTGTCTAAGGAGTTCGAAGCTGTTTGTTTTTACGATGGTAAATTTTGTGTGTGTGTGTGGCGGGGGGGGTGAAGAATGTAATTGCGCTGTCTATCTCTATGGCAACGATCACTTGAAAGAAGAGCAAATTTTGTTCAATTTCACTTTGTGTGACCAAGCAATTTCTTTTGCATAAATTATACAGAAAGGGCGACTAGGAATCAAAACTTCTAGCCATCTTATCATATTTGTAGGACAGAGATGCTAAGTCTCCCGCTTTTTTCGGGAGATTTATCACCACGATATTTAGACAGTTTTATTTTGCATTGATTATTTGGACTTATTTTAAGCTTAAGTTTGTAGGTAAAAATTAGTGGTGGGAAATCTCCCGAAAAAAGCGGGAGACTTGGCAGCTCTGGTAGGAGTGAGTAGAAAATAGAGGGAGTAAATGAGAGGTTCCAGTTGCAATAGGTTGCAGATCCAGAAGCTTCAGCCACTACCTGAATGGCCCGAATACTGGCATAAGATTCTTCCATTCCTAGATTTTGAGGTTCTTATTAAAGTAATTTCCTCTTTATAATGTTTAAGCTGATGCAACATCTGAGACTTCATAATCCAGTTCTGAGACTTGATTTCTCAGAGCATTTTTTTAAAAACTCGGATAGACATTTATGAGATGTATCATAAACTCTGTATCCCGTAACGGACAAGGACAAGATCTATAGAAGGTGGAGGGGGGGGTAGTGATAGCAATTTTTAACTTTTTTTATTTTTTGTAAACTTGCTCTTTTTGCATGCACACTGAAAGCCCGTTCGAACGGAATAACAAAGAAAGTGTAGTGATAAAAATTTCATTTTGTTAATCTTGTTCTCGTTGTATAACATGTACACTGAAAGTCTGTTCGATCCAAGTCATTGTTCTTGAAATTTTTCAAAAAATGCATAAGATATTTCTCAGGTCGCAGGACATTTGTGAATCTAAGTTGCTCCAATAAGCGGTGATCCTAGCCTCCAATTACACTGAAATATAGCTGACCACTTTTTTAAAACCATATTTTAAAAGTACTTTTTCAAACTTTGTGGTTATGGAATAGCGGTGGAAAAAATATTCCCCAAGTACAGAATATATTTTCCACAGTGGGGACGTTTAAAAAAATGGGCTATTGGAAGCGGTTATTTACATTTAAAATACTCATATTTCTTCTTTATTGGAAATCAAACTTTGTATTTAAAACTCACAACAAAAATCAGTTGCAGAGGTAATCATTTAGGCAATATATTTTATGCAATTAACAAGCTGTTTATTATTATTCGTGCTTATTGTTAAAAATACATAACATAGAAGGAGATAGTAATAAAAGAAATTCTCAAAAAAATATGACTTTGTAAAAAAAATGATTATAATTGCTAAAAATTACACGCTTTTTAAATAATATGCGAAATTCCGAGATAAATCTTTTTTGGCTTGATTGGACATGTTAATTCCTATTAGAACTGGCTAATTTAAAATTTCATGTAATTGATTTACACTCTCAAAAACAGACAAATTATATGTTCTTCTAAATTTGAAAATGCTTTTACGTGATAAAGTGAAACTTCTGAAAGTTGGACACTTGTGTTTTTCTGAAAAAGTGTCCAAGATAGGGTATTTAACATTCTTAAATGCTAAATTAAATTTAACTACATTTTCAGCAATGTCTAGTAATATTTCATTATTATTATTGAACCAAAATTTTATTTATGAAAATTTACAATACAACGTAAATTTATATACGAGATACGATCTAAAAGCTCGGGGACAAGGTGTACAATTCTAAACCCTGAATAGTTCACATCACCGAAGCACATCCACCTTCGAAGTAGTCAAGTTGGGAGACGATAAACTTCTGCCAACGTTCGTATAACTTCTGCAAGCACACAAAACGGCATCCCTGTATTTTTAATTTAATTAATGGGAATTAATGAAAAAAAAATTTTTTTTCAGTAAAAGTTTCACGTGGCTAAGTCCGGTGAATAGGGGGATGTGGAAAACCTGAGTACTTATTGGTTTTATCGATTAAATCGCCCGATATTGTCATTCCTTTTTCTCCTCTTTTTGTTCCCTTTGTTCCTCTTTTTGTTCAGTAATCATTAATCGAGGGATAATGTGCTGGCACACACGGTATATGTTGAGGTCTTAGAAGGAGCTGGCATGTCGTTAGCAGAGCTGCCAAGTCTCCGGCTTTTTTCGGGAGATTTCCCACCACTAATTTTTACTTACAAATTTATGCTTACAATAAGTCCAAATATTTAATCCAAAATAAAACTGTCTAAAAATTGTGGTGGGAAATCTCCCGGAAAAAGCCGGAGACTTGGCAGCTCTGCGTTAGAATGCGCTGGCAACTTGTCTTCAATAAGTGTGTAGCCTCTCTGCGATTTCTGCAAGTGTTTGGCGACGATCGTTTCAAACACATTAAGACACCAACGAAGCATTTTCAGCGTTCCATGAAGTCGAAGGTGGGCCAATGCTGTCTAAGGGTCGGCTAACGAGGGGATTCTCGGCCCTTTTTAAAACGCCAATGCTATTCGTAACTCTTGGATCTCGTCATGGTACATTCACCGAGTTATTTTAAGCATAAATAGGAGAGTGAAAAGTTAGTTCTATGGCAACTATGTTCATCTGTATCACAGCTTCCGATTTTATCCAAAGATATTCCACCACTGATTTTTAATCCGAGACGAAACGGGAAATAAGTCAAAATTTTAATGTAAGGCAAAACCGTTTAAGAATTGTGGTGTGAAATTTTCCGGTAAAATCGGAAGAGTTGGCAGCTGTACTGTATATTACTTGGAATTAAAAAATTTTGCGATTTCTGTTTGTTTCAAATACCTGGGAACCCAGTAGGACCGTTGAAAAAAGTTTGTGTATGTCGTTCTGTCTTTATGTCGTTCTATCTTTTAGTATTTTCTGTCCGTGAAGCTGCTTTCTCTTTTGCGCATCACTTAAAAATGACTGAAGCAAATGAAATGAAATTTGCTGACTTGATAGGTAGTCACTAAAACTATAGACAACCAATTAAAATAAATGATTAGAATTTAAGAAAATCGTTTCAAAATGTGTAAATTTTTGTTCGTGCATCGTTTAATAACTACTAAAAAGAAAAATATGAAATTTTGTGACATAGGTATTCACCCAGCTTAAACTACAAGCACTGGATTTAAAAAAATGATTAGGTTTTGAGATTTTGAGAAAATTTATTCAAAATGTGTGAAAAATTTTAGTTCTCTCATCACGCAGTAACTAGTAAAGCGAATGAAATTTGGTGACATGATAAGTATTGACTCAACTGAAAGTATAGCCTTTGACTTTTCAAAATAAAGATGGGATTTTTATATTTTGCTAAAATTATCCTAAATGCATTAGTTTTTATTCAATCATCCCATAATAAAAATAAAAGCGATAGAAGTGCAATTTAGTGACATGATAGGTGGTAACTTAAAATATAGAAGATGAATTTTAGAATATTTTGATTATATTTTGAGATTTTGCGAAAAATTATTCGAAATGGGTAAATATTTGTTTGTCCATAACGTATAAACCACTGAAGTGAATTAAATTAAATTTAACATCATCATAGGTGGTCACATAAATTATAGACGTAAAAGTACTTCAATATTTTTTTTATATTTTGTGAAAATTGAGTATGAAAAATGGCAATGGAATAGAATGGAATTTTTAATTATGTTAGATAGATAATTAATTTAAGCAATAGATGATAAAATGGTTTCAAATATTTCATAGATTTTGAGATTTTGCGAAAATCCTTTAAATGTTTTTTCTTGCATCCCTTCAAACCGGCTTAAGAGTATAGAGTGAAATTTGATAACATGATTGGCTACGACCGAAAGAATAAATGTTTTTTTTTCAGAAATTTCAATAAATTTTAAAATTTTGCTAAAATTGCACTTTTTTAAAGGGGATTATGTGAAAAATGTTCAAAATTTTCTTGAGGCATAATATTAAAATATCTACAGTGAATGAAAGAAAATTTAGTCGAGGAATGAAGTCTTGACTTTCAAAGTTCTTTTCACCAAATTAAAACGTTAATTTTGAAAGTAAAATGTCTCCTCCATTGGCCGTTCCACTCATTGCTTTGTTACTCTCTAACCTGTTATCGTTTAACGATATACGGAAATTGTAACTTTGCTTTCTGTACTTTTGTTAATAAGCTAATTTATTTATTTGTACTTCTAGAATGATGACGAAATTTTAGGCTTTTTGAAAATCTTCATTACATACAAACCCGTTAACGGCGGGTACTTCAGATAGGAATTATATGCCTATTTTAGCTTGTGTTTGAATTTCTGAAAGTAAATTTGGACGGAATAATTATTTAAATATGTTCAATTTACCACCTCCTTCATAATGATTGAAGTAATTTTAAACTGAGTAACTGTAAATTGAAACTTAATAGTAACGCTTCCGTGTAAACAGCGTATAATACAATGGGTATCTTCCTTTCCTTCCCTCCCTATGTTACTATAGGAACACCATATTTAAATTTGGCTTGGAATTCAATAAAAATGTTAAACACTTTTTTGAAACATATCTTAAATTCTAATTTTAAATTGAAAGAATTTTGGTACTCAAAAACTGATTTAAGGCATAATTCACACAAACGTTGATATAAAAGATAATTATTTTCGCCATGATATATAAACAACATCTTAAATTTGACCTGATTAAAGAGGTGTAAAATAGCAGTAAATTAGTAATGGATAATGTATGGAGCTTGACTACTAGAAAAGAGGGAAATATGAATGTATCAAATATAATTGGACACGTATAATACTTTTTTTAAGCGCCATCAATTAATAAAATTATTTATGTTCACAAACGAAATTATTTTTACAATATCATACCACTGAAACTCCATTTTCGAATTTGGCATACATATTTTTTAAAAAATTTAACACACACACAATTAGATGCACACGCATAATTATACACACAAGGAAATTATGAAGCATTTTTACATGCATTTATTTTAATGTTAAATTTATATCATAAAGTATTGAAAATTTGATTTATAAAAATTTTTAAGATGAAAAAGTTTTTAAATTGACATGGTTACGCTACATATTTTATGAAAAGTCACAAAACAATGAACGAAATCACAAATTTTAAACTTCTAGGTCAAGTATGTCTTGAGTACACCGTGCTAAATTTTTCACTATCTCAAAATTACAACAATTTATAATGTTTGAACAAATAGCAGACGAAAAAGAAATTTCATGCTTTTTATCTCTTTCTACGACATTATGTTTCAACCTACAATACCAACTTAAATATTTCTTTGTTGGATTTACCATAGGTGCCAAGTATTACGGAATATAATTAACCACTTTTTGTAAACCGTAAATTTTTTAAACATTTTTCCAAAATAGTAACGAACCCAATGGTTCAACTCGAAAATTTGCTATATTTTAAAGAGAAAATTAATGTTCACAAGAAGTGGTTAATTATATTCCGTAATACTTGGCACTCATGGTTTTACGCAGAATTGCACTTTACATAGCTGCCAACTATTTCGATTTTACCGGGAGATTCCCCACAGAAATTTTTAAACAGTTCTTGAACTTTGGGATTAATTTTGGTTTACATGGTTTAGAAAAAATTAGTGGTTGAAAATCTTCCGTTAAAATAGAAGGAGCTCGCAGATATGCCAGTAATTGTAAAAGCATAGCTACCCGCTCTTTCGCATTTTCTGGAAAGTTTACCACCAGTTTTATTTTAAGATAAAAATTTTAGACTTATTCTAAGTGTAAATTGCCCAGTAAAAATTAGTGGTGGAAAATCTTCCGGAAAATACGGAAGAGTTGGCAGCATGTAAAAGTATCACTATCTGTTTTTAATCAGTTGTTTTCAATGTTTACAATTTTAACAAAATGTTTACATTATAATTAAAAAGAAGAATAGCCTTTTCTGAAGAAAAATACTGAAGTTTTATTCTAAATTATTTGCGGATTTTAGTGACAGATATCAAATTGATTTTGCGCCAAATTTGGCAAAACCATTAACTTCTTTTCGCTGTCCAATCAGACAGTTGATAGCGCTGAAACATTTAATTACTGCGGGTATGCCTTCCGCATTTCATCGCCAGATTTTCATTCCTTTGTTGTAAAACTTTATTCATTTTCCCTTGCATTGAGGAGGGTCATCTACTTGCCTGTCATTTCCGGCTTATCCTCGCAAAATCCAGATTCGACGATCGCTTTCTCAAACCAGTTTTAATTTATCTGGGTCTCAAAGCACTATTTTTAAGTAGACTTAAAGTAGACTTAAGTAGATAAGGACTCGGGATTGACGAGACATACAGTCTGAGGTGCGGACGTTTTGGTCACACCCTTTGGTACAAGAAGAGTCACGTGACTTAGGACATGTGACTGTTTGGCTATGTTTATCTCTGACTAAGATGGTCACACCCCCTTCATCGCATGACTCTTAGGGTGCAAAAGGGTGCAGCCAAAATGTCAGCACCCTAGTCCAGGGCTGGCGAACCAATGACACGCGTGCCACTGATGGCACGCGACACAAAATTTTGGGCACGCCACCGATCAAAACGGTTTGCATTTTAATTAAAAATAACGAAGTTCACTATGAAGTATCACGATCGAACGGTCACTAAGTGAAAATCACAAAGTCAAAATTATTTGACGGCACATGTATGGCCTCATTAAACATTTCTTTAGAAAAAATAGCACGTTGATCCATAAAGGTTCGCCACCCCTGACCTAGTATGTATATCTCGTCAACCACGTTACGGACTGTAGCTGGAGTTGCCAACTACTAAGGAATATAATTAACCACTCTTTTTAAACAGCAATTTTTAGCTTAAATTGTGGCATAATTTCGTGCTTTAACCCTGCCGTGATTATCATGTCGAAAAAATTTTGCTCTTTTTATGGAAACCCTGAGTATTGACTGTTGGAAGCGAATTTCCATAAACAGATGGGTTATTACTTTTAACATATTCTAATTTAATCATTCACAGTGAGACAAAAAGCAATAATTAACATAAAATAGATTTAGTGGTTAAATATCATTAAAATGTAATTAAAAGCATTAAGTCTATAAATTGGTATTATAAATTCAGTACTTCAAAATAATACTAGTACATCTAGAACACATTATAGCACAAAGATGATACACTTTTAATTGTGTTAATTTTTCTTTTATTATTCTCACTTCAAATAAGTGAAATTTTTTTATTTTGTTAAACTTGATAGCATATACTATTCTTTTCAATTACGATGACATTAAAAAATATGATCGTTAAACATTGTGAATAATTTTGACTAAAAAAACCCTTTTACTTGATAAAAAACTTTTCTATTTATTGCGCATAATATTGACTTGATTCTTATATATCAGAAAATAGAAACGTTTCTCTTTGGAAAACATAAAATATTTATACCCCAGAAAAATTATGATAATCACAAAAATATTTTTTTCTGTAATATTGGCTTTCACTATTTACACAAATTCTATAAAATTTTTAAGTTATGAGAGATAGAATTATATCACATCTTAGAATCTTTGAAAGAACTTGTGCCTCGACCAAATTTACCTATCAATACCAAATTAATCTTTTTCGTTAAACCAGTTGATAAGTGTTTCTTTTTTTTTTTTTTTTTAAAGAATTTCAACATTTGATGCGTGCAATACAGTATATTTTCACCAATAGTACCGAGAAAAGAAAAAAAATACTAGGATAGGGAAAAAATAACTGCAGCACGTTATTTTTAATGATATTTACGATTTTTAATACTTGCTATATGATAATTATTCACTTTTTGTTGCTGAACGACAAGTGTTATTTGGCGTCTTTATATATTCATTTTTACAGTAGTCAGCCAATAAATCTGCGTGCCGCAGCTCTTGTTGCGGTAACGCCAAACGAGAGTAAAATGAGAGAACCATTGTCGCTTTGGTAACCGCAGGAAACATAACTGTATATTAGGAAAACTGATAGATCTCTTTAGGATTCGCTTAAAAGGTTTGAGTTATCGTATTGAAAGCACACAATTCGATTTAGATGAATAAAATGAAGCTGGTGTATATAATACGGCGTGAGAGAAAACATGCACTACCGATATTTGAAATCGATATGATTTATCGTGGACTTCATATATTTTTTTCGTCACTTAAGTTTAACATCCATTCATGTGGAGATGTTTCTCCATTCCATACCATATTAAAATAAAAATTTAGAATGGGGACAAAAAGACTATAGGCGTAGTGTTAATGTAATCTAAAATCATTATCACGTTTCTAGATTGCGTTTTTAGGGTGCAGAAGTTCAAATTCTAGGGAAATGAAATCGATAAAATGAATAAATATTTTAAAAATAGACTGTGTATAAATGAATTAGCCTGCATAGTAAATCATATGATCGACTAATTTAGCATTCTAAAAATTAGATATAGTCCAACAAAGCTTATACTGGATTATTTTTTTTCGGTCGACAAATATCTAGTAACCACTTGAGAAAAATAGGTGAGAACTAGAGGTTAAAAAAAGATATAGTCTGAAATGATCTGTGTATACAGGGTGTTTCAAAATTAAAGGTACAAAATTTAAGGGGAGATGGGGCACATAATAAGGATTCAGAATTGCATAGAAACACATGAACGCAAATGTCATCCTAACCCTTTAAGAGCCGGGTATTTTGGATAATTTTTATTTGTGGGTGTAGCTTTCAAATGTTGAATTTTTAACAAAGAATTTTTATGTGCTAATGGTTACATGAAAGGAATTTAAATTGTAATAATGCTACTTGTAATCAATGCATTTAGCTCACTGATTGTGTTAATAAGAATATTATGAATGAGTTTGTAAATATTGCAAATAACCATTTTAAAAAGTGTGCAGTAGGCGTTGTTAACTCCACCTACAATACTCCTATTACACCACCTATTTTACCATTTCATGTGTAACATTAATATAATCAGTGCTCTAAATACATCTATTACAAGCATCATAATTACACTTTATATTGCTTTCATGTTATCATTTTAAAAGGAAATCTGGCATACCCAATAATTCATCATAGATGCCAAGTACTACGGAATATAATTAACCACTTTTTGTGAACGGTAATTTTCTTTTTAAAATATAGCAATATTTCTGGGTTAAAAGCGTGAGGTGGTTACTGTTTTGAAGAAATATTCTAAGAATTTACGGTTTCCGAAAGTGGTTATTTAGGTTCCGTGATACTTGGCACGTATGATTCATCAATATTTTGCATAATAATTTTCTAATTTTTCTGATAATCTGAAGAGCACAGAAACTTCATATCAACTGAAACATCGTAAGGTAAATGTACCAATAAAGAGCCATGTGGCCATAATGGACTACTTGTTTTTACAAATATAAAACAAGTATGCGAGTTACAACTGAAGTAAAAGATAACCTTTCATTTCTTCAGTAAATAAGGGCTTTTGTTTCGGTTACTTTTAGTTGTTAAAATAAGTGGGCCATTAGAGGTACATTGTTATTACTGGTACATTTAGTTTAATTTTATAATCATGATACATGCAACAATTTCGGGCATATAATTAACCCCTTTTTGTAAACAGGAATTGTTGTCTCGGAAAATAGTGAAATTGCTAGCTAAACGAATGATTTAGTTACTCTTGAAGAAAAACCCTTAAAAATGTGCTATTTACAAAAAGTGGTTTGTTACATGGCCGAAATTGTTGCCGCTACTTTTCATGTGGCTCGAACAAAGCTACTGTTTCCTTTTCACTTGATTATGACTTAAGATTTGGCTGTAAAATGTACATTTTTTAAATGATGATAAAAAAGGAAAAAAACAGTAAATATACTTCTCCAGATTTTTTAAAAAAAAAGATTAAACAGTGCATCGGAATATAAAGCATTTTAGTTAAAACTAGAACTGTATTCTGAAACGTTAGAAATTTTTTTTTTTCGAAAAGCAAAATTTATGAACTATTTTTAAAAATGTACACTTGTTTTTCGCACTCTGAACTGGGAGGCAGAAGTGCCTGGCTAACTCATGTAGCGTCCGACGACCCAGCTGTTTGGAGCTTTCCGTGGTTTTTTCCGAAACTTAGTTTTAATACGTGTTAAGACCCCTTCGGGAAACCCTCACCCCCCCCCCCCCCCGCGCTCGTCCTAGATCCCTAGTGAAGGTAATCGGCCGTAATCACACAAACAAACAATTTGTTTTTCGATATTTAAGCAGTTTGTATTATCTAAAATTTCTAATATTATAAATCCATGTGCATAAATTGTCAGGGGGCTTGTAAACAGTTCGTTTAGAGCATTAAGGAAGTTTGAAAAAAGTTGGAAAGAAGTTGTCAAATAATAAAATATGCATTTTTTGACACATTATCTGTACGAATTTGTTTTTAAAAAGGAGCTTGCGCTATATACAAGGGTGGTTTAATAAAAAAGAATTTCTATTTTCGATGATAGATAGTGCGGAAAGAGTCTTTGGAAAACTGATTTCACATAAAAATTTTGAAACTTTTAGGACAATTCCTTAATTTGCTAAAATCGTACAGAAATTTGACAAATGCTGTTTTTATAAATTTTTTGAGAAATTAAAATAAAAAACACTCTTTTTCACTTTTCAATAATAAATATTCTTAAAAAGATGGCATAAAGGTATTATGTTTCCACAAAACATTTAAAGTTTGTAGCAATATTTTGCAATTTACTGAAAATGCGTGTATCCGTAGCCGCCAACTATTCCAGATACGATTAACCACTAACTATACCATTAACTACTTTTTGTAAAAAGTAATTTTTTAAAAATGTTTTTCCAAAACAGTAACCATCCGGTTGTTGAGGTAAAAGATGTGCTATATTCTTCGCCAAAAATTAGTAGAAAGAAAATGGTTAGTAAAGTTATATTCCGGAATAGTTAGCAGGTATGGGTATATCGTATAATTTGTCAGGTACTATAAATTTATTTAGATGTTTCATGATCCATAGTATAGATTTTCATTAGTATTAAAATTTTAAAACATGCTATGCGCAATGAAATTTTTTTGAACACCTCTAATCTTTATTTATATTCGAAATCAACGCTAAGCAATACTGAGTTTTTTCACGTTTTATTATGTGGCAACCCCTATCAGTGAAGATAGCAGTATGGTGGTAAAGGAATGGTAAACTGTATAGATGATTAAACTTTATTCTCCCGTTGACGTAAATCTAAGGTCTCGATCAAGTCGTTAATTTATTTGGTTACCCTAAAAAGTACTACAAAATGGCAGCAATCCAAATCGTTTTGCAAAATAAAACTACACAGGAAAGAATATTGTAAGGCATAATTTGAAAGTATAAATTAAAACAGCACTGTAAAACATGTTTCAGAGTATCATTAAGTTGTTTGAAAAGTAAATGCGCATACAAGCAAAGCAATGAAAAAAGGAAGCAATTACGTTTAGGGACCATATACCATTTAATTTTTAAAAAGTCAATTGTTAAAAAGAACGGATTTCTGAGAATACGAACGTTTCAGAAAATGTGTGAAAATTTTTTTATTTAGTTTCGGAGATACTAAATCACTAAGAGACTAAGTCACTAAGATACTAAGAGAAATTAGGATAAGGGTGGATCTAAAGATATTTCTCCAGACGTAAAAGTCATACTTATTTTTAAAAAATTTTTCTTTCTTTTTTTTGTTGTAAAAATAGCCAAAAAGTTTTTTTTTATTATCATGCCCTTGTAGTTTCTTTGCGTTACATTTGTTGCATTTCATAATGTTTTCATTTTTAACAGTTAAAATATAGGTTAGATGGACGGAAAAATTTGGAATCATGGCAAAAAGAAAACTAGAAAACACCTTAACATATTGTTACACCCAGTTAAACTTTATTTATTAATACTTTTCTGCATAAAGAAACAAGAAGGTAAAATTTTGCTGAAAATATTTTCGCAAACGCGCACTTAAAGGATTATAGTAAGACAATATTTGGAAAAATTGAGTACAGCAAAAGATTTACTTTTCATGATACTTATTATATTTATGAATATCTCAAAATATATAATTAAAATACAGAGGTTTGCACAATATTCAGATAAAAATTAAAATGTGGCACATTTTGTTTAATGAAACAGCAGAGTTTCAAAACTATACGGAATGAAATTAACCACATATTGAAACCAATAACTTCTTTTCTTTCGCTTGTCCTCCCCATCGCGCTGAAATTTCGCTATATACACATATATGTATGCTAAGCTGAAAATTACAGTTTACAACAAATGGGTAATTATATTCAGGAAAGGTTGGCAACTCTGAAAAGGTACACATACAACGCCTCCTACTTGTAGAAGGCCTTACAGCTACTACGTCACCAAGCTTTGACGTCATTCCTAAGCCTACGAAATGCCGTCATCACAGTTTTAGTTTCACAAAGTAAAACTATTTAGAACTTCTGGTGAATGCTACAAATATTAGAAAATATCTTATTAAACTTTCTGGTGAATGCTACAATTATTAGAAAATATCTTATTAAACTTTAAAATTAAAATACCTTTCTCATACAAAATTATTCCCTATGATCTATTTCCTTATCATATTGTCTAATTATTCATAGTTAAATATTGATATTTGTCGTAATATTATATTTTTATATTAAATTATTAAAATATATTCTTATCCAGTGGTAAATTCGCCAGAAACTTTTTGCAGTTTTTTGTGAAAATAAATCTTTTAAATGTGGGCCTCCTGATGGTGACGTCAAAGCTCTGTGACACAGGAGTTGTAAGGCTTTCTATATCTAGGAGCCGTTGATACATTTCCCCTTAAGGTAAAATGGAATCATGTGATACGAATGCTCTAACATTGTAGATTTTTAAGAAATGAGCTATAATTAGTTGATTTTAAGACTTGAAATGGGAATCAGAGATCGGGATGTGAACTCTGATTCCTATCTCAAGCGTAAGTAAAAACATGAAAAACTTTTGAAGAAGAACTAAGGAAAAGAACTCTGATGACTGCCAACAATGCTTATATGTTTTTGCACAGTATGTATGAATATATATATCTATATATATATTTATATATTTAATTTGTATCTCTTAAACATGTGCTTAAAATAAATACATTATTTCAGAAAATTAAAAGCATTTCTTTGAGACTCCTATAGATGATATGAATTTCAGTAATTTCAGTGGCAAAATTAATTTAAGGTACGAATATTTTAGCTAGCGAGCTCGGTTGAGGAACGAATTAAACACGTATCTCAAAGTACCATTTTACTTTAAAGACTAATTTCTCTCACTGAACGCAGTATTTAGTCGATTATCTGGCATCTAATTACAGTTTGTACATAATGTTATTTCTTAGTAAAATAACAAAGCATCTTCTACGAAAATGAAGAATGCAAGGGTAATATTATAGGAAACACACACACACTCACATTTGATAATGAAAATGCCAGAGTTCTCTCTATAAAAGATAAACGAATTCATTTGAATTCGTTTTAATATGGTTCGAGTTTTTCTTATTTACACAAATATACCTACAATGTACTTCCATTGCAATAGCTATCAGAAGTTTTTATTTTTATGAATTTTTAACCAATGATTACTTTTCGGAAAGACATGTACCAACTTAAAAAAGAAGCATATCATGTGTGGTGAAAGGCTTATTTTCTAGCATCTGTTTGACTTAGAAAATAATACCTCTTTCCTGACTGAAATAACGAAAAAAATGATATTTGTTTACTTGGTTGTTTTTGTTTACATAACTAATCCATGTATCGTATTTCGATGAAGTTCAATTTTCGACATTTGTTTTATTATTTTTATTTGGAGAAAAACTATTACATGTTTTCTGCATTAAAGGGATTATTACATGAGGGAGGAACAATATAGTGAGTTTCATTTTTGATAGGTTCAGATTTATATTTACTGCTAGAAAAACTTTCTGAGTGAGTATTCAATTGTAAAACTATGTACTTAACGTTCAGTGTATTTAACAACTTAATACGATTATGAGTTGTAGTATTTTAGCTCTTTTATTAAATTACCATAAGCTGCCAACTGCTCCGGAATACAATCAACCACTTTTATAAAGCAGGATTTTTCGGCTTAGAATACAGTGATATTTTTGTGCTAGACGAGCGAGCTCGTCATTGCTTTGATAAAAATGCTTATAAAAATATAGTGTCTAGAAAAAGTGGTTGATTATCTTCCGGAACAGTTGGCAGCTATGAAATTACTAAAACTTGAATCATTCTGTACACGTTGAATACACAGCCCTTACATTTAATCCGAATATGAGAAACATATTATAAACTTATTATTACTTTTTTATTTTATTTATTTATTTTGCAGTATTTACTATCGTTTCTTCTCTTTCGACTATTCTGAGCTCAATGAAATAGTTTTTGCAATTAAAATTGTGCAAGATAGCGTTTGGGGACTATATCGGTATTTAGAAATGCAAATGAAATACCTGAATGAGGCAATGCAGAGAAGGATAAAACTTAATTTCCCCCTAATGGATCATTTTAAATATATCATTAATTTATCATAATATTATATTTTTGTTTTAAGCTCAGAAGAGAGCTAAAATTTCCCCTGGAATGCTTTAAATCCTACCAATTCCTAACTAGGTATGTTCGTAATTTTTGGATTTGAAATCTCAATCTATTAATATGCAATAAAATAATAACAACTTTTGTATTTCGGATTTTTAAAACATTTTAAATTAATAATAAAGCAATGATTGAGAATCTGTAAATCTGATATTTTCTATAGCATTGGCATGCCCATCTTTACTATTCTTTGAATTTTCGTTTAAAATGTTGGAAAACGTATTACTGTTATTTTTATTTCGCAGGCTGATCACATGTGATTCAATTACCAAATCACAAACGTTTAAACAAATGATGAAGTGAAAAGCTAGTGCTTCCACTGAACATTCATAATATAGATTATGTGTGTTAATTACAAAACACGTTTAAAAACTGATGCATACACTAGTAGAAAAGAGCAACCAAAATAAAATGCTATCATTTTTCTATTTATGCATGAATTGGGACTGAATCTGTGGTTTATGTTTGAATATTTTACCTACACACCCAACACGCTCGCACAAACACAATTCCGAAATTATTTATTACTTTTAGGGTAACGAAATGCCACTCAAAAATACCCTCTTCTGTTAATGAAGTAAGAAGACTTTTACAAAAGAGTAAATATACTGTATAAACACTAAAAGACTCGTCTCTTTCAATTGCCACTCATCTAGTCATTTGGCGGCACGAAATTTACATTTCGCATCTTTTGAAATCATGATGTTTATTTTTTACTGTCACGCCAACAGATTTATCATGTATGACACTTACAAAATAGTATGTTTCGCGTGATTGCTGTTAAGTTTGACATTAATTAAACAAGCTTATGTCAGTAAACATAGCACAAGTCTCACATCCTGCGTGTGAGTGTTTCCCGCGCTTTGTAAAAGTAACACTGGAAAACTGAAGACAGATCGTAAATAGTGCATTCGTAGCTATTGACTAAAGGCCATTCATTCATTGCTTGGGTTTCCTAAGTCTCAGTCCGTTCTTCCAACATCCTGGCGAATGCGTTTTCTTTACTATTCTAATTACTTGCATATAAGGTTAAGTCATTAAATGAATTACAAATTGGTGTAACTTTTCTGTTTTAATTTACAGAATTTTTCTTATACAGCCATGGAGCCCATTTCCTAAAGCAGACAAGACTCCAGAAATCCACTGAGTTTTTAAAAAATAAATAAATTCATAAATAAATAGTCTGTCTTGGAAATTTACAGGTTATATCAGAAAAGTTATATATATATTTGAAAGTAAGTCAGTGATTTGCTTCGCATGTTTTATTTAAGCCCCTTAATTATTTTTATAGGGGAGAGGACGGTACTATGTAACACCGATTTTCCGGCTTTGTCTGGGGCTGCTGTCACGTGAGAATACTATGAACTGCTCAAGAAAGACCCCCCATGATGCAGTGCTGTGAGAGTTGGACGCTTGTTATTGTCCTAACACTCTCTACAAAATCAAGTGCGTTTTGTGATTTTCAAGAATATTTGCAGATAAGTTTCAAACATTTTAACCGTATACATAGATGCCAACTACTACGTAATATAATTAACCACTTTTGAAAAACAGTATATATATATATATTTAGCAGTGTTTCAAAATAGTAACCATCCCCGGCGCGTGGTGAAAAAAGTTGCTATATTTTAAGCCGAAAATTATTGTTTGAAAAAGTGGTTAATTACATTCCTTAGTAGTTGGCAGCTATGCCTTACAGTATACATGTGACTTGAGCATTGATGCTAAGCATAATTTACGTATAAAAGAATATTAGTTTGTTATACTATTGTCGTTTATTAGCTGACAATGTCTTGTGCATCAGTTTCAAGGTTCATTTTACAAGATGACGTTTCGGTCATAATGGAATACTAGTCACTACTGTATTGGATTTTATACCATCAACTGAACAACTGGAAAACAAAGACGCCGCTGAATGTATCTTGCTTTACATGAAATGCTTCGAAAGTCAAAGAGGGAAGCTTCGGATGCTTTGTCAATTCTCTGTGGGCATACTGTGACTGTACTAATGGCCGAGTAGATAATACACTCAATACGGTAGATGATTGAAGTGTGAAGGTTCCGAGTTTGGGCCTATCGCGCAGCTGACAATCTAACGATCTGGGGTTATGGGTGGTTTTCTCCAGATGTAACGTGAATACGCGTCAAAATATCTTAAAAAGTCCCCGGCACAATGCATCAACTAGGCAACTGCCCCTTGTGTAAGCTTGCTATAACACAAAGAAACAACAAAAAATCAATGACTGTACTAGAGTAGAGAAAGCAGATTATATTTAGTGACTTTTGCTAATAGACTCGAAGCAGAAGAGACTTGCACGTTATCTTAAAAGTATGAATTTTATAGTTAAAAATAACTATGTTTTACAAAGTCTAATTAGTATTTAAATGGTTTAACCATCCATTCCATATTGTCCGACTATTTCATATTAGTCTCCTTTTGTAACTTAGATTTTTAAATTTTATTCTGGCAACGAAAAAAAAATGGTACGTCTTTTTTTTTTCAAGTGATATCTTATCATAATAACTTATAGTATGCACTCTTGATGATTTTAAGGATTTTATTGAAAAACCAGTAAAGTTATTCCTAGAAATGTAGATGGTATTCCATAATACACAGCTCTCATATACTTAAACTTTAACTCACTTTTTTCCTTCGTTTCGAAGAATTTTTTATGCAAGTAAAATGTCATGTAATGAGCTATTTATGCGACTACGAACCTTAGTCATTTACGATTCTATATGTTGCCATAATCATAGCTGCCAACTCTCCCGATTTTTTCGAGAGATTTTCCACCACTAATTTTTACATAGCAATTTATGCTTAAAATAATTCCAAATTATTGCAAATTAGAACTGCTTAAAATTTCTGATGGGAAGTCTCCCGAAAAAATTGGGAGATTTGGCAGCTATTTTTACATAGCAGTTTATGCTTGAAATAATTTCAAATTTTTAGTGCAAATTAAAACTGCTTAAAATTAATGATGGGAAATCTCCCGGAAAGTTGGCAGCTATGCCATAATCTTATATGTATAATATAGTAACAAGTAACTGTATTGTTATATGCAAAAAAATCGCGAAGTCGGATTATTTCGCGAAAGAGATTCTCTAAATTAATCACACAATCGTTTTTCTGTATTCTCATTTGTCTAAATACAGCGCATATTCACACAAACCTTCACTCATGTTAAAATAAAGCAGCGTCTCCTAGATATAGAAAGCCATACAACTCCTACGTCACCAAGCTTTGGCGTCATCATTAGGCCTCCATTCAAAAGTTTTACTTTCACGAAATAAAACCATTAAAAATTCTGAATACTGCAAATATTACGAAATAATTTAAATTAAACATTAAAATTAAAATACCTCTCATGCAAAATTATTCATTTTAATCCATTCCCTTATCATACTATCTAATTGGTCATGGTTAAAAACTGCCATTTGCGGTAAAATTATATTTTTCTTCTTAAATTATTAAAATGTTGCTATTCATGGGACAATCCACCAGAAATTTTTAATAGTTTTATTTTGTGAAAATAAAACTTTTAAACGTAGGTCTCGAATTGACGTTAAATCTTGGTGATGTAGGGGTCGTAAGGCTTTCTATATCTAGGAGACTTTTGGTGAAGGCACCAATTGTTAGCACTGTTTATCTATTTACAATTTTTCTGCAATTTTCAGAAATTGGCATTTGATGCATGCGCGTCGGTAGAAAAGTTTTCCGACCTCTATGCATCGGGTGGCCGAGCCAACGCCTCCTAGACCAACACCTTCTAGATATACAATGCCTGAAAACAGAAACTTTTACGTCCTCACTGGGTCCACTAAAGTGACGTCATCACACATTTAATTTCACAAAGTAAAACTATTCAAAGTTTCTGGTGAATTTACTCCCTCATAAAACATTTTAATGATTTAAGACAGAAAATTCAATTTTACGACAAATAGGAAATTTTAACTATCACTAATTATATAATATGATATAGAAAAAGATCATAATAAATTATTTTCTATAAGAAAGGTATTTTAATTTTTATGTTTAACTTAAGACATTCGCCAAAATTTGTATCCTCCACCAGAAATTTTAAATAGTTTTAATTTGTGAAACTCAAACTGTTATGACGTCATCTTAGAAGACCTAGTGATGACGTACAATCTTCAGTTCTCAGGCCTTCTATATCTAGGAGGTGGTGCCTAGACACTGAGAGCTTTACAGCTCCATGTCATCAATTTTGAACGTCATCACAGTTCTAATTTCACGAAATAAAACTATTTAAACTTTCTGGTGGATTTTCCCATGAATAGCAACATTTTCATATTAAAAAATATTTTAATTAAACATTGAAGTTAAAATACCTTTCTCATACAAAATTATTCATTATGATCTATTTCCTTATCATATTATCTAATTACTAATGGTTAAAAACTCCCATTTGTCGTAAAATTATATCTTCTTTTATCTTAAATTAAAATATTTCTATTCATGAGTAAATTCGCCTGAAATTTTAATAGTTTTTTTGTGAAAATAAAACGTTTTAAATGTGTCCCTAGTGACGCTAAAGCTTGTTGACGTAGGAGTTGTAAATCTTTTCTATATCTAAGAGGCATTCGTCGAGCACTGAACCTATGATTACTATGTTCGGAAGAATAAAAAAGCCAAAAAAAAAAAAAAAAAAAAAAAAAAAAAGGCATGCCAAAGTTCAGGGGAGGCCTCTGCCCTCTCCTGCTGATACCCATGGTTTGGGGCCACCTAGATATTCAAACTTGGACCCTAACCAAAGAACGACTCCCGCCATGTTCCAGCCACTTTGAGTGATTAAAAACTGCAAGTTCTCTTACCATAGTCCCGCAGCGGCTCGTGAACTAAAGGTTTTGAATAATTGATTAAATATAGCGGCCAACTCTCCTAGTCTATCGGAAAATTTTCCACCACTAATTTTTACTTCGCAGTGTTATTGTAACATAGACCAAGTATTTAAGGTTAGGCAAAACTGCTTAAAAATTGTGATGGAAAATCTTCCGATAAAATCGGAAGTGTTGGTGGCTGTGAGCGAACTATCAACTTCGCCAATAATAACTGTGCAAC